>CM047881.1:10239998-10839998 GCA_026212405.1 Petrea volubilis | reverse complement strand
GTCTCCAACCTTATAACTTCCCAAAACAGATAAAAACCCTTATGCCTCCTTTGTCGAGAAGCCACATCAACACTAACAAAGATGGAGATGTATCATGCATTCGTGCAATACGTCGCTCCAATCCGTACTGCAGTCATCCTCCGGCTATATGTAGAAATTAGTTTCACAGAATGATATCATATAAAAGGTTCCATCGACAGTCTGTTCCGTTCGATAAAATTCCTCTTATAAGCACCTGGGCCCAAACTTCCAACGGTCATCCCCAAGGGTAAACAGATATAACAGGACAGATATGGCTCACAACTTGTCAACAAAGTAATAACCGTTTTTACACCTGGGATACATAGAAATAAAATTAAAATACGATATCCCAAAGGTGTCAAAAATCATTTCGAGACAGATATAACTGGCAATCTTAGAAAATGCAATATTTTTGAAAATAAATAATTTGTCTTATGGGTATGGAAAACATTTTTCCAAAAGATTGGATAATAAAAATTTGATAAGGTAGGCTATACTAATAATATTTATATCATATATTTCAAAGCCTAGAAAGGAATTGACAAAGCACTCACCTTAGGAGTTTATCAAGTTTATAGATTTGGTTTGGCTAGATCAACTTGACTTCCTCCTAAAATTTACATTAATAGCTATAGTTAGGATACTACTTAGTAATCTTTGTTTAAAGAATAACCTAACTACTTATATTTCTGAACTAACACAATCCTCATATAATCATAATTTAGAAACTAAGACACTAACTTATACCTAGTATCCACTTTAAGAAAAATATTGCATATTTTCACATAATCCCACATAAAACATAAAGAACATATTCTCATACATTAAATCATAAAAGCATACTAAAACCGTACTTTGAAACAATAAATAAGCACGCTTTATTCCTAATTTTATGAACATGGAGTATAATTACAACTAAAAACATGTTTTCTAGCAGCTTGTGGTAAAACATAATAGAGTATAATTTTTAACCTAAAACTTATTAAAACATATATGAAGCTAGTAACTATACATGCTTTCCTACTCATTTTATGAACATAAAGCATGGTTATACATAGAAACATACTTTCTTCTAAAGCATAACTACACATAAAACATGCTTTCTCATCAATTTATAGCACCAACATGCCAGACTAAATTCACTTTATGCACTTGAAGAAATCCCTGTTTCCTAAGCATTTTATACTAAAAATGCATCAACATACATATCCAACTAGAATCAATAAATGCCTTAATATATCTATACCACTAGAACCTTGATGGTAACTAACTTACAGTTACATCTTAGGATCTAGTAGGGAAGAATAAAGAGCTAGAATAAATGACTAACTCATGGACTAGACAAGATTTCTACCTTTTCAAGAGTGTTTGAGGGAAATAAAGGGATATATAGAAGGGTAATAGGTATATATGTATGGAAAAAGAGGGGTTTATTTATATATATATATATATGTGTGTGTGTGTGTGTGTGTGTGTGTATGGAAGATATGTTATAAATAGAGAGTGTTTTATATATTGAGAGTGGAGTGAGTGTGGGTGTGTGTGTTTTAGGTGGGTTTTTTGTGTGTAGAAAATGGGGTGCCAAGCTCCCCTATTTATAGTAGTTTGGCCTGAAGAGATAGGATGAAAAGATCTTCTTGCTTACGTAAACATATCTTATATGATGTAATCATGTCTTATGTAATCATATCTTATGTAATCATATGATGTAATCATGTCTTATGTAATCATACGATGTAATCATGTCTTATATAATCATATGATAAGCATGTCTTATGTAATCATATGATGTAATCATGAAATCATATCTAATCAAGAACTTAGCATTTAAGGACATTTATTAGGAGAAAATGACATTTTTGGACAAGTATATTTATATAGATATTTATATACATATAAATTCAAAAATTGCATATATATAGCTATATTTCGATAATTTAAATATATTTATACATATGAATAAATAAATTAATAAGTTGTAATTCTTGAAAATACATGCATATATATATATATATATCTCAATTTATATATGTATTATAAATTCAATTGTTTATGATAAACGTATTTATCACATCACATAATTCACATATAAAATAAGGATCATATAAAACATGAAATATAATTAAGCATGCACATATATCATAAAAACTGATTTTTATATCATTGTTAGACCAAAAATTGGGATATCACATGTGTCTTGACTATAATATCAAATATTGTTATGTACCTTTTAATACAAACTTACGTCGACCTTGTGATCATTTATTATATACTTCCACAAGATACTGAGCATTTGTGTCACAAATACTTTATCCTCTTAGCATAACGATCATTGACAACCCTCGTTGCTTTAGGATACTCCAAAACAACCTAATTAGGTGGCATGACTCATCATGTACTTTATCAAATTTATGGACATCCAATCTTTCTTGCTGCAACACTATTTTATTGGGAAAACCCAGTGCAATAAGTTGAGTTCTAATCTCACTTGTAGTTTAAAGATTCTTCGATCAATAAATATTCACCATTTTGATCTTATCAAAATGATTTGATATATTTATCTAATGATTCTTGACTTCAGTCTTAGATCTTTTGAACTTTTCAAATGACTAAACTTATGTCTCATTAGATATACATATTCCTGTTTCCGTACTACTTTTAGGAAAGGTGCACAACAATGGTTAAACCACCTACCTCTAAACTCTATCTGGTCTTTTGGAGAATTTCGACAGTTGTTCCTTGACCAGTTCTCTAGCAGTTAGAAACTATTGTAGACCTTGCTAACCCTCTTCAACATAAAAGAAGAAGAAATGGAGTCTTTGTGATGTTACTTGAATAGGTTCAACGCAGTTGTTATGCAAGTACCAGGAATCAGTGATGAGATGAAATCTATAACTTTTGCACAAAGAGTATAGAGGGGGAGTGTTTATCTCTCCTTAGCTAAGAGGTCCCCCTGCTAATTTCAATGAACTCTTAACATGGGTGTAGATGCATATCAATACCAACAAGGCAATGACCTAACCTGGCAATGACCTAACCTAGCAATGAACCTAGAGAAAGAAGTAGAGATCAGAGGAATAAAGGAAACCTAGTAGGACCAATCAAAAGAGCTCGACCAGGGGGCTATAGAGCCCGAGTTCCTTGGGATAGCCCAAAATACTCTAGGCATACTTCTTTAAGGGTAACGCTTGATGACGCCTTGATGCAAATTGAAAATTCAAATTTTGTACGATGACCTAAGGGCTCCGAGAATGGTCCAACACTACTAAAAAACAGGGATTTAGTCACAGACTTTGACGAAAATCCGTGACCAAAAATGTTGGCTATAGATATGGCCACGGAAAAATTCCGTGGCCAATTTTAGCGTGGCTAAAAGTGGCCACAGACTTTGGCCACGGATTTCTAGCCATAGATTTTTTCAATTTTGGCCACGGATTAACCGTGGTCAACTTGTTTTATTTTTAAATAAAATTTGAATTTAGCCACGGATAAATCCATGGCCAACCTTTTTTATTTTTTTAAAAAACATTTTAAGTTAGCCACGAATTTATCCGTGGCCAAAAATAAATATTTTTTTAAAAAAATTAAATCTAGCCACAGATTTATCCTTGGCCAAAAATAAATATTTTTAAAAAAAAAATTAAATATAGCCACGGATTTATAAATTTCTTTTAAAAAAAATTAAATTTAGCAATGGAAAAATCCATCGCTAACCTGACAGTTTTTTTCATAATTAATTTTGTTTTAATACACCCCAAAACCTGCAACTTTTTTTTTTTTCAAAAATCAAAACAAACTATATGTCAATGTAATACTAATAATCAACAAGGCATATTATCATATATATAACTAATAATTAATATTAGTCTACTATTAAAATACAATAATTCATACAACAATACATATATGATAGTATCTAAAAGTCAAATAAAGGAACATCATCGTCTCCATCATCCTCCTCATCATTATCATCGTCATCGTCACCTTCATTTTCATCACGAGCAACAGGTACAGACAAAGTAGAGCCCTTCTTACGCCGCGGAGCTAATCGATGCGTGAGTTTTTTTGAGGTTAGCCGCCATTAGGGAGACTGTCTTTTGAAGGCCGGAGATCTCTCGACTATGCTTTTCTTCTATCTCGGCCATCTTCGGACTCTACTTCTCTTCTAGATCGCTCATCTTTTGTGTCAGCTCCTCTGTCTTGGGGTTAACCCAAGTATTCAAGTGAGTCCATGAGCCAGAAGACTCAACAATCACGGTAGAAAGTCCACTGGCAACACCATACCCCCAACCTTTTTTTGGATAGCCGACTGTCTGCTTCCAAATCTAAAACGTAAAAAGAAAACAATTAGAGCTTTATCTTGTACATATTTTTTTTAATAAATTATATACATTTTTTAATAAGTGTATATTTCTAACAAATACTCTTTTTAATGTTACCTCCAACTTGTCGGGCTGTTGAATAGGTCCTTTGTGTGCATTCTCGGCGGCTCGGGAATAAGCTTCGTCATAATTAGCTTTGAAGCTCTCCTGCAAAAAAAATCATACATAATTGTTATAAAAACGCACTTCACAATAATATGTGAAGATAAATAAATATAGCAAACTACCAAAGCAGTCTTTGCTCGCTCATCCACATAATGCTCGTTTCCATCTTCGTCTCTTGAATAATGGAGAGCCTCAAATGTTTCGTCAACAAAAGGCTAATGTCCATATTTTCCGTCTGCAATAAACATGAAGTAAAATTTTTTAAATAAACACAACAATGAGATAAAACCATAAAAATCAACACTACTTCAATTAATTGAATAAAGTACAAGAAAAAAGTAATTACTTGCTAAATTTATTTTATTTAGTGCTTCCCTAAAGTGTTATTTCATGATTAGTTTAGATATAGTTATTCTAATACATGTTATTTCAAGAATACTTGCTCGTAGAGGCTAAGTAATACTTTCATGCTAGAAGGGTAATTATAATAGGAGTTAATCTAGTTTATGCTTAACATGTGATTATTGCTTTTATTATGTGATCAACATGCACTTTTGTGAACTTATTATATGATTATGTGATTATATGCTTGGTATGTATATTATTTTCATGAGTTAGGCTTCATGAAATTATGTGTAGTTTAAAGAGGATTTTCTTGAGATATAATGATTAAAAAGTGGTTTCATGGATATATATATTTTGGTAAAAAGAAGCTTATAACTACATATATTTAATTTGGTAGAACTTTTATCAAAATCTATGTTTAGCTTTGAAAATATAATAGTTTACCTAAATTTATAAAAGTTTAATGGAAATATACTCCATTATTAGTTTTATGACAATATAGTATTTTTGAAACTATATTAATTTTATTATGAAAATAAAGTAGTTTGATAAAATGATGTGTTTCTACGAAAAATATTAGGTTTGACAAAATATACTACTTTCATAAAAATAGATTTATTAAAGTTTTATCAAGATATGGGTACTTTATCAAAATCAATCCCTAGTTTACCAAAATATGTCTACAAGTGTTATATGTACATATGTATAGTTGTTTATATTTTCAAGAGGATCTTTTATATTTATATATATATATATATATATCATACGTACATACATATAGATATATTTATGTCTTGAATGTAATTTTTGTATAGTTTACACAAATATTTGATACGTGTATAAATCTATATATATATATATTAAAATAAGTTTAAAAGATAGTATTTTATTGAAAATCTTCCATTATTTTACTGTGACGAAACTTTCCACGAATGTTGAAGTATGGAAGTAAGACTTCCACAACTATGTGCTTATGTGAATAAATTACGATTATGTTAAATGGGCTCAAATGTGCCGGAGTGGTTTGGGGTGTGTTCCGTCGGGACATATTATTGAGTAGGCGGAAGAGTTCACACTCCTTTCATCTTCTAATCCCCCCTTGGGTAGACAGAGTGATCTACTCAAGAGAGTGGGTCGTAGGAAAATATTAGGCGTATGCCCGAGATACGACCACCGGAGGATAAGGCAGGCGGGAGAGAAATGTGCTGATTGTTATTTCGACCTGGGTAGTCATAAAGGTCACTGTTATGTGACAAAAGTTAGAAAGTGTGAAATTATGAGTTATGTGTTTATGTGCAAATCACACAAATAAGCACCTTATGTGATTAGGTAATGTTTCTACTCAACTATGTGTTGATTGTGGGTTATATGATTATTTTAGATGGATACGAGATCACACAAATGAGTTAGAAGAAGAAGAATCTTTTGAAGCCTTTTACTAGAAGAGTTAATGTTAATATTCCGTTGTGTAGTTTGTATGTTGTATTTGGTATTTTGCATTACCTCACGATGATATACTTTAATGATGTTTTGTGGAAATTATTTCATGTAGGATAAATACAATAAAGTTTTGTAACCTTGTATCTTGTACAAATTTAATGTGAAAAGTTATTATTTTAATAAACTATAAAGGAATTACCAGGGTCATCACAAGATTTGTGATGATCGGGGATGCACTATACAGAAGATCACTTGCCATTCCCCTGGAGCGATGCTTTTCACATGAGGAAGGCCAGTACGTTTTGAGAGAGATACATGAAGGATATATTGTGGTTACCACATAGGATAGGTAAGTAACACCCCTGACTCTATATATAGCCAGGGCTGCACATAGTGAAGGTTATGAATTGTTCAGCATTCTAAAGCATTTTGTTCACTCTAAATCACTCTTAATCACTTTCACTCGCATTCTCTATGATTTTTAGCATCATTGACGTCTTATTTCGTTACTTCACATCTTTTATCATTCTTGAACATAGTACTCATACAATTTAATGGAGTGCTAACCCTTTTTTGTGTTGGTTTTTTCCCTTGGAATTAAGGATCCTTACTCAAAGTGCCAAAGCTTGTTTTCCCGAATTACAAAGTTTAGGTGCTCAAAAAAACCACAAGCATCAATCAGTATGATTAAAACCAGGATAAACAGCAAGAGTATTCAAAAATCGGAGCACACAACTAGTAAATCTAATCCAACAAAATTCCAAAAGGTTTGAAAGAAAACAAGAAGCATACCATTTGGGCCCGGGGATTTATACGGGCCCATCTAAAATAGCGTTGCTCATATTTCCTCAGTAGTGAAAGGAGTGATCAAAGCATCATTCGTCTTTTGACTAATTCTCGGGACAATAGACTCCATCGCAACCTCCAACGCCTCATCCCCTAGCAAGCTCGACTGAAAAAGCCCCCTAAAATATGACATGATCATGTCTAGGATCTCTCACTCTGTCACAACCCAACCCCCATAATCTTTCCTTAGTTTATGTACGGAATTTTTGTGAAAGCGATTCGATGCCTTGGAATGGAAGAAAGTTGTGTTGCGATCGCCTTCTTTCAACCAATAGACTTTACTCCGCTGCTTCCAGTATACTTCCTCTCTAGCCAACAATTCATCCAATTCTCCCTAGATTCTACGCTCTTCTTGTTTCGACAACTCCAAAACCTAGCCCGACCGAATACTCTCTAACCTCTCCTCCAACTCCCTCTTTCTAAGTTTAGATGATTCGAACCTCGTCTTACTCCATTTACTAAGGCACACTCCACACTGTTCAATCTAACCCTTTACAATGCTCCGTCTGTCCCACCCTCCTAGCGCCATCTCCTATGCCCTTCTTACCTCATTGTGGCACTCAGTGTCCCCCCAACTGTATGTTTGGCGTATTATCCAAACAAACATGAATAGGCAGGTGATCTGAATTAATAGACTACATGTGATATACTCTAATTTTTGGGAACAAGTCAATCCAATCCGATGTAGTAAAAGTTCGATCAAACCTTTCCCTCACTGTGCTAGGATATTCCCTGTTATTACACCATGTGAAAAGTTCTCCCTTGAAACTCCTGTAGGTCGCATTTGTCTAGTGTAGTTTGAAACTCCTGCATCTACCACAGTGACCAAACTGCTCTACCCACTTTCTCTTGGGAATTAAGTACATCATTAAAGTCTCCCAAACACAACCATGGCCTTTGAGAGACCCCTCTCAGTTGCTTCAATAATCTCCATAACTCTCATCTCTGACCCGTATCTGGGTGGCCATAGAAACTCGATACTCTCCACGCCTCTCTCTCCACTGCAATTTTAACCATAACATCTATATGAAAATTTGAAAAGGACTGTAAAGTCACCATCCACTGTTTGTCCAGTAAAAGTGCCAATCCCCCTTTTCTTTCGAGAGCAGCCACCCCTACTCCATGTATGTTCAATATCAACTTCAAAGATTCTATCCTTTTAGTAGAGCACTTAGTCTCAGATAGAAAGATTGATTGGGTTGGTTCAAGCCCAAATTAGGCTCAATTGGAATCTAGTGTGATAAGGAAGGTGTATAAGTCACTCCTGCTCTACTCTTCATGTTTGAAATCCCCATAATCATGGGATCAGACCCCTCGAACATTGCAACTAAATCTCTGCCAAAATTATCTCCTCTTCTATCTCCATCACTATTGTCCCCTGTCCGAAAGTTTTGTCCGATCTCGAACATCATTGTATGTTCGGAGCTGCCATTGCCGCACTATTCATCTTTCTTAACAATATTGACTCCTGTCAGTGATGTATGTCTTGCTCAGAGACAAGGGCCAAAGGGAAGTCTTCCCTCGAATTGACGAAATTTTCTTCAAACTGGATCAGACATAAATCTCGGATATGTCCCAACTTGCCTAATAAATAACAACAGTTTGGTAATCTTTCGTACATGAATGTGACAATGAGTTCATCACCGGCATAGCTTCGAACCCACATCACCCGTTTGAGAGGCTAGTTAATATATAGAAGAACTCGGAGCTTTATACTGTATCCTGCCGCCAAACCCATACTCTCCAGATCAGCCTCCAAGAAATCCCCTAGCCTGGTCCCGATGTGAGCAACCACTTCCTTGGTATGTCTGTTTTGCGGAAAGTCATGGACTTGGATAGTGAATTCAGAGTGCTCTAGTTCTACTCATAACAAATCCAGTCCCTCCTCAATTTCCCGTAATATCAACAAGTTTTTATCAAATACCCATAACCCCTTTGATATGATTCTTTTTCATTCAAGGTAGTAATTGAAACATAAGAGGAAACGACCCCCCTCAAGATTCTGGATCAATAAGCCCTTCACTGTCACCATGGTTGTTAACAGGGTTCGTTTAAGAGCCTCAAAATTGTTGGATTTCTATGATAGCAATCGTCCCACAACAAACGCTCCCCCTACCACCTATTCTCCTGTTCCAAGCACCCACCGACAGTAGGTCACCACCCTTCTCTTTCTCTGTTAGTGTAAGCACCTTCTTCATCTTATTCATTGCTTCATCCATGATATTTATCCAGAGAAGCAATCAAGATCTATTTTTGCCAATCGCTCCAGTCACTACAAAGAAAAAGGCCTTAGTGAAAAACCAATAGAATAGAAAACTAAGAGCCTATGACAACTTACAACAGTTGAAAAAACAATAAATAACAAAACCTCAGGAACTCACAATACCCTAATAGGATCAGATCTAACGAAAACAACACAAAGCGTAATAGAAAAATAATTAAGGCAGAAAGAGAATCCCTGTTTTCACAAACAACTCAATGGAGATCTATGTTGTGTGTGGAAAAAGTTTAGACTCTCATGTGAGAGGAGAAAGGCTCTCATGGGAGAGAAAAAAGCTCAAACCAAATTATTTCAAATAGTATTTCATTTCCTATTTCATTATTTGAATAGACACCTGAATTGTAAATCATGTTGTAGATTTAAAAAATTACATATATATTAGCTAAAAATAGGGAAATTCTCAATCACACCGAGTTCGACCACACCAAGACTAATCACATGGCAAGTGTTTTACACTTATCATGTGATTGGTGTACAGTTTAGAGAGAGTGACCAATCACATGGCAAGTATATTAACACTTACTATATGATTGATTGGGTGCGGCCAAATCAGATTTAGGCAAGATTTTTCCCTAAAAATAAATTTAAAAACACATGTCAATCAATTAAGTCATATTTAGTATTAGGAAGTACAAATCTATCTCTTATTACAAGTCCACTAGTCAAAATAACAATTCTTTTGTTTGCTTGTTTGCGTGTTCATATAAAGTATTTAATTCAGCCAAAAGTTCTACTAATTTCGCAGTCGCACTCAGTCTAGCTATGACTTCTAGCAATCCCCCCATAGGACAATGATATTATTTACTGAAATGGTATTGTTTTAGTAACAATGACTTTTCTGTTATTGATTGTAACCTCTTAAATTTGTTGGATATCTAGTAAACATTGAAGCAGTTTGTTATTGATCAAAATTGTTTTGCTTCAAAATACTTTATGAATGGCTAAATATGCTTGTTGAAAAGCTCAAAGAAAAAAAAGTCAGAAAATGTATGAAGATTTCATTTCGTTATCACATGAAGAAATAACTTACCACATCAACCTTGTTGGGTTCCAATTACGCAATGATCCAAGATTAAAGGCGCAATTGATAAAACAAAATCTTTGAACTGCATGTATCAAGAAGGCTATATTTCTAAGAAATATTCTTAAAAAAATAAAATTAAAGAAATGCTATCTTCTACAAAACTCTTAGCACCGCAGCTGTCCTTGGGAACCCCTTTTTTCAAATGCTTGTTACCTAAAGTGTTGATTGAAAGGGAATCAAAACAACTGTCATAGGAAAAATAATATTTTGTTCAGTTCGAATTTACGATCACACAAGGAGCATATGATTGTTGAGAGACTAAATTAAATAAGAAAAGGTATTTCCAGATCCAAAGATCTTCTGAATTTTGGAGACAAATTTTGAGTCCATATTTTTTACAAAGCTTCTAGGACCAAAAACTTATGTACCTGACTTTTATCCGAATCTTTATTTGAAATATTGGAAGCACCTTATACTCCGTGAAATCAAACTCATCTACATTTTGGTAAAACATTAACCATATAGTAAACGAAATTCCCTGGTTAGATGGGACCCAATTGTTGCGAAGATTTTTCAAGCAAATGCCTCTGATATTTTATTACAGAGGAAAATTAGGCCAAAAGAGAGATAATAAAGAAACAATAGTAAGATAATATTTTGGTTTATGGCAAGCAAAAACCCAAGACGATTATCCTTTTATCAAAAGTGAAATCGTATCAATGATCTTACGTATTTCTAAATTACAAAATAAGTTGTTAAATAAAAGTAATTACTAACAGTATACTACATAGTTCCTTAAAATGTTTAGACAAAAGAAGTTCAAAATGTAGGGAAAATTCCCTTGAATAATAAAACATGCAATGAAATAAAATAGGGTTATGCGTACCACTTAAGTTACTTTCTTAAGAACAATAATTTCCACACCATGCAGGTATCTTCTTGAAAGTATGTTTTTCCTAGGATATAAGCCCACAACCAATTCTATTCATAAATTGCACTTTATAAATAGATACACCAATCACCCTTATAAGAAAAACCAACAAGAAAAATGTCAATAAGATAATAAAAAAACAACCTCACTATATATTGTATTGTTTCAAGACAAGAATACATATATATATATATATGTATATATATAGTTGGTCTCCAATTTAAAATGATGAAGAATTGTGTCTTAAAAGCCAACCTTTGGAGTGAAGAAACACTTTGAATAGACACGATATTTGGGATTAAATACTCTTAAGAAATTAATTAATGATTCAACTTAATAATAATTATTAATATTAATTAGTATTTTGAAACAATCCGTGACAATCGCCTGCATTTCCAAAATATACTAAATTGAAAATTAAAAAATAAATAGTAAAAATCCATGATTAAAGATATGGTGATATCTATAGGTGGAGTACCCTTGAACCTATAGACTAAACTTAGTATATCAGATTTCTTTGATTAAGAGGATTGAACCTTGATCTTATCAAAGAACTGACTGAAATACTAAGTTCTAGCATATTTCGGGTGATGGTGTTACACAAGCCACACATTATAGGCCATGCGCTGATCTTGTTTTCATGAGTGGTTAAGGATTTCACTAGGCAAATCCGTAGAAGCGACCCTAACTACGTCCACTCACATAGGCATGTTTATAAAGAATGCTTTCACTTACTCCAACTAAAATAAGTCTATAAGCATGTTAAGGATAAATTGTCCAACCCTCTATTTTATTTTTGTGAAAGATTAAAGTACATCACCTCATAGAAATGGGATTTTAAAAAAAATCTTTGAGGTACTCAAAAAGTATCCAAGTTTCCTTTTCATGGATTTGCCTAAAGTTAAAATTCCGTTGAACTCTTAAAATATAGTATACAAATATCTCAATAAGAGTAGGCCACAACTTTGGCTATCCCAACTTATACTGGTGTTGATCCCATTTCCCTCGAGGACTTGTGTATTTTCTTTCTCTTGGAAAGTACTTTTCAAATGGATCCACTGTCATATCATTAGTCAATAGATTTTTTTTATCAACTTTTCTTTTTCCCACAAATTCGTACATCATGATACTTATAGAAAATATACGTACCTTCACTTACTCATTTTACTTACTCGTATATTTCTTATGTCCCATCAATTGAATGACTGCTTCCTTTCCGCAATATAATGCCACAAGTTACACTAGTCTTTCAGCGATCTGTATGTTCCTCTAGAATGTTGTCAATCAAATTGCATACTTACCATATAGTGACATCATCACATGTTACCTCATATATTTAGATTCGATCGAGGACATTCAATAGGTCTTCTTCTTTCAAAATCAAATTACCACTTCACCGCCAAGTTTAAAAATAGACTTTGACTTTATATGTCCAAAGCTCAATCTTCCAAATCTCATGTATTTCTTTTACCCGTCTTCTTAAAGATTTACAACAAATCACTCTTATTTTACTGTATTCACTAATATAGAACATATAGCTTAAAGAACAAGAAAGATATCATGAAAATGTGCAACAACTTTTGGCAACATACATGATAATTCACAACTCATAGTACCCACGCCCTATATTTCTGACGATATATTTGCACTCAAAACATATATTCTCTTCTTTTTCTTCTTTAGCAACTTCAATGCCGCAATGAAACTATCTTCAAAATTTTCTAATTTTTGCCACAAACAAAAATGAGAAAATATGAGGGGCAATTATTGTTGTGTAAATAAATCATAAAAAAATGCGACGCACACAATCATTAACTGTCAAACAAATAAAAAAGGTGTGACTTTAGTTGAAGGATTGTGAACCACTTGAAATGACAACTCCTCAATCAATTAATAATAAATTGAATTTAATAATCGTTGGTTTAAAACAATATATTTACCATTTCAAAAGATTTAAGAAAAATCAATATAATAAAAAAAACTCAATAGCTTAAAAATATTATTTCGAGACACTTTTAGCCTGATCTAAATAAACTTCAAACTAATACTATGCAATTTCATGAACTCGTGTGTCTTAAATTCCTTTAAAATGTTCATAAAGTGAAGACAGCAAAAAGGAAGGCAATAAGTTGGTATCATTGTCTTTTTCTTCCCTTTTTCTCTTTTTTTTTCTTAGAATAGGAAACAAATATATATATATACACACACACACATATATATATATAGATTCTCATAACAAATAAACTATCATTCTTTTTTTTTTTTTAAAGAAAATAAACTACCATTCAAAATCTATATCTCCATGTCTTAAAGTACAGCGCTCACACAACGGAAATAATTAAATCAAGCAACAAAATATTTCATAATTCATTATATTATGCACAATAATCCCTTATACTCAATATGGTTATTAGTTTCTAACTCTCCAAATGCACAACCGCTAATTAATGACCATTAACAATTTATTACTATTTAACTGTATTTAATATCCAAACATAATTTAGCATACCTTTTGAAAACAAAAGGGCCACCAAAGACTTTTTCAAATGAATACACTAAATTGAAATTTATAAAAATGGTATCTAATATGGCCAAGCAAAATGTAAACGGATTTTACACACCCTACCTAATGGTCGGGTATATGTATACAAATGCATATGTTTGAAATTAGAGGAAAATTGTCTTCTCTAGTACCATTAGAAGTTGCAATACTTTTTTTTTTTTTTTTGGGGGGGGGGGGGGGGGATGTGTTTTTAAATAGTCACAACCCTTAAAGATCCTAGCAGTTGGGAATTTAGTGAGGAAAAATTGCTACAAAATTAAATTCAAAGGTAGTTTATCATTTAGAGAATTTTGAGTGTTTTTCATAATATAATACAAAGCATAAAAACCATTGTATTAAAATATTTTACTATTTAATAAAAAGTACCTTAAGTGGTATGCATAATCCTATTTTATTTCATTGCATGTTTTATTATTCAAGGGAATTTTCTCTTCAAGTTAAGAACAATAATATTCCTCTAATAATTCGTGTGCCTATACAACAAGTTGAAAATAACCAGGATAGAAACACATGCTCGAGAGCAAATCAAACTATCGTAGAAAGATGATTTTTGCGAGATGTTGAACGGTACACTCAAGGCATTTATATACTGCAATAAATTGGGCAAGTGGTTCCCATTTTACCAAATTAAGTATAATTCATGTGATGAGATGATCATATCTAATCCGTACGATATTGTTAATGATTTGATCTTCATTTTTTCTAACTCAAGAATTTTAGTGGAGATGTCTCGAAAACCTGAAGAGAAAAAACTAAATGGAAGTTTTTGGCAACTAAAACTACCACAAATTGAATGTCAAACTCCTAATAACACAAAGGTAGAAGCAAAACTTAATCAACCTAGGCCACACACAACATAGAGTCCCAAGCCTCTCAAAGTCTTTTGACCTTCTACCACACAGATTATAAATTCCTCAAAAAATACTACACCATATATTGTAATAAAAATAACAAGATATTAATCATAGCAAACCTATTCCAACAACAGTATCCAACCGACTCAAAACTTTTCGAGATGATGTGGAATCATCAACCTCCACATCAACACAAAAAACTCCAAATCCTAACCAATAAGGTACACAATTTTAGTTAGATTTTCTTGTTGAAAATGATTGTGTTAATACCTAAACCCAAGACGATCCAACATGAATAGCACAAATGATTCTAGATGGGAGATACTCTGAAATCTATAGAAATCCTAGATAAAGCATTACCAAAAGTTCAAATATAATCGAGCACAAATTGCCAAAGAATTACCAACCACATCCATTATGACGACCCCGGTAACCCCATATTATTAGTATTATTTTTATTGGCTACATACATGCATACATCATTATTACAAAATATACTAGACTACATAATAGTGATGGTACATCCAACAAGTAGTCTAGCGAGATTACAGTTTCTAATGTGCAAACTACATATCAAATGCAAAATCTCTAAGCACAGTTACGCAACGAAATTCTACATCTTTCTTTTTAATAAAAAGCTTCGAAAGGCTTCTCCTCCTCCACATCATTATTTCTAACTTTGGTAGCATCTAAATCATCATGCAACACGAAATCAACCTATGTTGAGTAGAAACATTTCTTTACACACTTAACGTACTCAGG
Source organism: Petrea volubilis (assembly GCA_026212405.1). Taxonomy (NCBI): domain Eukaryota; kingdom Viridiplantae; phylum Streptophyta; class Magnoliopsida; order Lamiales; family Verbenaceae; genus Petrea; species Petrea volubilis. Next base: position 10,824,444 of record CM047881.1, on the reverse strand, counting down.
TGTCAATTGCACATTAGTTACATACATAAAACATATTTTTACACTTTCTACCTTTGTTGTCACTAACAGTAACCCTTATGACTACCCAAGCCAACATATGCAACCAGCACATTTCTCCCGCATGCCTTATCCTTCGGTGGTCGTACCTAAGGCATATGCCTAATATTTTCCTACGACCCTTTCTCTTGAGTGGATCACTCCATCCACCCAAGGGCGGGATTAAGAGATGGAAGGGGTGGACTCTTATAACTGGCTACTCAATAGTATATCCCTGTGGAACACACTTTAGACCACTCCGGCACATTTGGGCCCATTCATATAATATCCATGCAATCACATAATAATTGAAGTTTACTCCCATATTTATAAGTCTTTATTAAGTATTAAAGTTGTTACAAGTAAGATAAAATTTTCCTATATATATATATATATATGTATATATATTTAAGAAACTTTTACCAAGCTCTTTTGAGAAAAGCAATAATTTCCAACTTTTAAGTAAAGTAAGCTCCACTATCATTAGTGAAAAGATTTTATATCTCTTTATTAAGTATACTTACATATGACAAAAAAAATGTTAAAATATGTATACATATATATATATTGTAGTAAAAGTACACTTAGAAAACAATCCTTAACACATTTTAGTAGTAAACTGAGTAATTTTATAAGTTAGGATACTCTCAAGATGAACAACTCTTCTTAACAAAAGTACTATTTTTGTAAGAAAGTAACTTTACGTACTTAGATAGCAGGATTTATTAACTTTATAGTGATTTTAAACATTTCTTAGCTAAACAAAAATATAAACATGCACTTTTTCAAGTAAATCTCTAAAATATATTTCCATCACTAGTTACAAGTGAAAAAAAATCATGTTTAAAGTCATGAGTTTACAAAATACTTTATGTATATAAACTAAGTATATTTTATGAAATTTCCTTCTTTAAAGTGAGATTTTAAATTACTAAATAAGCATAAATCGGTAGTATAAATCTATAGGAAAATTTTTACTTATTAAAATAGTAGATAGTTGTGTAGAGCTTTCTTTACTAATCTTTCCCAAAACAACATATTTATATGGATTGCAAGTTATTAAGTAAGATGAAATTACTATTTCTCATTCTACACCAAGTTGAGGAATTTAAACACCATGATCAGCTGTCAAGTCTCCCTAGGCATAGAATAGTCACATAATATTTCAAATAAAGCATATATCACCACATAACCATAAAACTTCATAGGAATGATCCAGAACATATTAACAATTTTTTTTTTAACTGCTTCTCAACTTCCTCCCAAACATAACGAAATCATTAAACTATAATTATCACGGAATGTTAACTCTAAGCAATCTAACATCTATTCCAACATAAATAAAGCTACTTTCCACTAAGAATCATAACATGAAAGATTAATCATGAAACTTGAAAATAGCATGATAGTAGCAAAATAACTAAAATCCTCAACTTGGAGGTGTGTTTGGCAAAAGCTATCACTCAAGGTCATTCAAGATTGATTCTTATACATAGCTTGGACACAAGAGTATGGAAGCTTGCCTAGTAGGAATACCCTACTCAAGAAAGAAGAAAGAAACCTCTACTTAAGTGAACAAAGAATGTTCCTACCTTGAATTCTTGCAAATTACTGTAGGAAAAAGGTACGAATGTGTAGTGTTTTTGGGAGAAGAGTGAGAGTGTATGTGTATGTGCGTACAAGGGGCCAGTTTTTAGGGGTGAAAAGGGAAAGGTGTGTGTGGCCTTTTGTATTTATAATAAACAGGGTGTGAGTGAGGTGGTCAATTTTTGGCATTAATGTATTTTCCTACCTAAGCTCATACATTAATGGGATCTTCCACGTCCCTCTCCTAATTCAAGCCTTAGTGTGGGTCTAACCATGATTCATTGAGCTACATAAATGAAGACCACACAAGTGCACAAGGTCTAGAGGATTCAAGTTGTGTATTAGTAATGATATTTTAATAAAATATTGAATAAAATCAAATAAAAATCTTATGAAATCTGAAATTACATATTTATTTATTATTTTTAATTTTTTATTTTAAAACAAAACCGAATTTTGGGGGTTGGAGAAGTGAAAAGACTAAAATACCCCTTGGTTTGCCCATTTTCAAAAATTGCCCAAAAATAGAAATAAAATTCTAAAAATTCGGAAATTAATTTTTATAAATCAAATAAAATCTAAAATATTTATTTATATTATTATTTTTTTATAATAATTCATCATTTTAAAAATTAGATTTCAAATTAATAACTTAAAAATACAATTTTTTTTTCCGGAAATTATGAAAATTCTCAGTAAAAAATAGGAAAAATTTGAAACTAATTTATTAAATAAATTTTGGAAGTTTAGAAAAGAGTAAATGCATTAAATGTTAAGAATATTTGCAATTTATAATATTTTTATAAATGTACATGTAGTGAAATGCACATTGGTGCACAAATAAAATCATAATTTTGAAGAATAATATCTATAAAACAATAATTCACAAAATAATGGACACCCAATGTATATTATAAAATATTTAAATAAAGAATTTTACCAGGTCTCACATCCATAGTATTTGGATGCATCTCTTTGACGAATTTGATACTATTTCAGATGAGGTGGCAACTCTACCAACCAATAAAACATCCCCAAAACCGCATTATTTTCAAATATCTCATCCTGAAGCAAAACCATACTAAATCAATTTCTTCATATTGTGGCATCATGAAAGATCAACAAGGCTTCCACCATTTCAAATTTTTTTCTTCCATGGTGAAAATATTGTAAGTAAAATTCCTAAATGTCAAAGAAGAAAAAAAGTGAAAGTTAGCTACAAAAATCTGACATTGCACAATACATTAACGTTGGAAGCAAGAACATTTTCCTAGGCAACCCCAACATTGTCAAAAACCAAATTTGAAGTCCTATTATTGACAAGATGAGCATAAAATAAAGTGGCTAAGAGAAAATGCTAAACCATGAATATTAAGTTATCACATTTTCAAATCTCCACTTATAAGATACCTATAAATAAAAAGGAAAAAGCATTACCAATGTAGAACATACAGAACCTTAGTGACGAAAAACTATCCTCATGCATACATAAATTTAAAGAAAGACACGCTACCAATGCAAAACAAGACAATGCAAAAAATTCTAAAAACAAAATGACACAAAAACATTAAAATTTTAGGTTGCCTTCCAAAAAGCACTTCAGTTGTAGTCATCAGTCAAATTATGGTTGCGCTTGGCATAACTTAGCCCTTAAGTCTCCTGATAAATAGCTTTAGTTGGGACTTGTCTAACTTAAGATTCACCCTTGGCTTGATATGATTCATCATGACTGTGACAACCCCCTCGCTAGGATCATTCCATACGAGTAGGACTCACTTAATGCTCTTTTCCACTCGGTACCCAACACTTGCAACTTATTCGATATTGCCCAGTAATCGATTATCGTACAACAAAATTGAAATAGGACTAAATCACAATTAACTTACATAAAACGGTAGAATAACAAACTAAGTACAATACTTCAAGTAGTAATCTTCCATTTCTTATTAAACAAGTCAATCTTCAATACAAGATACGGGACTATGCCCTATTGACATGTAATGGATCAATCGCCCTACCCGGGTCCCCTCAACCCATTTCCCTAAAACTAAGGCAATGAACAAAAGAGCTCGGGATGGTAAGTCTAAATGAATTAGTGAGGCCAATAATAATTACATATAGATATTAATGGAACTTATAGAGTGTTTAAAAGAAGATAACATGCGCGTAGTATGAAGCGTGTATATACAAACTGAACAAGACGGATAGTGAGTCATAAACGGAATCTCCAACCTTATTGCCACCCAAAACAAATAAATCATAACTGAGACCCTTATGCCTCCCTCGTCAAGGAGCGACCTCGATATTAATTGGACTGAGATGTACCACGCGTCCATGCAATATACCGACCCAATTCTACTACAGTCAACCTCCGGTTGTACGTAGAAATTGGATCCCACAAGATGGTATCATATAAGAAGGTTTATCGATGGTCTGTTCTACCTAATAAAATTCATTTTACAAGTACTTGGGCCCGAACTTCCCAAGGGCGTCCCTAAAGGTAGACAGATATAACAGGGCTGGACAGATATAGCTCACAAACTTTCAACATACAGTAGCTTGTTTCCACACCTGGGATACATAAAACATAATCAAAACATGATATCCCACAGGTGTCAATAAATCATTTCGGGATCAGAAATGCAATACTTTTCGGATATAACTTGACTTGTAACTTGGAGAAATATTCTATTGGAAGATAGAGAGCAAAATATAATTCTAAAAGAATCAGATAACATAAATCAGATAGGGTAGGCCATACAACAATATATTTATAGCATATAGTTCAATGCCCCAGCAACGAAAATAAAAGGCAACCACCTTAGAGTTATTGTCTCACCAAGTTTATGTCGTCTCGGTAATCGCCTAAAGTTTGCAGTAACAATTAGGGTTAGAATATTACATCATTATTGTTCATGACTAGTAGCTACTAGTTAAGGAATAACGTACCTAATGATGCGGATCAAGGGAGCTCCAATTGTGTCAAGGCCGAAGCAAGAGGCAACAAGAAGGATCCATTGGCTCTTCCTAGTGGGCCAATCACAAGGGCACGGGCTAAGGTTTTTGGGACAGCCATGAACTCATATGTACAAGACCAAGTTACACTTGAGTTGCAAGAGCATGAATTCACTAAGTGTGCAATTTGGCTTGAAGGCACACCTAAGCTACTCCATATCCTTGAGGCGTGTTCTATGGATGAAGGGGCTGTTTAATTGGGGTTAAGATTATTTGGGCTTTAATTATTTGTAATAGCTTGTGTTTGGATTTTTAAACACATGACTTAATAGGCTTTGATTATTTGGGCTTCACTTAAAGCCTAATCCTTATAGGATTTGGACTAATGAGTTTAGTTTAGGGTTAGGCTTTGTCTAAGGTATAAATACCTTCTTTAAACCTTTGGAAATCAGATTTCTTTGATTGAATAAGAGTAAAAAACGTAAGTTTCATGTTCTTCATGAAAACTTGTTCATGAACCCTAGCATAGGAATTGTGAGCTCTACAATCTCCATTGCAACAAGAATCTGATTTATTCTTCAAGAGTACTTGTAAGTGTTGATCTTTTCTTGATTAAATCCTTTTAAGTCTTCTTCTTGAGTACAAGAGGGTTGCGGGTTTAAAGGGTAGAATCTATCTTGTTCTTTGCTTTATGCCGAATTGCCATAATCTTCTCATGAGTACATATTTTTGATTAGGCCCCTCGTATTATTTGGTATCAGAGCTTTGGCTAGATAAATTCTTATTTATCTTAGATTCTAGGTTTGAGTTTTTGAATTCCTTGAACTCTTTTATGCGTGGTGCCACCTTCTTGATTGTTATTGTTGCTGAATTTGCATGATTGTGTGATCTTGATTGTTCTTGCTTGATTCTTGATTCTAAAACATCATCCTTGATCCGAATTTGTGTTTTCTTGAAACTTCTTGGTCGTTTCTGTCATCCATAAGGGCTGGTTGTTCTTATTTCAAGAATTTTCAAGAAACGCTTTCTTGAAACCAAGATTGAGGATCTTGATAATTTGTCTTGTCCCATTGGATTGTTCACCATTGAAACTATCAATTGAGATTTTGATCTTATAAAAAAAAAAAAGAAGGAAAAAAAAAAAACGAAGAAAAAAGGGGAAAAAAAAACAAAAAAAAAAAAAGAAAATTCGAAATTGATCTTGATTGAGTAGTGAAATTCTGAAATTTTGCGTTAGTGTCGTTCTTGAATTAAAATTCTGCCTTTGCTTCAATTCCTTGAAAGACTCCACTTTTCAAGCCTTATTTGGTGGAATTGCATGTGACTACAACTAATTCATTGAGCAACTCCACTTGTCATGCCTTATTTGGGAGAAATAGCATGTGCACAAATTTGATTGCATGAGAACAAGGACCACACCAAATTCTCTTGACATTTTCTTGCAATCAAAATTCGTGTCTTTCCTTGTAAAGGGGCTGAATTCATTAATCTTTTAGTTTTCCCTTCTTGGCAGCCCTATTACACTCTCACACACACTTGTGCTTGTTTAGTACTTAACAATCAATTAAATTGGCACTACTGGTGATTCGGCTACCGTTGACTTCCTTATTGAAAATTCTAATTTTGGTATTCTTGTTTGCTTCCTTTGTTGGGGTAGAAATAACTTAGGTTCTTATTTAGTTCGCTTTGTCTCTTGTGACCAAAATTGTCTCTTTTTGATTCTAGTTATTTAATTTCTTGTTTTGAGCTACATTTTTGCCTCTTTGACATTACTAGGGTGTTAATTGCTCGTGTCTACACTTTAGATTGATATTATCAAGTGGTGCATTGCCTTCTTCTTGCACTACCGTTCCGTTTGTTTTAAGTCTTCTTTCTAGTTTTTGTTCTTGCTTAATTTTCCTTGTTAGGTTTTATTCTTGTCTTCCAAACTCTTCTTGTTTTCTTGTGGCATTTGTTGGATTTTGAAGTGCAATTGAGACGCGTGGAGGAGTGGTAAAAGGCTGGAGTGAGACCCTACACCTTTTGGGAGAGAAAAGCCAAGTTTTAAAGAGAGAAACACGTAAGGGAGTGAGTGACTAACAATCTGCCTATAGTGTTCGATCTTTTGTTTTACAGCAATGTCTAGTTCATCTAAAGAAGGAGATGAACGGGCTTTCAAGGTTGACGACCCTCAAATGCAATTCATTCTAGAAGCATTTAAAGGGCAGTTTCTTCATTTGAACAAGACTCTAGAGGCCATGAATGACAAGTTGGAGAGACATGACCAAGAGTTGAAGGGAAGAAGTTCTCAATCTCATCAAGCAACTACAACAAAGAGAGGGCATACACCATTTGCTCATACCAACAAAAATTTACAAGATGAGTTTGATAATGAAGATGAGTGGCCTAGTGAGACTTACAATTGGAGGCAAGGCAGACTTGAGCGTGGAAGAGGTAAGGGAAGGTTTGGAGGCCGAAGTACTAGAAATCCAGCCTATGAAGAAGAGGAAGACGAAGTGGCAGTTAACAAGGTAGATGGGAATTTGGGCAACATCAAGCTCAAAATTCCACCTTTCAAAGGCCGAAACAATGCAGAAGAATACTTGGAGTGGGAAAGAAAGGTTGAGATGATCTTTGAGTGCAATAGATATTCAGAAGAGAAGAAGGTGAAGATTGCTGCAGTTGAGTTCACTGATTATGCTCTATTTTGGTGGGATCAACTCAACTTGAGTAGAAGAAAGGTGGGGAGACGCCCCATTAGCAATTGGGACGACATGAAGGAGGCAATGAGGAAGCGTTTTGTACCTTCCCACTAGTTTATAGAGTTACATCAGAAATTGCACAGGCTAGTGCAAGGGGCTAAGTCAGTTGAAGACTACCACAAAGATATGGAGATGTGCATGGTTAGAGCTAACATTATAGAAGATGAGGAGGTAACCATGGCTCGGTTTTTGAGTGGTTTGAACAAGGAAATAGCTGATGTGATTGAGCTCTACAAGTATGATTCTATGGAAGACATGCTTAACATGGCCATGAAGATAGAGAAGCAGAAGAAGAGCAAGAGCTCCAACAAGTTTGCAAGCAACACCAGCAACTCTTGGGGTTCTAAATGGCCTACAAAGGAGGAGAAAAAGGAGTTTCAAAACCCTAAATCAAACGGGGCAGATTCGGGCCTCAAGGCTAAAGACTCCAATTCAGGCTCCAATTCAAGAGGTTCTAGCTCAACTACACCTAGTAGGGACATCAAGTGCTTCAAGTGCTTCAAGTGCTTGGGCAAGGGTCATATCGCCTCTCAATGTCCCAATAAGAGAGTCATAGTGGTTCGGAATGGTTATGTATATTCAGAATCTGAAGGCGAGGAAGAGATGCCCTACTTAGAATATTGTGGTGACAGTGAGGGTGAAGAAGAGGAGCAAGAAGTTGTGGTAGCACCTGAGGTTGGATCTTCTTTGGTTGCCAGGCGTGTGTTGAGTATGCAGTTGCAAGAGGAGAGCTTAGAACAGAGGGAAAACATTTTTCACACGAGGTGCTTGGTGGGAGGCAAGGTTTGCACACTTATAATTGACAGTGGAAGTTGTACAAATGTGGCAAGCCTTAGTATGGTGAGTAAATTGGGGTTAAAATGTGAGAAACACCCTAGGCCATACAAGCTTCAATGGTTTAATGACATGGGCAGTGTTAGGGTGAACAAGCAGGTTGTAGTCTCTTTCTCAATTGGACCATATAAGGATGAGGTGACTTGTGATGTGGTTCCAATGCAAGCTGGCCATATTTTGCTTGGGAGGTCGTGGCAGTTCGATAGGAAAGTGCACCATGATGGTTACCTCAACCGATTCTCATTCTCCCATAAAGGAAGGCGCATAACTCTTACTCCATTGACACCTAGTGAGGTCTATTTAGACCAAAAGAAGCTTATGGAAAGAGAGGGGCAGAATTTGGGAAGTGAGGAGAAAGAGAAAGAAAGTGAAAAAAAAAAGAGGGAAAAGTGGCCAAACAAAAGAGTAAACAAGTAAATGGCCCAGTGGTGAGAGAAAAGAAGAGTGAGGGAAGAAATAAACAAACACTTTTTGTGAGAGAAAGAGAGATCAGGGGTGCAATTAGTGAGGGTAAACCGATCTTGATGATTCGGTTTAAAGAGTCTTATTTTTCTTTGACTGACTTTGACACTTCTATTCTCCCTTCTAGTTTTGTTTCTTTATTGCAGGAGTTTTCTGATGTTTTTCCAGAAGAGATGCCGAGTGGTCTACCACCATTGAGGGGAATAGAGCATCAGATAGACTTCCTTCCTGGAGCAACAATCCCAAACCGTCCAGCATATAGGAGCAACCCCATGGAGACTAAGGAGTTGCAAAGACAAGTTGATGAGCTACTGGAGAAGGGATTTGTGAGGGAGAGTATGAGCCCATGTGCAGTTCCAGTCCTTTTGGTACCTAAGAAGGATGGGACATGGAGGATGTGTGTTGATTGCAGAGCAGTCAACAAAATCACTGTAAAGTATCGACATCCCATTCCTAGGTTAGATGACATGTTAGATGAACTACATGGTGCTAAATATTTCTCTAAAATTGAACTAATGAGTGGGTATCATCAAATTAGAATGAAACCTGGGGATGAATGGAAAGCTGCATTTAAAACTAAGTATGGCTTGTATGAATGGATGGTTATGCCTTTTGGGCTAACTAATGCACCTAGCACATTTATGAGGTTAATGAACCATGTTTTGCGTGCCTACTTAGGGAAATTTGTAGTTGTGTATTTTGATGATATCCTTATCTACAGCAAGTCTATTGATGACCACATTGAGCATGTTAGGCTAGTTTTACAAGTTTTGAGACAAGAACAATTGTATGCTAAGCTTAAAAAGTGCACATTTTGCATAGATAGACTTGTATTTCTTGGTTTTATTGTGAGTTCGCAAGGTATTGAAGTGGATGAAGAAAAAGTCAAGGCCATAAAGGAATGGCCCACGCCTAAAACTATATCTGAGGTAAGAAGCTTTCACGGTTTAGTTGGGTTCTACAGGCGGTTTGTGAAGGACTTTTCTACCATAGCTGCACCTCTCACAGAGATAGTGAAGAAAGAAGTTGGGTTCAAGTGGGGAGAAGCCCAACAGAAAGCGTTTGATACTTTAAAGAATAAATTGTGTTCAGCTCCTATTCTTGTTTTGCCTAACTTTGATAAAACTTTTGAGATTGAATGTGATGCTTCTGGTGTAGGTATTGGGGCTGTTTTGATGCAAGAGAAGAAACCAATAGCATACTTTAGTGAAAAGTTGAACGGAGCTCAAATCAACTACTCTACATATGACAAAGAGCTTTATGCCCTTGTTAGAAGCCTTGGACGTGTGGCAGCACTATTTGATGCCCAAGGAATTTGTAATTCACACGGATCATGAATCATTGAAGCATTTAAAAGGGCAAGGTAAGCTTAACAAGAGACATGGTAAGTGGGTTGAATTTATAGAGCAGTTTCCGTATGTGATTCAATATAAGCACGGGAAAGAGAATGTCGTGGCAGATGCATTATCCCGAAGGTATGCCTTGATCTCTACTCTTAGTTCTAAGTTGTTGGGTTTTGAGCATATCAAAGAATTATATGTGAATGATTCTGATTTTGGGAATGTTTATGTTGCTTGTGAACATGGAGCATTTGACAAGTTTTATAGACATGATGGCTTTTTGTTTAGGGGAAATAAACTTTGTCTACCTAAATATTCTATGCACGACCTGCTAGTGTTGGAATCACATTGTGGGGGTCTAATGGGGCATTTTGGTGTGCATAAGACTTATGACATGTTGAATGAACATTTTTATTGGCCACATATGAGAAAAGATGTTGAGAAAGTTTGCTCTTCATGTATTGCATGTAAACAGGCCAAGTCTAAGTCTATGCCACATGGTCTTTATATGCCTTTACCTGTGCCTAGTTCGCCTTGGACTAATATTTCCATGAATTTTGTGCTTGGATTGCCTAGGACTAGGCGTGGGAGAGATTCTATATATGTTGTTGTTGATAGGTTTAGCAAGATGGCACACTTTATTGCATGTCATAAGACTGATGATGCAACTAACATAGCTGATTTGTTCTTTAGAGAGGTGGTGCGTTTACATGGGGTACCACGCACCATTGTTTCCGATAGGGATACTAAGTTCCTTTCACATTTTTGGCGTGTTTTGTGGTGTAAATTGGGAACTAAATTGCTTTATTCTACTACTTGCCATCCACAAACAGATGGACAAACTGAGGTTGTGAATAGGACTTTGGGAACCTTATTGCGTGCAATTGTTGGTAAGAATTTAAAAACTTGGGAAGATTGTTTGCCATTTATTGAGTTTGCATATAATAGGAGCATTCATTCTTCTACCGGCTTTTCATCTTTTGAGATTGTATATGGCTTTAACCCTTTAACTGTGCTGGATTTATGTCCTTTGCCTTTAACTGAGCTTGTGAGTTTAGATTGACAAAAGAAGGCAGATTTGGTGAAGTCATTACATGAGAAAGCCCGCACCAACATTGAGAAGAAGAACCGTCTTTATGCTGACAAGGCAAATAAAGGAAGGAGGCGGATTGTCTTTGCACCGGGTAATTGGGTTTGGGTTCACTTTAGAAAGGAGAGATTCCCAAACCAAAGGAAAAGCAAGTTGGATGCACGTGGTGATGGTCCATTCCAAGTTTTGGAGCGCATTAACGACAATGCCTACAAGATTGATCTACCAGGTGAGTATGGCATTTCTGCAACATTTAATGTTTCTGATCTTTCTCCTTTTGATGTGGATTCAGATTTGAGGACAAATCTTTTTGAGGAATGAGGGAATGATGCGGATCAAGGGAGCTCCAATTGTGTCAAGGCCGAAGCAAGAGGCAACAAGAAGGATCCATTGGCTCTTCCTAGTGGGCCAATCACAAGGGCACGGGCTAAGGTTTTTGGGACAGCCATGAACTCATATGTACAAGACCAAGTTACACTTGAGTTGCAAGAGCATGAATTCACTAAGTGTGCAATTTGGCTTGAAGGCACACCTAAGCTACTCCATATCCTTGAGGCGTGTTCTATGGATGAAGGGGCTGTTTAATTGGGGTTAAGATTATTTGGGCTTTAATTATTTGTAATAGCTTGTGTTTGGATTTTTAAACACATGACTTAATAGGCTTTGATTATTTGGGCTTCACTTAAAGCCTAATCCTTATAGGATTTGGACTAATGGGTTTAGTTTAGGGTTAGGCTTTGTCTAAGGTATAAATACCTTCTTTAAACCTTTGGAAATCAGATTTCTTTGATTGAATAAGAGTAAAAAACGTGAGTTTCATGCTCTTCATGAAAACTTGTTCATGAACCCTAGCATAGGAATTGTGAGCTCTACAATCTCCATTGCAACAAGAATCTGATTTATTCTTCAAGAGTACTTGTAAGTGTTGATCTTTTCTTGATTAAATCCTTTTAAGTCTTCTTCTTGAGTACAAGAGGGTTGCGGGTTTAAAGGGTAGAATCTATCTTGTTCTTTGCTTTATGCCGAATTGCCATAATCTTCTCATGGGTACATGTTTTTGATTAGGCCCCTCGTATTACCTAATCTAGACTTTATGTGATTATAGCGTATAACCTAGAGGTGATAAGTAGACTATCTTGTGTTTAGTAACAAATTTTAGGAAAATATTGTGCATAAGTACATGTATGAGCAATATTTATGCATAGATGCATGCTTATAGTTTTCAAAATAATTTTAAGTACATGTACGCATATAGTTTAAAAGAACAACCCTAGTTCATAAATATGTATGCATATGCATGAGCATATGTATGCATAAGTAAAATATGTACATGAATACTTTCATAAAATAACGAAACACAAACATGTGAATATCTAAACATGAATTAACTACTTAAAATGAAATGAAATTATATCTAAAACATATAGAAAGTGTAGGGTAAAGACATACCTTTTAATAGTGTGTATACAAACTACAGGATTTCCTTCTATGTGTGTGTTCCGTGGGTATGTGTGTGTGTGACAACAGCTGCAGCAGCGGTTTTTCAGTGTGTGTACTATGTGTGTGTATTTGTGTAGAGTGTGTTGTGATTTTCAAATGAAAGGGGAATACCCCTATTTATAGGTGTTTGCTCAAGACACAAACATTATTAAATTGACAAATCCTTGGTCATTTTCAAGTCATTTTGTTGTGGCAAAATTTTAGACCATCTAAATGTCCAAGTAAGATATGATAAGGGTGTAGTTGTAAGGAATTCTATCTTTATCATATCCACGTGTGTTTTTTGGCTAAATCATAGTCATTGATTTTTACTTAAGGGTTAAGGGCAAGATTATTGCCGTTGGATTAGGAAAAAGGCTTGCAAGTAATTATTAAGGGTTCATGATTATTAGGCCAAATAAATGCACAAGTGTGCTTTCTTCTTGAAGTTGTATACACAAGTATCCTAGAGTTCATGATGATGAAGACAAGTGTTTCTACATGTGTTCCTTTTATATTGAAGATTACCGTAGCTAAAAATTATTGGTGCAAATGTCTTACTCTTTGAAAATGGTAAGACCAAGTGTCTTTCAATTTTTGAAAAATCAAGATTTGAGACTTTATCTTAAATTTTTTAAGAACAAGTGTCCTATGACTTGTAGTGATAATGAAAATGACTATTCTCCTAATAACGACATGTGTGCCCTACCATGTCTTCGATAATGAAAATGATAGATGCCTAGAATCTTACTTAACATATAATATAAACAAGTATTCTAGCACATATAATGAAATAATCCTATTATATTATTATTACAATTAACAATTTCGAAATTTATACATTTATATATATATATATATATATATATTTCTTGATTTTTATGTATATGATACATATAATATCAAATTTTATATTTACAAAAATATATTTTCAGTTTTTCACACAGACTATAAAATTTCGGTTTTGATGCAAGTCTAGTACAGAAATCCGATTTTTATTAGTATAACTATAGTTATTAGATCTAATTTATATAAATGCATATATATTTGGTCTTTACATACATATACTATATAATTTCGGTCCTTATGTTCGTATGTTATAGAAATCGAAATATATAAATATAGTTAGTATACCTATTTTGCATATAAAAGTCGGGATATCACAATGACTTTCTTCTTGCACCTTTTTCGTGAGCTCTTACATTTTAGTTGCAAATTTTTCCATTTTTTCGTGGCCCTATTGACAACCTTCTTCAAAACTTTACTCCAAAGCAATCTTCCCTTCCTTTTAAAAAGGTTCTAGCATTCACCTTCTGTAACGACCCAATAATATTTTATTATTTGAATTATAAGTGTGTCATAATTACTTTCAATATAGGAATTTTAGGCACTCATTAGGGTAATGTGTAGTACACGCATGCATTTTAAATCATGATCATTTTTTCATTATTAGTGAAATTTTTAAACTTATGATTTTTTTTTTATTTTCGAAAAATCATTATCCCTTTATTTTTTCCCCACAAATTTATTATATTGTTGTTATTTTTATTATTGTTTCCATATCATGAAATTTAATTTTACTTTTGTTTTTCATTTTCAAAAATTATAGAAATATTTGTTTTCAAATTAGAATCTACTAGATTTTTTTTTTTTCACATTCCTAAAATAATTTTATAAAACCGAAAATAGATATATAGAAAACTGAAAATATGTTTAATTTAATTATCTTTTATACAACTATATCTATATATAATTTTCATAGACCATTAAGTCTTTCCAACTATTTTCTTTTATTATAAATATTTAGAAAATTACTTTTGCCTACTAAAATTATAGTTTCAAAAATGAATCTATATTAGCTCATACATATATTATATATATTTTACAATATATATACATCTATATATATATAAAACATGCATACACACATATACATATCTATGCATATATATATATATATTTAAACACACACACACACACACGTCTATATATATATATATATCTATTATATATACCTCTACTTCTACACATACACATCTATATATATATATATATATATGTATATATATATATACTATATATTTACTTCTACACACACACATCTATATAGAGATAGCCACACACACACACACTCGTACATATATACATATATATATATATTACACACACACACAACATAACATATATATATATATATATATATATATATTAGTGGTAATATACTTGTTTACATGTACACATATAAAACTAATGGTGAATTTATGACGACCCCGAAATCCCTTTATTATTATTATTATTATTATTAGTCTTATGACTATTACTAGATTAATACTATCCTTAGTGGCTACATACATGCGTACATTTTTAATTACAACGTATAAGGCACATTACATAAGGGTACATCAACAAAAGGGAGTCTCGACTTGCTAGTTTACTATTGATACATAGCAAAAGCAAAAACCCAAACAGGTACGCAGCGGAAAATCCTACATCCTTCTTCCTAGTAAAATGCTTCAAAAGGTTCCTCCTCCTCGCCGTCATAAAAGTTATCTTCAGAAACATCTAAAATATTATATAACATGAAATCAACATACGTTGAGTAGAAACACTTCTTTATACACATAAGGTGCTCGGGTGTCAAGTGCACATTAGTTACACATAGCACACATATAATTACACACTTTCTACCTTTCGTCACCTGACAGTGACCCTTATAACTACCCGGGCCGAAATAACAACCAGCACATTTCTCCCGCCAGCCTTATCCTCCAATGGTCGTATCCCGGGCATACGCCTTAGTATTGTTCTACGACCCTCTCTCTTGAGTAGATCCCTCCATCTACCCAAGGGAGGGATTAGGAGATGGAAGGGTGGTGAACTCTCCCGGCTACTCAATAGTATGTCCCGGTGGAACACCCCCCAGACCATTCCAGCACATATGGGCCCATTCACACAATTGCAATTTGTTCACATATACACATCATCATAGTTTAGCAAAGTAAGCTCCACACGTATAAATGAAAGCTTTATGTTTGCTTATTAAGCATATGTAAATAGATAGTAGCAAAATATGTAAATAGATAAAATATAAATATAAATATATAAACATAACTAGTATAAATATATAAATATAAAGACTAAAATATAACTAGTATAAATATACTTAAATATATATATAGATTAAAAGATAACTGATATAAATATATAAAATATATAAAATGTGATATAGATAAGTTTATATATATAAAGATGATAGAAAAATATATAAACTATATAAAGTGTGATATAGATATAAGATGATTGAAATTATATACATATATATATAAACTAATAAAATGAATATAATTATATATATACTTATACGTACCATATATATATATATATATTAAAGTAGTCTTACTAAGTATTACTAAGTACATAATTAGTCTATAATAAGTAGACATATATATATACGTACATAACTATATATATATAGATAGATATATACCTAATATAATATGAATTAGCTAAATGAATAGATAACAATACTTTAAATATTTATATATATATATATATATACGTACATAGATATATATATATATATATTTCTATAATCATCAAAGTAGGCATAAAACTATACAATAAAGTATAATAAATAGATATATGGAGCTTTCTTCACAATTACTTTCAAGACAACATAGGATATTCCCCTACTAGCTCATTTAAAGAATCATGGTCTCATACTACCTCATATAAAGCATAGAACTCACATAATAATCCAAATAAAACATAAGAATGCCATGTTATTGTAAAAGGCACAATAATCACATAGTTTTCCAAGAAAGCATAGTAAGCACATAGAACTCCAAATAAGCATACTAATCATATAAGATCTTCAAGATCATGCTCATAATTCTATCCATCCTTCAACTTCCTTCCAACAAGAGTTAAACATGATAAAATGAACTATAAAGTAACATGAAGCTAGCAACATAACTAAAACCCTCAACTTGGAGGTATGTTTGGCAAAAGCTCTCACTCTAGGCCATTCAAGCTTGTTCTTTTACATTGCTTGGGCACAAGAGTATGGAAGCTTGCCTAATCTCCTCAAGAAGAAGAAGAAAAACCCTCTACTTAAGGTATAAAGAAGAGTTCCTACCTTAGTTCTTCAAAGTGTGTAGTAATTTGGAGGAAGTGAAGTGTTTGGAGGAAAAAATGAAAGAGAGTGTAAGAGCAAGAGAGAGTGCACGGTTTTGGGCTGGAAAAATGGCTGAAAAATGAGGATTTTGGTGTATATGGTCTTGTGTAATTATTTTCTAAGTATTAGACACAAATATCCAATTATTAAATTCAACTAAATACCTCTTCCATACATTATACATGGTTATATATGCCTACACCTATTTTTACTAAATACCATGTATATGTATGTGGGTATATGTGTGTGTGTATATGTAGCCATGTACATCACCACTAATATATAGTTATTTATGTATATGAGGTTCAAGAGTATGTATTAGTAAAGATATTTTGATAAAATATAAAATAAAATCAACTAAAATCAAACAAAAACCTATATAATCTGAAACTATTATTTATTAAGTATTTTATTGCTTATTTGTCAGGAAAAAACTGAAATTTGGGGTTGGAGAGGTGAAAAGACCAAAATACCCCTTGTTTTGCCAATTTTTCAAAAATTGCCCAAAAATAGAAATAAAATTGTAAAAATTCGAAAATTAATTTTTATAAGTCAAATAAAACCTAGAATATTTATTTGTATTATTATTTTAATTTTTGGATAATAATTAAGCATTTTCAAAATTAGATTTCAAATTAATAACTTAAATACGATGTTTCCGAAAATTACTAAAAATGCTTGGAAAAATAGGTAAAAGTTGAAAATAATCTATTAAAAATTTCTGGAAGTTTAGAAGGATCAAATGCATAAAATTTTAAAAAAATATTTGGAATTTATAATATTTTATAAATATTTAGGTAGTAAAATGCTCACTAGTTCACAAAAAAAATCATATTTGAAAAAAAATAATCTCTAGAAATCAATAACTCACAAAATAATCCTATAAATTTTGTATAATATAAAATAGGTAAATAAGGGATTTACCGGGTCGTTACGGAATTATATATCTAGCTATACACACACACATCCATATATATACTAGTGGTAAATTGTATCTCTATATATACACACACACACATCCATATATCACCTAATGGTGATTTCTATATCTACATATCTACACACACATCCACATATAAAGACTAGTGGAGATTTATATATCTACATATACACCTACGTGTCCACATACATAAATATATATACTAGGTTATTAATATAGTAATGTGTACATATAAATAATCATATAGAATAAGTGGTTTATATATTTATTTTATTATAATATTAGCTATTTCTTATTTTCTCCTTTATAAATAGATCCTAACTCCAACCCCATTTTCATCCCAAAATCCCGCCTAAAAACACACCCTCACTCTCACTCTATTTTTAACACCCAAAACACTTCCTATTTATAGCCTATCTTCCACCCACCTATATATATATACAAACTCTTCTATTTTCATCTATATATACCTATTAAGCCTTCCATATATCCCTTTATTCCCTCAAACATTCTTGAAAAGGTAGAAACCTTGCTTAATCCCATAAGTAGAGGTGTTATTTATGTTCACCTTGAGTAAAAGTTCTTGTTAAGGCTTGCTTTACTACTCTTAAGTAAAAGTTCTTGCTAAAAGCATGCTTCCCTACTCTTGAGTAAAAGTTCTTGCCAAGCTTGCTTCCCTACTCTTGGTTTAGTAGCTAATTTATTTTATTAAGTGCTTCCCTAAAGTGTAATTTCATGAGTAACTTAGCTATAGTTACTATCATACATGTTGTTTCACGAATACTTGCTCGTTGAAACTAAGTAATACTTTCATGCTAGAAGGGTAATTATGATAGGAGTTAATCTAGTTTATGCTTAGTATGTGGTTATTGCTTTCATTATGTGATCAACATGCCCTTTTGTGAACTTATTATGTAATTATGTGATCATATGCTTGGTAGGTATATTCTTTTCATGAGTTAGGCTTCTTGAAATTATGTGTGTAGTTTAAAGAGGATTTTCTTGAGATCTAATGATTTCAAAGTGGTTTCATGGAGATATATTTTGGTAAAAAGAAGCTTATAATGATATATATTTAATTTTGTAAAACTTTTATCAAAATCTATGTTTAGTTTTGAAAATATAATAATTTCATAAAGTTATAATAGTTTTATGGAAATATACTCGATTATTAGTTTTATGACAATATAGTATTTTTGAAACTATGTTAATTTTATGAAAATAAATTATTTTGATAAAATGATATGTTTCTACAAAAAATATTAGTTTTGACAAAATATACTCTTTTCATAAAAATAGATTTATTAAAGTTTTATCAAGATATGGGTGCTTTATCAAAATCGATCCCTAGTTTACCAAAATATGTCTGCATGTCTTATATATATAGTTGTCTATATTTTCAAATGGATATTTTATACTTATATATATCATACGTACATACATATAGATATATTTATATCTTGAATGTCATTTTTCTATAGTTTACACAAATATTTGATACATGTATATATATGTGTTACACTTATACTTTAGTCATATGTATAAGCTCTACGTACGTATGTATTTAGTTATTTATATTTACATTTTATTTACTTTGAATTTACATACATAAGTGGATATGTTATACTTAGAAACCTATATATATATATATATATATTTATGTTTAATTATATTTTTATCAGAATATATTTATGTATCAAATTTATATTCTAGACAATATATATAGATATATGTATATGTATGTGTTGATGTATACACATACTATTATATTTTGATTATATTTTAGTTTAAATTTCATATTTGATATATGTATGTATCTATATTAAATAGTTTATGAGATATTATTTTCTATTACTTTATTAAATTTCATATTTGATATATGTATATATCTATATTAAATAATTTATGAGATATATTATTTTCTATCACTTTATTTCATAGTGATGATATTCTTTTCTAAGATGTTGGAATCATATGTTGAAACATGGAAGCAAGACTTCCAAGATTATGCTATGTGCATAAATTGTGATTGTGAAACGGGCCCGAAATATATCGGAGTGGTTTGGGTGAGTTCCACCGGGACATACCAATGGGATAGTAGGTTGTAAGAGTTCTCACTCACTCCATCTCCTAATTCCCCCTTGGGTAGATGGAGTGATCTACTCAAGAGAGAGGATCGTAGGAAAATTTGGCATAACACCCGGGGTACGACCATTGGAGGATAAGGCAGGTGGGAGAAATGTGCTGGTTGTAAATTTCAGCCGGGGTAGTCATAAGGGTCACTGTTAGGTGATGAGAAAGGTTTGAAATGAAAACCTACGTTTTTATGTGCAAAGTAACCATATGTGCCTATGTGCAAATCACACACACGAGCACCTTATGTGCTTAAGTAATGTTTCTATTCAACTGTATGTTGATAGTGTTCATATGATATTTTTTTAGATGAGCCCGACACTAGCTTTAATGAAGTCGAGGAAGAACACTTGAAGCCTTCTATTAGGCCGAGAGCTATTACTTTCCGTTGCGTACTTGTTTGTTTTGCCGATTTCGGCCATATGACATTTGTAAATGCTTGTTTGTATTCGGAATTTTATACTTGATGTACATCGCGATATTATGTTTTCCAATACTATGCTTATTTTCTATTAAATACTTTATATGTAAATCATAACAAATATAAAGGAATTACCGGGGTCGTCACACCTTCTCCTCAATAGACTAGGCTATTGCTTTTACTGTGTAACACTCTTCAGAATCATCAGAAAGTTTTATAGGCTTGAAAACTGTAGAGGTTACCTGCTCACTGTAAACTCTCATGGTTACTTCTCCTTTTTGTACATCAATGAGAGTTCTACATGTCGCCAAAAATGGCCTATCAAGAACGATTGGGACCTCCCTATCTTCCTAACAATCCAACACAATAAAATTAGCAAGAAATATAAATCTATCAACCTTAACCAACACATCCTCAGTAATCAACCTAGGATAAGTTATAAACCTATCAGCAAGTTGTAAAGTGACAATAGTAGGTCTAGCTTCCCTAAGTCCAAGTTTTTTAAAGATAGAAAAAGGCATCAAATTAATGCTAACTCCTTAGTCACAAAGTGCCTTACCAAAATAATGGTTACCTATCATACATGGATGGTGAAGCTTTTAGGATCTTTGCGTTTAAGCGGCAACTTATTTTGCTATCTCGCGCTACATTCCTCTGTCCAAGCCACTATTTCAAACTCCTGCAACCCCCCTCTTTCTAGGAAGAAAATCATTCATAAATTTCATATAATTTGGCATTTGTTCCAATGCATCCCCCAATGGAATGTTGGTGTGCGACTACTTGAGAATGTCAAGGAACTTGGAAAATTGCTTGTCCAACTTGTGTTGCTGAGACCTTTTCAAGAATGGGGTGGGGGGGAAGTCATTAGTTTAGCACTTTCATTTATTTTCTCCACTACCTTTCTACTAATTCGTTCTCATTATATATGCTCTTCTTCGCCTCCATCTTAGCATCCAAGTCCCTTCCTTGCATTATAAAATGGCATTGCATTGTTCCTCACTTTTCTCTTCTTGGGTTTGGCTCAGTATCACTTCGAAGGCTCCCTAGAGGTCTATTGTCAATAGCACACGCCAAATGCCCCAATTGAGTTTCCAAATTGTTTACAGATGTTGCTTGACTTTGGATTATGGTAGCTTGACTCTGGATGGTTGCATCAGTTTTTGCGATAAATCGTATAAACATCTCTTCAATTGAGGGCTTCTCTTCTGAAGCTCGGATCCTTAGTAGATTGTGGAATCCCTATTGTGGTCCATATCCAGGAGGTTGATTTGACTTTGCTATAGAGGAAGAAGCATGTAGATTGTTCCATGCAAGATTCCGATGACTCCGCCACCCCAGATTACACTTGTTGGAATATGGGTTGTATTGGTAGTGATTTGCATTCCCTACAAAATTTAGTGACTCTTGCACATGTGAGCATTGATAAAAAAAAAAAAAGATGCCCTCCTCCACAATTTTCGCATACCACCTGGACCATGTTAGTTGTGTTAATGCCAGCTTGTAATCCAATTGCCATAATGTCCTTGGACAATGTTGCTATCTATGCTGATAAATTCATTATCACATTGACTTCATGAACTCCTACTACTTTTCTCGATGCTCATGTTCCCGATGTCCATTATTAACTATTCACTGCCATCTTTTCTGACAACTCATATGCATATCAACTAACTTACTCAATAGAGCTCCCCTAGTTGTAGCATCAATTGTCATCTTTATTTGATCACGTAGGCCCTTGTAAAACATTTGCAACTCCATCCATGGTGGAACGCCATGATGTGGGCACTTCCTCAACAACTCTTTAAATCTTTCCCATGCCTCCCACATTGACTTACCTTCAGACTGCTCAAACTTGAAAATTGTTATCCTCAATTTAGTTGTTTTGTTCGATGGGAACTATTTAGCCAGAAACAGTCCGAGCAAGCTCATCCTAAGTGGTGATGGAATTTGCTAGCAAAGAATTTAGCCACCATTTGGCCTTATTACACATCGAAAACGGGAATAACCATAGGTGCATCGTATGTTCGCAAATGTTGTTCTACTTATATGTATCGCAAATCTCCAATAAGTTTATTATGTGTAGATTTGGGTCTTCCGTAGGGGATCCTGAAAACTGGCCTATGGACTAAAATATTTGTATCATTGCCGAATTCAAAACAAACTGTTAGCCTAGATTGTTGGCCTCCTTATACTTGAATGTAAACTCTCCAACATTAGGACAACATAATCCCAAATAGCTCCTTCTTCTACACTCTCGTTATTGACCCGATTTTTATTGTCCCTAAAATTCCCATATTTGGAGGGAGCTGATTTCGTGGGTCTTCTACCATTGGTTCTAAAGCACTACTAGTGTTGGTATTAGTACGACGAAGGCGATGAAAAATCCGTTCGACTTTAAACAAATAAAAATAAAATGTTAGAAGTAAGACTAGATAAGCTTGGTATCAATATTAGTAAATCAATAATTAAATCAAGTCCCCGGTCACAGCGCCAAAAACTTGCTTGGTGAAATTCTCACGCAAGTATACGAGCGCCGACCAAGTATTGAGTGATGAGAAGGTTCTCGTATGCAGCAATGACTAGTTTAATTATGTTACTAAATACCAAAATTATGCTACCTAATTTTATCCTAACAATTATAATGCACGAACACCCCCAAAAATGGCCCTGTGCAGTGTCGAACATGTCGGACACGGAGACGGCCCCGACACGTGTTCGAAACGTGTCCGACACGGCAAAAATGTGTTCTAAAATTAAAAAAAAAGAAAAAAATCCGACACAATGTCAGATATGGCTGGAGGATGTGTCAGACACGGCTGGAGAATGTGTCGGACACTGTTGGGGCTTTTTTGATATATTACCAAGTTTAAATGGGGTCTTTTTTAAAATTTTAAAAAATTTAGTGGAAATACTGAAAATAACAAATAATTTTTTTAATCTTTAAATCTTATAACTCAATTAAGAGGTGTTTGTTTTAATGATAGAATATTATTATTTTTCTATCACATACTTCAATTTAATAAATTATAAATATATAATATAATATAAAATATTTTTTATTAACCATGTCGAGCTGTGTCGTGTCCTAAAATTTTGAAATTTTTCATGTCGCCGTGTCCGTGTCGTGTCGTGTCGTGTCCTCGTGTCCGTGTCCATGTCCGTGTATCATAGCCTAATAGTAAATTACGCAAATTAATGAAAGATCATTAAATACAAAAATTAGAACAACTAAACTAAGGAAATTAAATATGCAAGGATTAAATTCAATGATTAAATGACTAGGACTATAGTTTCCCTTATTATAATCCACAATTTCTTCTCCTCCCTAATTTACTCAGTCTATGAGATATTTCAATACCCTAGAGAACTTATGTAGTTGTGGATTTCTATTGAATTGCCTTAATTCCAGTACCATGAACCTCTATCATATATGTCTATAGTTAGCAAATTCACAATAAAGCATTACAATTCGCTCTATGCGGTATACAAGGTTTGTAAGTAAACGTCTATCTCACAAATGAATGAATAAAACAAATTGAACATGCTCTATCCAATTCATGTTCGATCCTAATTTTCCTCTATCGAGGCTTACCTAGAGGCCCTAATGAGCAATTATTGGCCAGACAATTGAGAAAGACAAATCAAATTGAATAATAGAAACAAATCTCGCAAAAATTCATAATAGAGAGAATTAAACATAGATTCACATAATAAGCTTTATTGCAATCCTAACGAGAAGCATAGTTGAACATAATGAAAGAAAACATCATAAAAATATGTAGGTTCATAAATACATTATCCATACTATGATATAGAGGGGAAGCATCCTTTACTAACTACTTTTCGTCTGATAAATTCATTAGTCTATCATTTTCTCTTTATTTTTTATTTATTTTCTCTTTTCTCTCTCCTTTTCCACGTTCTTTTCTAATTATCTCCCTTCTCTTCCCCCTCCCACCCCCATCTTTCTTTCATTCTCTATCTTCTTTCATCTCATAATAGCTTTCAATGTCATTTTTTTAACTTTCTTTGTAACTGTTTTCTTAGTTTTTTATTTTAAATTATTTTATATTTATTTATCACTAATTTTATAAAGTTATTTAAAATTGTTAAAAATATTTTGATAGTATATATACAACCAAAAATTTAGTATGTCTTTAAATTATATATTTTTTACTATGAACACATATCGAGTGTGTCAATATTACTAGTATTCAATAAAGAAAAAATCATTGACGAATCGCTTCTTTAGTCTTGAGTCTTCTTGCAGAATGACCTTCTCAAGAGAAAAGTAAAACTAGATCTAAGAATATTAAAACTCTCGAGAAAATACGTCTGAACCCTAATAAACTAGACTTTCCTGTTGTACAAGTCTTCCAAGCCCTTAAAGAAGCAGAAAATCATCGAAGATCATTTCCTAATTAGAGTCCTGCTTAAAAAGAAAAGTTGTAAACTGCTGCCTCGGATTCTATGTACGTACGCAAAATATTTTGCATACATACCAAATCTTATAGAAAGATCACCTCTTTAGATTACTTAAATTGGGTAAGTATTCAAGACTTTTGTGTACGTACTCAGCTTCTGATTTCACTTTCATGTCTTTTATTGTATTTTGCCTTCTTCACCTACAAAACACTGATTTAATTCAATTTAAATCAAAATTAAGTTCAAATAGGCAAAAATACATGATAAGTTTGGTAGAACAAACACCAAAATCTAACTTATCAGAAATACTACCTATGTAGATACACTACAGTTCGTGAGTACAGCAATGAATCTTTTACAACATCCACCTATATATTTTTATAATTATTTGAGACATGAGAATAAATAATGAATCCTCCATGCCAATCATAGGTTATTAACAATTTTATTTGAACATTATGTTGAACCTATAGGTCTACACTACAAAAAGAATTCAATTTCCTCCATAACATTGTCGGTAATCCACCGAAAATAGTATTCATGATGGAGTATCGACAGAATAAAATCCAACAAAAAGAGAAGTCACTAGATTTTAACATATATGATTTTGTGGCTACCCATAGATGAAAAAAGAAACATTGGTTGAATTTATACCTAATGATAGTCTTATAGACCAAGAAATGAATCTTTCACCCTTTAATTCTATCCTAAACATGATAGCAATAGATTAAACAAGCCACATCACCATTACAGGTAAGATTTTTTTTTTTTTTTTTCAATTCATAAGTTGCATCAAAAACTAGATATTTGTGGTTTTAATCCAAGTGGTCATGACCACAGTTTCGAGTACGAATGACAACATTACCATATTTAGAAATGTTAGTTTCACATAGGTCCTAGGACGCAGTTGTAGCGAAATATCAAAAATTTATTTAAAACAAATAACATATTATATGTGAATCCTATCGTCCCGTAATTAGTGTGATGCAGATCTTATGCAAATTAAAATAACCAAATCATTTATTGGGTTGAGTAAACTAATTACTTTTAACACTCATGTTGTCGTATGGTAAAGAGCGTATTCAAATACGCTATTCACATTCCTGGATTGTCATGAACAATTCGCGCTTTTGTAGGAATCCAATCGTCTTCCCTCCAAGTGTATCCACACGTTAACCGTACCACAGGTTTAAATCCTATGCAAGACTTGGACTTAAACCGTAATGTACATAAATCTTTATACTAACTCTTTATTATATATGGCTATCGAAAAAGGGTGGACATTTTCTAATTTGTTCTTAATTTATTGTTTATGAATTAAACATAAATCAAGAACAAAATATTGAATAGGAGAGAAAATCGTAGGAAAGGGAGAGAGATAAACAAGAAAAACTATTTTATCTTCTATGTTTTTGTGTGTGTTATAAGAACCACATGGGGAGGTATTTATAGCCTCTCCCATATATGTATCCTTGTGGGAGAAGGATTTCCATTTGTACTTTATCTCTTACTCTTTAGTCCAAGTCTTAATTGATTTCTTTTTATTCTGAGAATTCATCTTTTAACTATAAGATTTATGTCATAATATTATAGTCAAATTAAAATTCTAGAATTAAATTGGAACATTAAGTTAATTTAAAATGAATTTAATTCTAATTCCAATTTAATCCCAAAATTTAAATCGTATTTTAATTTGGTACTAAATTGAAATCTTATTACAATTTAGTTCTTAAATCAAAATCCAAGTTTCAATTTAGTTCTAAAGTGAAATCTTGTTTCAAGTAATAAATTAATTGAAGTCAAGTCTAGCGTGCCAAAGTTGGGGTAGGCTTAGGTCATCTCTTTTATGTTTGTTTGCTTGTTGAATATTTAGAACAGTATTAAGCGTGTTGGTCGAATAAAGTCCATTTTGAAGAGTCCCAAGTGAAAGAAAAGAACTATTCTTTATTAGACAAAAATGTCCACCTCTGATTGAGAATTCAAAACCCTTAATGTCAAGTACAGAAATGGAAATTAAATTTTTCGCTAAACTAGGGACATAAAGGACATTATTTAAAATAAGCTTACTACTATCTTCTAAAGCTAAGTGAACTAATCCTATTGTCTTGGCTGCAACTCTTGCTCCGTTTCCAAGTGTTAGGACATACTCTGTAATGCCCCGAAACCTCCAGCTAATTATGAAAACATCTATTTATAACCATCTCACAAAAACATGCTATTTTATAACGTAATGAAACCAAACACACTTACTAATATTCCAAAAGATGAGTTTACAAGCGTTGTTTATTACATATACACAACATATATATAACTTAACTACCAAGTTTCTAGCACAATGCATACATAACTAACTAAAAGCCTCGAAGCGCCCTCCTAAGTCTTCCTCGTTCCTATCTTCCTGTGTCTCAATTCTGGCTAAAACATAATAGAAAGCAACTTCAACATATACACATGTTGAGTAGAAATTCGCATAGATATGAGGTGTTCGTGTGAAATTGCATATTGTCATAAAATCGCATAAAACCATAGAAATTTCAGTTCCTGATCAAATCACATAAATTTCAGCTCTGATAGAGCATCACATTCCAACACATTTTTACCGTTTTTCCACCTCGACGGGCGGCTACTTTATCTCACCGTGCCGTAATTCAATTTCAACTGATATCCAACCGAAATCACACCAAAATCCACCAATCCCAACGTAAACACACCGGTGGTCATGTCTCGAGTATATGCCGAAAACCTACGACCCACAACCAATACATGGAACACTCCGTCCATGCAAGATGGGAATAGGCATGGATGGCGAGAACTGGTTTAAGACTGGCAAGCCCATGGCCGCCCTGCCAAACTCTAGCTCCATCCATACCGAACACATATAGGGCCCTTTCACACATAATTCCAACACATACAAATCACAATTTCATCACAACTAACTGTTTCAGCTCAACTCAGCACAAAGTACCAAAAATTCACAATTTTGCGAAATGGACTTTTACATTTTCGAACTGAAATTTTTAGCTTTCAACTACTGAAATTCCAACTTAAACCTACTGGAAATCCACACATATATTCCCAAAGTTGTAAAAGAGACTTTTAGGGTATAAATTTCTGGATTTTCAGTTCACGAAACTTGAAACTTTCAGACTGCGACGCGAAACGATTTAGCGCGCAACTTCTGAAATTTTCGGCTTTCGCAATCCAAACCTCTAGCTTTTAAAAACCTAGTTTCTACAGCTTACTCTACATTAAATTTAAAGTATATGAACCAGATTTTTGGTTTGAAATTTTCGGGTTTTCCAGCAGTGCAAAAATCGAACTTTTCCCCATTGGAAACAAAGTTTTTTGTGTGAACAGTGATTTCCAGCATGTATGTAACTCGAAATTTCAGCCGAGAAAACTTAATATTCTAGCTTCTAGCACATATATAAGACTCTAACAAGGTATAAAACGTGATAACATAGCATAATGGCAACAAGTTCAACATGCTTATTCAAGAATGTAACCAAACATGCTCATAGAAAGATCATAACCATCATATACACATATATGACCAATACATCTTGAAATCCCTTATACCCAAGATGGAAACCAACTTGTGGTGACCTCCTAGGCCTTATAGGGGAGATAACATGCTAAGAAATTAAGAAAAACCTAACCCTAGCTCATGCCATAGGCAAATTTCTACCTTGATAATCTTTCTTGCCTTGTAGGGGTTTGAAGAAGAGAAAGTGTGCGGGGTTGGGAGATGGTTTGAAGAGGTGAAAGAGTGTGGGGAAAAATGAAAGAAACAAGAAGAAATGGGGGGGTGTATGGATGGATATTTAGGGGGGTGTGTGTGTGGTGATTTTTGTGTTTTTGCTAAGTAATAGATATAGAAGATTAGTATGAAGCCATTTTCCAATTAATGCCCTAATTGGCCAAATATATAGTCTAATAAGCTGAAGTGGGACTCTACTTTACCCATGGCCAAACATGTATTCATTCCTCTAGAAGGTGTATGCCAAGTGTATTTATACATTGTATTTGGCAAGCTTGGTGGATAAGACTCAATACAAGCCTAGTATTTAATATTTTCTATTTTCTCTCCCAAAATCCCCCAAAATTCATCCACCCCTCTTTTAAATCTGAAAATGTAGGTTATTTTCTTGTATTATATATATAATTAGGGAATGAAATAATATCTAGGGGTAGAAAATACAATTTACATATTTTTTAGGGTTTTAGGGCATAAAATCCAAAATTTCATAATTAATTTAGAAAAATTCCAAAATTATGAAATTTAATCTTTATAAATCTGAAATTATATGTATATTTTCCATAAATTTTAAATGTTTTAGTTATATTTTCAAAAATTGCAATCTAGGACATAGAAAGTTTGAAAATTGTGTTCGAATGTCAAAGTCGTCTAAAATTTGGAAAATCATGTTATTTATTCAAAATTGCATCTTATCCATGCATAAAAGTCTAGAATAATTATTTATATTATTTTTGAAAAGTAATGAGTATTTAATAGATGAATTTTCCAAGAATGGTAATCAAAATTCAAAAATTAGTATTTTACCGTTCAAATTATACATTAGTCTCAAAATCAAACTAAAAATAACAAGCAAGAATAACATTTCCAAGAAGCATATGATTTCATATCAATTATTTAAATAATAAGAAATACCGGGTCGTCACATACTCTCCCTCACTTAGTTTCTTCATTCTTGTCATCACTTGCAAATCATTGAAAAAATGAGCAACACAGCCGTTATCGAATACCCAAAAACTTGCATTAATCGAAAGATTAACTTCAACAAGAAACATACCATTCCTTTGGAGAGATGCAAGATAATCCTTCCAATTCCTCTTTCAATGCCCTGGCTTTTTGCAGTGAAATTAGACATCCTCTGTATTGATGTTATTAGCCTTTTTGGCTTTCACCTTTTCTTTATCCCACCAATTATTTTCATGGGTTTCTTGCTTTTATTGGAACTCTTTCTTTTTCCTTTATTTGACTTTGCAGTCTTAGAAGATGAGGCAACCATTAACATCGGCTTGTCCATTGTCATAATGGATTCAACAATTACCAACTTGTTAATCAACTCCTCAGAAGGTACATGCATATTGTGCATATTGAAGTTACCCACAAAGTGGTTGAAAGAGCTGGGAAAAGACTATAAGATCAAATCTATGCGGAGTTAAGGGTCCGCGATCACATTCATCTGTGTTATTTTTTTGATGAAACCCAACATTTTGATACCTTGATCGTGGACACTAGAACCCTCAGTCATTTTATCTTGAACAACTATTGTGATGTAGCATAACGCTCAGATCTACCTGACGTCTTATAGATCTCATCTAAACACCTGTAGATATCAGTGGCATGCTTCATATGCTCATTCTGTTTTCGGAGCTCATTTGACATTGTTGCCAACATCAAACACCTCATTTTGATGTCATCAAATTTTCACTTGGAAACTCTTGCACACTTCTCTTAGGAGCATCGTCCAGGAAATCCTGCAGAGGATCTTCGAATAGGACATAGATCTTGCATTTGGAATCCAAGACTATCTTAAGATTCCTTAGCCAATCAGCATAGTTTGGGCCAGTAAGTTTATTAGCTTCGAGGTTTGAGTGAAGTGGATTTTTAGCCATTTTGTAGATAGTATCAATTAATCTACACATAGAGAAGCAAAGAAATATTTAACATTCATTCAATTCAAATAGTATTTAAATATGATATGGACTTCTATCATAAATTACATCCCACTATTTTATCAAATCCTATGACCCTGACATAGGAATTTGAAGAAAATATATTTTCTTTAATGGGCATCAAGAACCTTAAGCATTATTCTTGGACCCACGACTCATAAGACATCAATAATAATCTTAAGGTAGGGCAACTACCTTCACAATTGCATTTCTATGCAGTTCTTGATTTATTTTGCCACATTTTTCACATAGATCCACGACTCGTGAGACATCCATGCTACTAGATATTAAGTTGGACCCATCAATTCTAGTTTGCATTACCTCAATTATGATCATACCACGACTCGTGAGACCATGTCATAATAAAGATAATGATGACACATGTTTTTTTACTTAGATATTAATCTCGGCTTTTTATGACCATTACATTCCACGACTCTTGAGACAATGCAATAGCCGTGGTAGAAATCGCGAGTTGATGCCTATTGATGGAAGGGATGGACCATTAAAAAATTCCTTGCAATGTTTGCCCATTTTAACTTAATATAACATAACTTAAACTTTTTAAGTAATGGGTTCTTGTAGGTAATAACCAAGACCTCATCGTTCAATTTATTATCTTACCGTAATGATCCAATATGCATCACATAGATAATTCAAAGCATAATAAATAAACCTAGCATGCTTCTAAAGTGGATGATCATGAGCCACAAATCTTATGCGATCCATCAGAGCCAATCATGGATCAATTGGTCAATCTGGGGTGTACAAGATAATTAAACGATAATAAATACTATCTATCACATAAATGTATCCCCATACATTAATGGGTCCTAAATGCTTCTTACTCTAAGCTCATTGTTTTCTTGAAAAGTCCTTCTCCTAAGAACTATCCTCACCTCCTAAATATTACCTACTCTAATTACATCATTAAATAAAGAAAACTTGAATAAAATTCAAGGCGAGTACATATTGAGAGAGAGAAGAATTTTACTTCAAGAAAAATATAGATGGAGTTTAAGAGACACGCGAGCCTCGTTTAAAACCAATCACATCACATAAAAATAATTAACCAAAATATGAAGGGCTTGGGCTCCATGATCATCCCATTCATCCACATGAATAAATAAATCTGAAATTAATTTAAATTTATCCATAATTTGATCAATTCACGAATTTAACATATAAATTCAAATGTTGAATCCTATTCAAGCTTCTAGGTGTAATTTTGATTCCATAATCAAAATTTAAATAATTCTTCAATTCTCTAATTCAAAAACAATGTTTCAATTGGATTACTTGATTCCTATTTTAAATAGGATTGTAAATCCCAATTTCAATAGAATACTTAATCCAATTTTGACTCAGAATTCTTAATTCTAATTTCAATTGGAATCTCTATTCCGATTTCAATTAGGATTCTCAATTTTAATTTTGAATCTAGATTTTCAATTCCAATTTAATTAGAATTCAAAATCCCAAGTTTAATTAGAATCTCAAATTCTAAATTCAAACTCTAACTACATGAAAAACTTTCATGATAGAATTCTAGTTGGATCACAAAATTATTTTCCATGAAAAACTCCTTTTTAAAAAGTAATTTTATTTGTTTCAATTTCAAAATATCCAATTAAATGATTTAATTAGAAAAAATAATAATAATACACCAACAAAAGGGCTAGGCCCACCGTGCCCTTTTTTTAAAATTTTTTTCTTTCATTCACGCTAAGCAATTCCCGTCATTTTTTATAATTTTTTTTATTATGTCTTATCTATTTGTTTTTAAGAAAGAAAAATTTTTGAAAAATAGAATAAGACATCTCCAAAATTAAATTCGTTCCAATTTTCATAAAATCACGATTTAAATAAAAATAAGAACGAATCATGAAAAACTATTTTTTACTTTTGAAATTAAAACGTGATCCAACAAATTCAAATGAAAGCGCTTAAAACAATTTTAATCATAAACATGCAATTATATGAATCGAGTCTATATTCAATTATAAAAACAGTGATATAAAGAATTTGGATTGCATAATATTGGCTCTGATACCTTTGTTAGTTTCACATAGGTTCTAGGGCATAGATTTATTATAAACAATTAGCGCTTTTGTAGGAATCCAATCATTTTTCCTCCAAGTGTATCCATACGTTAACTACACCACGAGTTTAAATCCTATGCAATACTTGGACTTAAACCGTAGTGTAGATGAATCTTTATACTAACTCTTTAGTATATAGGGCTATAGAAAATGGGTAGATATTTTCTAACTTGTTCTTAATTTATTGTTTATGAATTAAATATAAATGAAGAACAAAATAATGAATAGAAGAGACAATCGTAGGAGGGGGGGGGAGAGAGAAAGAGAGAAGACAAAATAAACAATAAATATAAATGAAGAACAAAATAATGAATAGGAAAGAAAATCATAGGAAAGGGACAGAGAAAAACAAGACAAACTATTTTGTCTTCTAAGTTTGTGTGTGTGTTATAAGGACCATACGGGGAGGTATTTATAGTCTCTCCCATATACGTATCCTTGTGGGAAAAGGAATCCCATTTGTACTTTATCTCTTACTTCTAAGTCCTGATCTTAATTGATTTCTTTTTATTCCTATAATTCATCTTTTAACTATAAGATTTATCTCATAATCTTATAGTCAAATTGAAATTCTAAAATTAAATTGGAACATTAAGTTAATTTAAAATTAATTTAATTCTAATTCCAATTTAATCCCAAAATTTAAATCATGTTTCAATTTTGTCCTTAATTGAAATCTTATTACAATTTAGTTCTTAAATCAAAATCCAATTTCAATTTAGATTTAAATTGAAATCTTGTTTCAAGTAATAAATTAATTGAAATATAATTTCAAATTAATTTCGTCAATAGATTCTTAATCAATTGATTCCTGAA
Source organism: Petrea volubilis (assembly GCA_026212405.1). Lineage (NCBI taxonomy): Eukaryota > Viridiplantae > Streptophyta > Magnoliopsida > Lamiales > Verbenaceae > Petrea > Petrea volubilis. The sequence continues at coordinate 10,791,203 of CM047881.1, read as the reverse complement.
TCAATTTCCTCAAATTGATTTCTATCCACCAATTAATGAGACAGATCAATTGTATTAGCCCTCAATTCAATTGATCTCATTAGTCAATTCACTTTGATTATTCACTATTAATCAATTTATATATTTAGGTGATTGGTCAACTATTGTATGTGGCCCTTTAAGTTCACCCATCGATTAACAATGAGCTTGCATTCAAAGTAATATTTTAGATAATAAAATTATCTATGATTAATTGAACTCCTTTAATTAATTACCATTTTATTAGTACCCTTTCTAATTAATGCTCCTCATCCATCATGGACAATGTCTTGCAACGAGCCCACGAATACCTAGTCAGAAGGTGAAGTATTAGCATGAATATGTCTACTTAATTATGAGTTACTGTTCAAATACGGTTTCTTCTTTGTTTAGTTTCCTGATTGAGATTTAGGACATGAGATTTGGGAAATCCTACTAATCTCAATGGTTGTAATTTTGTGTAAGTAGTCTATTTGACAATTGACTTAGAAAATGATTGCCCTCTACCTTGGACAAGGATTTCAGTAGACTAATTACAAAAAAATATATGGACTGCTCACTCGCTCAACTCAGCGAGTAACGACTCCTTTCCAATATATGGGAGACCTATACCCAACATATGAGCACGAAAACTCGCTATGGAGCCGACACCTATATCAAAGTATAAATGCTCATATACAAGATTACTACTATGAAATTCAAGTCTAAGGACTAGCTAAAGCACATCATTAGCTTGGAAACATTCCTAATTCTTTTATTCCCATTTAGAAGCTTACATGTGGAATCCTCAGTGAACTTATTTTCTAATGAGCACCCATTTATGCATGCGAGTGTCACTACACTTGATGTCCATTAAACAAAATATTCTTCCATTTGAGATACATCATAAATGCAAGTTTTTTAATGAGTCAAGTCGATACCCTAGTGTCAATTAGACTCAATGACTTGGAGTAATTTTGATCACGCCTTAGAAACTTGTATCAAGACTTTCATATTTATGCCAAGTCAAGTCTCATAGTTTTAATGTGATTATGAAAATTCAACCACATGCATTAAATATAAATAATATAGCTAATGCTATGCGATAAAGATGGTCACAAAGTACGAAACTTTCAACTTATTATTTAATCCAATAGACTATTTGATACAAAAATTAATTAACAAGTTAAAATATATTGTCTTGTTGGGCATTACTCTAACAGGAAATTTTATTGAGCTTCATTTATGGGAAAATCCATTATTCATGGAATCCATGCTTTTGCCTTAATAAGCACCTTTCGTTTTACAAAAGAGCATTTCACTACTTTTTCATAAGGATTTTTATGTTATTCCTTTTCTAAGATGATTCTCCTTCGCTCCGCAAAATTCCCCAGTTCATCTTCCATTTTTAGAGCAATGGAGATACTTTGGAATGGCAAAAAATACTCATAAGCACCTTTTTAACACACCAAAAGCATCTCAAGATGCTAGCAAATTCACGAGAAAAATATAAAATGAAAGCTTTCTCTTAAAACTGGAAAAGAATGGCACTTTTCTTCCAACTTGTTGTGTAAAGCCACCCGTAGATCACCCTCACTCCTATAAAACTTTCAATTCCTTGGGATTTGTCCTCAAATAAGAAAGCCCTAAGCCCTGTTCCTGTTGGTGTTAAATCTGTGTTATAATCATGTGTCCAATCAAGCAGATTCAAACCACACTGTAAGCAAACCAAATTTCTGCGAAGATTTTTCTGAAAATAAGGAAAATAATTTACATATTTAGAAGCAACCATCTCTCAAGTTCCAATATTTGGTTCCAAGCGAGATAGATACCCCAATTTGGGTCTCGGATCCATATGCAAATAAATTACGATGGTTTTCATGTTTTAAGTAGAACAAATATATTTCTAAACTATTTATGAGCTTGAAATAAGTCAAAATTAGGTCAAATAGACTCGTAACTAGAAAATTTTCCCAACTTTTGCTTCAAAATGCTTATAACGATGTCAAGCTAAAGGTCCTTTGGATTGGTTGAATTCCAAATGGATTGAGCCACATTGAAAATTAAGAAACGAACGAAAAGAATTGAGAAAGGGATTGTTCTGCTTCGCCCCCCCCCCCCCCCCTCCCTTCCCTCCTTGTGGAGGTGGTGTTTTGCAACCTTTGCAAAGACCCTGGGGCCAATGTTTTCAATGAAAAGTATACTTACGCTGTAAAAATTCATTGGAAAATTTAAAAAAATCGAAGAGTTAAAATTGGATTAAACCCATTTTTTGTTCTCAATACAATTTTGTTTTTTCAAAGAAGATAGTAAATACAAAATGTGTTTTTTGAATTATCTTGTTAATTGTTATTTGTTAGCTTTGGGTTGAATGATAAGTTGGATTTTTATTAAATAGTAAGGTAAATTTCTTATTTGGCTTTATTATTATTATTATTATTATTGGATTTTCTCTAATTTTTTATGTATTTATGATTTTTTATATAAAAAATTAATTTAATAATTATTACATATTTATGACATCACACCGGTTGAACCGGTAACTAGTAAGGCTGCCGGTTCTATGTCCAGTCCGGTTTTCAGAATATTGCCTATGGCCCACCTGCCCTATGGATTTCACTATTCGTCAGGCGCTTATTGTGTACTATATGTACTTACTACTTTGTATGTATACATATATACACACACACATTTGTACATAATATACATAATATGTATCATACACTTCATTGTAATACTCTGTAATTTCATAATTTGAATTTATATTACTTGAGTGCATTTATTGATGAAAAGGCTTGAATAATAAAGGCAACTGACTCATCCAATTGATGGTGATTTGTCTAATCAAACACTTCACTGTAACACCCTATAATTTTATAATTTGATTTTATATTTCATGAGTATATATAGGAGTGGGCATTCGGATCGGGTAAATCGCGTCAAGATCCGATCCAATCGGATTTGAGTATTTTGGGGCAAATAATTCAGGTTAAAAATCGAATTCGGGTTATTCCAAACCCAACTACTTTAAATACGTGTCAGATATTTTTTCATTCGAAGAACTCGATTGGGTACTAGATTAAAATTTTTAAAAAGAAAAGAAAATAAAATATATATATATAGAATTTAAATTTATACAGAATCCTTCTTATATAGTCCAACTTTTCAAGAGATGAATTTCTATTTTTTACGATTCTACTCCTGCTAAGAGATGAGTTTTTACTTTTTACACTTGTACTCCTGTCAAGAGATAAATTTCTCTTTTAAAATCAAAACACTTGTACATATAGGAGTGGAGTCAAATAGAGTGTTTTGTCTTTACATCTAATATCCTAATGATATTATTGTCAAATTATTTAATGAAATTATAATAATATACAATTAATAATTGTAAGTAATTTAACTTTATTTTTTTAACATTAGAGTGTAAATTACATTTATGGACTTGAAGTAAAGATATTATTTTTTTTTTAAATAACTAAATTTTCATTGCCACATTTATACAATTAACAAAATTTATTTTCATTAAAACCCAACCAGATAATCGATTAATTGGGTAGTCATATAGTTCGAATCAAATTCGGATTGCAATTTAAACTATCCGACATATCAAATACTCAACCCACAAAATCCAAACCTGCAATTACCCGATCCGACGCCCACCCCTAAATATATATATTGATGAATATGCCGGAATAATAAAGTTTACGTGAATTTAAGGGTTTTCAAACAAATAAGATTTGACTTAATGGGAGTTGACAAAAGTATTAACGGCATAATTGAAAAAATATAAGAAACCAATTGCGTCTAACTTAAAATTTCTGGTGTCTACTGCAAGGAAATGAGATAGTTGATGCTCAAATACATTATGATTATGAGTGAGAGTCGAACCAATCTAAATATTAATCGTAACCTTTACAATTTTTACTGCACATCTAAATATGTAACATATCCAAAAGAAACATACGGTGTTTAAATCATAAAAATCAAAATAATACTTCATATCTGAAAAGTATTCCAATAATTTTATTAACTCTTGTAATTAATTAATTACTGCTTGCCATTATTGACAGTGCATACAAATAAAATCGGTCACTACGGAAAATATAATTTTTCTATTACATCTCCACAGCAGTACATACATATAAATATAAAAAGGCTGGTAATGAGGGCTGCATCCCTCAGACGCTTGAGTTCACTCTCTCTCTTATTCTTCTATCCCTATCTCATAGCACAGAATATGGGAAGTGAAAGAATATATGATACAAAATAACTACATATCTGGCGGCTTGGGGTAAAATCAGCAACGGAGTATACATTACTCGACCAAAACGAAAGAATTGTTTATGCACGACACTACCCAATTGGCATTTAAAACCGGTGATCTGAATATGATTATGTCAAAAGGTGTTATACATCATCATACTCAATCCAACGATTGAAAGCACGACACTACCCAATTGGTGTTTAAAACCGATGATTTGAATCTGACTATGTCAAAAGGAGTTACACATCATCATACTCAATCCAACGGTTGAAAACAGTATCCAACTGGGTAGCACCTAATGAGCCCAAAACGAGAAAGAATGTTTAGGCTCAGAAAACTGTATAACTTGGAAACCTCAGTCCTTCGGTTTCTTACTCATTGCTTTCCGCTTATTGACATCCAGGTATCTCTTTCTTAACCGAATGGCATTTGGGGTAACCTGTATAAAGAAAGAGATTTATCTCATTGTAAGTAAAGAAAAAGGTGATACCTCAAAATACCAGTGTGTATCTTATACTAATGCTATATTATCTATATTCTATTATATGTCTTCTATCTCCTCATTCCTCTCGTTTTATAGCTTTCTAATTCATAATCTGAATCATATAGTTTGATCTTATTTCATATTATTCTGTAGTTAATTTATAAATTTCATAAATACAAGAAAGTAATTGAAAAACATATATTCATATACGAGACTTAATAAATATTTATGACATCAATATTTAAGCATGTCATTGAATTATGTTTTTACTTGTGCACGTTTTTACTTGTGCACGTCCGGTCAAGTGTGCCCAACTACTATTGTAGAATATGGAGTGTAAAGGTCTATCAGTCATTCTGTGGCTAGCAAGCAAAATTAGAGATCCGGTTATGCATTCATCCAGGTAATATGCTCTTAGTTTTTCTTAAATGAGGATGAAGAGACTTGTCTCCTAAAGTGAGTCCCAGAAAAACTTGACTTCATAAAAAATGGAATAATGATTTCCATAGGCATACCTCAATGAGCTCATTGGATGCAACATACCCTATTGCTTCCTCAAGAGTCATCTGCAAGGGAAGCGCAGGAAAAATACTAGGTGATTCACAAATTAAACAAATTCATAACATTCATTAACAAACAAGCAATTCTTGTTGAGAAGCGATTGAATAACATCATGGAACAACAGAAACTCTTGGGGATTGGAACACGGGAATTTTCAATACTCATGCAAATTTTTAAAAGTTGCATTGTAGATGTCAGTACAGAGGCTAACACAGCTATATTGCTTAGATTTGAAACAAATCTATAAAATGCTGAATAATACTTATGCAACAGTAAGAAAGTCTATAGACAAAATAGTACAGATGCAAACACTAACTAAAACTCATTAACAGATACAAGTACTTCAAAATAGTTAATAAGGCAAGCATCAGCGGTTATTTTTTACTAATAGTGCTTGCCTACTGAATGAATTGTCACAATTTCTTGATGATATCCATATTATCATGTCATTATTCAATCCATTCAGTCTTTAGTTTAGGTAATGTACGACTGGAACTGGCTTCACCTGGCATGCACAGGCTACTATGCTAGAAATTGTTCCTGGACCTAACCCACAGCATCAATATAGGATTGTTAATGCATACCAGCGGGATATTGCTTCCTGTTATCACACTCCTAACATTAGAAAAAGGGTTATCGTCACAGAATCCTGCCAAGGCTTGGGAGAGTAAAAAGTAATAATATTTGGTTGATATTTGTTTAAAGTTCTCCCATTTTTAGCACCTGCTCCCATTAGTTGTTAACTCCGCAATGTATTGCACCACTGGATATTAGTCAAGTCCGCAAATCATGTTCATTTATTCATGGATAAAAGTAAATATCATGTGACTTCAGAATGATGGATTACTTATGTTTATAGTGATGGCAAATTGGGGGACTGGGTTGAGTCTGGACCAGCCTCATCATGCAAAACAAATATATCTGAATTCATATTACTTATAGAACCCATTTAAATAGAAGGTAGGTGATATTACTATTAACTTTAGGACATTTTATTCAATTATATTTCGTCTCTTCCATGCAACAACCAAACCCCTTGAAAGCTACCCAAAGAAATGAAAGAAAGAAATGGGATTGGAGTCCATACAAGACGAGGTGGAGTTAGCTTCACGTTCTCGTCCTTGCAGGCAGCACGGACGTTTGTCAGCTCCTTAGTTCGCACTGGATTTACCTGTAACAAACAAAAATTGAGCTTATCCACTTAAAGCAAAAGAAAATCAAGATAATATTAATATTCGTCTCCTTACATCAAGATCTGTATCTCTCGAGTGTTCACCAATAATCATTCCATCATATGCCTGCAAATATATGAAAAATACTTTAAAAATATGAGTCCACATCACCCATACGGTTAAGATTAATGAAAATGTGGGTTTCTTCATGCGAGTTTTACTCAAATGCTTAAAAAGAACTTGAGAATGTTTTCAAACCTCCATTCCAGGTTTGACAAACAGAATTCCACGAGCTTCTAGACTCATTAATGCATGAGCAGTGATAGTCCCATATCCCATTGAAACCTGTTCGGTAAGGTAGCTCAGTTAAATCAGGAACATAAAACTTAAATGAGATAAAGACAAAAAGGCCAAATTATCTGCCAAAGTAGATAAGATTTCAATAACTAAGATTTCAATAACTGTTGGAAAGGTTCTTGTCAGAAAAAATGTGTTTGTGCATTATTCATAGTCTCCTATCTCCTTTATATAGAAATGAAAATAGAAGAATACAAGAATCCTAAACAAACTAGAAATAAGGTAACAAAGTAATATTATAATGCTAATTGATATAGGAATACTAACCCTAGAATAATATGCTAACCTACCAAATATTCTATTAGATCTTCTAATATTTCCTCTCAAGTTGGAGTATGCTTAAGAAATATACACAACTTGCGAAAAAGAAAAACAAGAATGAAAAACATAAAAATAATCCAAACAAATTCAAAAAGATCCTAACATATTAAATATTTCATTCCTCCCCCTCAAGCTGAGAATTCTGAAAACTTGAAACATCAAAAAGTTACAGAAGCAACAATCTTATTGCAAAGAGCACAATCTCATCATAACTTGATAGATTGATAAAGAGCACGATTAAATCATGAAAGAATAAAATAGAATGACAGCTAAACTAACAAAACATATAAATCATGATTGGACCTTGATAGGTAAAGAGTAAATTACAAAAAAAGTTCATCAATCGTGAGAGAAGTAGACAAATCACAGGAGAGTCGTGACAGAGATAAAAAAATCATGGCATAGCCATGACAGTGAGAAAAGCACAATGGAATTGTGACAGCAGGATAAAAGATCACAGTCTAGTCATGACAGAAACCACAGCTTACCTATGACAAGAGTAGATAAAAGAATTACAACATCAACCGTGACAGGAGAAAATCACAACATAGTTATGATAGAAATCACATTGTAACTGTGAAAACAAGATAAAAATCACGATCTAGTCGTGACGGAAATAACAGTTTGGATAAAATAATCACGATATCAACCGTGACAGGAGAAAATCACGATACAATCATGATAGAAATCACAATATTGTGACAGTATTGAAGAATTAATAGAGAAAAAGAGAAAAGAGTACCACATAGGTGTAAAAGAATGACAAAAATCACGGAAAAAGTTTTGAAATTGCTTGGAAAGCTATGATAGACATGGAAAAAAAAGTAAAGAGTTTTTCTTTTCTTTTTTGACATGAAGGGGTGGGTTAAAAAAAAAATTAAAAAGAACCGAAAAATTGAGAATATTTTGGTGATGCTATAAAAAACATGCAGCAATTGGATTGGGGTAGGTAGTTTGGAGAAGTTTCAATAGCAACGACGACAAGGAGGGGTGAGTAGTATGGAGAAGTTTGGAGAAGATTCAATAACTACGACAATTGAGAAGGGTGGATCGCGGGAAGAAGAGGCGTTAACAGATCACCTCTTCTTTTTTTCTTCTTCTTCTTCTTCTTCTTCTTCTTTCGAACCTACTGTGATATCATGTTGGAAGAGAAAAATATGTTCACGTATTATTCATAGTCTCTTATCTCTTTTATATAGAGATGGAAATAGAAGAATACAAGAATTCTAAGCAAACTAGAAATAAGGTAACAAAGTAATCTTAGAATCCTAATTGATATAGGAATCCTAACCCTACCTAATATGCTAACTTAACAAATATTCTATTAGATCTTCTAACAGTTCTCATGTTTTCTATTCCTTTTGTCGGTGTATATGTATAAGTGATTGGGGGTTGGGGTTGGGGCTTGGGGGAAATTGAAAATATCAAGAAAATAAAATATAACACCTGCACGCACTTGGCAATCTACATGAGACATTGCCCAAGGTTGACAGGCATGGTATGGCATAGTTAATGTTGCATCAGAAAGTCAATCTCGAATGGTAGGGGACCAAAATTGGACACTAGGAAAAGTGAACATCGGGATTTATGTACAATGGAGGGTGGTACTTCAGATTTGAACCCTTCGATGGGCTATCTATTTTATCTCGATAGAAGTCAGTTTCATTGCCACAGGTTAAGAATTCATGCCTATTGAGATGATATAATAGGACATCTTAGAATATGTAGATGAAACCTGGAAAAAAGTGACTAACAGGACATAAAAGTCGAGCTGATTTCCAAAGAACAACACAAAGGCCCATTTAAAATCTTGACAGAGAAAATTCTAAAAGAAATTAATAGAAATAACTATATTACAAAGAAGATAATGACATAAATCGCAAAATCAATGAAGAAGACATGGTGATATACCAGCACTCCTTTTCTGACATTTCCAAGAGCACCTCGATATTTCTCGTAAGCTGCATAAATTACATGTAGATCAAAACGAAAAATTATAAAGGAAAATGCGAACTCAGACCTGGGGCAAGCTAGGAAAGATAACAAACTCAATGGAGGCCAGTATCAATACTGATGGCATAAAATGTAGTTTCCTTGCAAAAAATTAACTTAAGTTGAAACCCATAAAAAGCCCAATAGTCAAGATCAAAAAAGCAGCTTCTATTTCTAAAAACACAAGAATATAACAAAGCAGACGAGCACTGGAGACAAATAAAATATAATGAAAAGATCAATCATACCTACAGTCGGTTCATTTTTAGATAAAGAATGAGCATCATTAGAGATATCATAATCAAAGATTAATCAGTGAAAGAGAAAGGAATAGACAATAAAAATCATAGTGGTATAAGTTGCTAGAGGCATACTCAGGAATGCACGATGCATAAATCCAGTGCCTCGTGTATCACTGTTGAACACACTTCTATAACCAACCAAACCCCTGTAATCACATGGAAAAACATCAAGGACAAAGCTAGCAAGAAAACTTTTTTATCCAACCAATTTAAAGGCATCACGAACAGAACAGAGAAGTGCACCAAAGCAAAAGGAATCATAAGCAAAAGAACATCTGCAGAGATAACCAAGCTCAGTGACCAAAAAAAATCCTTTTTTTTTTTTTGTTGATGACACAGTAACAGAAACAACCGAAGAATGCAGACCGGCAAGGTAAATAATGGGGTAGCATAAAGAAAGGATCAATTAAATTTAAGTAAAGAAAAAAATCAGGAGTTCGAGATAAGAAATAGATGAGAAGAAGACAGAATAAGAATGTAGGACGTGCCTCGAAGGACAAGTGAGACAAATTCTCGTCCTACCAACATTGCCAGGGACTGGGCCCATGTCAGTGATCTCTCCTCTTCTGTGAGACAAAGCTTCCATAACTAAACCGACATGCTCTTCATTTACCTGGGATGAGCAAGGCACATGAATCATTTATTGGAAGTTTAAAAGATTGGAGAAGTGATGTAAATTTGCTTCGGAGATAGCACCTCGATAGTCACTTCTTCGATTGGCTCCAGCTTTTGCCCTTTCTCAGTTTTATACCTGATTATTTGCAGAAATTATTATTGAAAATAGAATAACAAAAGAAGCTTTCTTCTGTGATAAGTGTAAATTATATTTTTCTGAATGCAAGATCACATGGTCCATAAACAGCCTTAATGGGGTTTCCAGTCTCTTAAAACCAATAGTGGGAATAGTGACATATACGAAAATTCATATCTGCAAACTAATTTCCATCTATATTCCATAAGGATCAAAAATATTAGCTAATACACTTAATGAACTCTTGAGATCAATAAAAGTACTTGTAAAGTGAAAGTACATTACTTGGAAATTAATTCAACTGATTTCAGTGGAAAGTCAACTGATATTCAAGAAACATCAATTAAATAGATAGAAGATGTCATCCATAAAAAGACGGAAACCAACTGACCCATACTAAGCGTAAGAACTTGAAGTTGTGCATGTTTCGGAGGATGAGATTTAAACTATGGTAATTTGGTATGAGCGAGATTTAACATGTCCGGGAGCCATAAACAGCAAGAGGACAGTCTCATGCTAGAGCCAGAAAGCATACAGAACCAAAGAGTGAAGGAAGCATTAAGCCTGCGTCAGAGAGGGAGCCTTTGTGAAGGCCCCAAAATGATCGTTGTTTATTGAACTGCATATTAAGTATTTACATTAACTAGTACAACATACTTAAGCCATAGCTGTAACAAAGGGTAGTACACTCGTGACAATAGTAAACTCTAGCTAATTAAAAGCTTCAAAATGCCCCCCAATACCATTCTCCTTATGCCATGTATCGATTTCGCCGAAAATTGTAAATAAGAAATGTCAACGCAACGGTTGAGTAGGAAGTTTACTTAACAACATAAGGTGATTGTGTGTGACATAAGTGCATGTAGTCACATTATTTTACACAATATAGCACATAAATCACATTTTTACCTTTGCATCACAATTTGTGATCACAATTCCTACCTTATATCTCCCACACACATATTAATATCACAATTTCCTACCTTATTCACCACGTTGGTCATAACTCAAATATATGCCTTTTTCCTACGACCCACTTCACACATGGAACACTCTGTCCATGTGCGGAGGGATTAGGACCATGGATGGCGAGAACCTTTAAAACCAGGCAAGCCCATTGCCGCTTAGCCGAACTCAGCTCCATCCACTCCGAACACATTTGGGCCCATTCATGCACAACAAGTTTTCAAGTAATACATATTGAAACATAAGGGCATGCTTTGACAAATATAAACTGGAAATATAAATTTAACTAATAACATAATCTTGACATCAAATAATATATGTTTGAATCATGAACTTTATCTAACAATATGATATAGGCAAACATGCTTAGCATATGAACTTTACATGGAAACCTAAACTTAAATGCATAAGAACATGGAACAACATAATTCATGCTAAATTCTCAACCTAACATACTTAGAAACATAATACTCATGAAATTTAAGTAAGAACTTTTACTTATGAGGTTAAGTAAAGTCCCTACCTTAGATAACTACACTTTTCTTTACAATATATATATATATAGTATGTAGAGTGTTTTTCTAAAATAAGTAGAAGTGTGTATATGTGGGGTGTGTGCCATGAGTTTGTGTGTGTGTAGTGTGTGTGTTGTGATGTTCAAATGAGGCCAAGGCTCCTATTTATAGTAGTTAGTCCAAAAGATTAGTATTATTTTATTAAAATTTCTTAGCATTAAATGAAATCTTCCAAGTAATCATACAAGTGTTAATCTAATTTGTACAAATGTTAACCTAGTTTACATGAGTATCACCCAAATTATCCTACTTCAAAAGGATGATAACAAGTGTGTGAATGTTTTCCTACTTCAAGAGGATGATAACAAGTGTTATTTTAGGTTTGTATAAGTGTTACTCTATTTTTTTTCATAAGTGTTAACCTAATAGTCAGGAGTCTCATCCTATTGAAAACAAGTGTTACCTCTTCCAAGATGATACATACAAGTGGAATTCTAGTTGAAGAGGATTAATACAAGTGTTATTGTTATATGCACAAATTGTTTGAAATCAAGTTAGTATATCTTATCCAATATCTTAGTATATCTTATCCAATATCTTATCTTGAACAAGTGTATATTATACATGTAACACTTTATATTATTTATATATATTTGACTTTATTACAAATAAAATAATTCCTATTATTATAATTGTAATTTTCAAAAAATACATGTATATAATTATATTTGTTGATTTTTATATATTACGCACATAATTTTTAAAATATATATATATATGTGTATCGATTTATATGTATATATGTATAAAACAAAACCAATTGTTTGTTATTAAAACATAGTTATCACACCTACCTCATTATCTAAAATATCACACAATTTACATATAAAATAATGATCGCATAAAACATTAAACAATATATAATTAATTCTAAAATACTTGGAAGTACCAGGGCATTACAGCCTTGCGGAGCATCAGCACCGATAGTAAAAAAGACTATGCCCCTATTCATGTAATCATCCTTTTTCTCCGACAAAGACAATATAGAATTATAGATGTACTCAATAATCAATAAAGTATATTTGATTGCTAGTCCTAATGTCTTCCAACGATCAGAAAAGAGGCTGAGAAAAATAAGGAGCATAGATTTTTTGCTTTGATAGATAACATGCATTCAGAGTAGAAGCATTTGAATGCAAACTAACTTCCTCTTCCATGCCTTTTGAAGTACCACCCTCCCTTCTACAAATGACTGCCAGTTTGAGATATCCAAACATAATGTATCATTTCCTAAAACACCGGTTAACCATCCAAAACTGCAATAACCAATAAAGTATATGATCTCACAGCTGGTTTTCGACCACTACTTTTCATGGTATTGCATTGTTGTACAAAGCTTCACCTTTGCAATTGTCTTAGAACTCTATTCCAATTCAAATGAGGACATCAATTGGTACATAGAGGGACTAAAATGTCATCTCACAAGAAATTGATGCCTGTCAGTCAACTAATAGACCAATACTTGAATTTCTTATCTTGTTTATTAGAAACTTTGGACCGCACGAACGCCTTAGCAGTGTTTCTTCTTTGTTCTGATTACAGTACATTAAAACTTGTTATATGCACTGGCATAGACAGCAGTAATTTTGCCAATTGTTTGTTTCATTTTTATATATTTGTTCTTTAAAAAGGACAAACCACGAAAATATGCTTGTTTTACACTTTTTTTCTAAAGAACAAAAGCCTCCTTATCTAATTATCATACTTAGCACCATCAGCTGCAACCCTAATACCTATCTACTCAAACCAAGAGTTTACAACGAGATGTTTCACTAATCTGAACTCCACTAAAATAATCAATGGAACGAACAGTGGACTAATCAATAATTTCTCACCACAACATAATCCAATGAGATATAAAAATGTAATGGGGCCCAAGCACTTATGCTCTCACAATAAAATCTCATTTTCATTAATCAAGTCAACATTTGTATACTATATTTAGGTGTCAGCGTCTGGGTTGAGTAATTGGGGTTTGGAGCCAACCCGATTCGGCCAGATGAATTTGACATACAAAGATATAACATATATATATATATATATATATATCAAGTTAGGTATCTGATACCAGAATACACATACATTCTCTTTTCTTTTTTTGTTTAAATTTGGTTTTTTGGTACTTCTATTTTCACTTTTCATTTTATCTACTGACTTTTCAGGTTTAAAAAGCATCGTTTGTGCCACCATCACAGCAATCAATGCTTGAAACCATCCGTTGGGTCTCGGTCTCACTGTAAGTCTTTACTCTTTTCCTTTGTTGCACATACAGTCATACTTTTGTTATAAGGGATGGAAATGAATATGGACCGCTGGCCTCTATATTGTTTGATTAATACTAGTATCCCGGTTCAGGACTGTAGAATGTTTTGATTTTGAGCCTTTCTAATGTCATTATAATAAAAGACGACAGAATAAAGTTGAATAAATTTAATTTGAGTTAATCCTGCTGAGTTTTCCAAATACTCAAACAGTGTAGTGAACTACGAGATATTTGTAGAATTATTAGGAAAGCAGGAAAAGTAGAAATTCATTAGGAAACAAGATATCAGGCTTATCAGATGCTTAAAACGGAATTTTGAGGGGAGTCAACCAAGAGAAGATGTTAGTAACGTTTATGCTTAAAAGGAGAGTAATGAACTTGGCTATAGGGAGGACGGTTTTGATATGGACTATGATAAAGAAAGAAAGAAAAAAGACCCTAGAAAGAAGTTCCTTCTAGATCACAATATTGAGATTATTTTGATAAATTGATATTTAAAAGAGAAGGCACAAAAGGGCAAGGCAAACACTGTGGTAGAAGTTAAGGCAAACTAGAGGTACACTGAAAAGTCTCTCAAAATAACTTCGGCTCATGCAAAAGATACCTCACGAATGTGCAAGTATCAGGCCAAATTTCATCTCAACCAGCTTTTTAGTTGATGATAAGGAACGGCATCTTGTTCCCTAAAAACAAGACAGAGGTACTGCACCATTGTTGACTGCTGACGAACCTTCTTATGCATGTGAATTCTACCATGTATTGACCATAACTAAAGGCTTTATGACTTGTAAGTGAGTGGAAAGGAAAGGTTAAAGCTTTTTATAAAGAACCACTCTCTAATTGGATCAGGTTAGGTTCACATTTTTTTGTCTAGCTGTTTCGGGTGCTCCACTCCACCCACACTACCTGAACCTGAGATACCCAATCCAACACGATATATTCACATTCATTTCCACAAAAATGAATGCAGAAACGACTAGTGTACTCTTAGAATAAAACTAAAGACATGATGCTTCAGGCTATTACACACACACACGAACGCGCGGGCACATATATATATATATATATATGAATTGCACCATATCAATTTATGGTAAGCCCAATGAAAGCAAAACTTGGAGGTCACATTGTACTGCATGCATATACACCAACTTAGATCTAACCTGCAAGTTATCATTTCGACCACATTAAAGCTGCAGGCTTATGGACTCGATATCTAAAACTGAAGACATAACTATGTTCAATCATCTAGAAGCACACATGTCATTATTCTTGCAATAAATGAATCAGATCATGGCAGCCAAAAAAAAAGAATCATGTGTGAGATGCAGGTTGTCTGGAAAATGATTTAGACCAGCGAATCGATTAGAATTTCACCTCACCCATTCACAATTGAATGATTTGACCCAAGTAGACCAAGTAAAAACTTATAAGATGTTACAAAAGCAAGTGATGGACAACTTTCATTTTGGCCAAATATTCAGGAAGAAGAAGATCAATACGCGAAAAAATAATGTTCCTTCTCCAAAGAAATTATTCAACCATAAGAGACAAAATTTAGCATCAAAATTTCCATGGAAGACAAGAAGAATAGAGCTTCAGATTTTGGCCACATTACTAGTAGCTCAGATCCCTGAACATGCAGAAACAGAGTTGTTACACCTTCTTAGAGTTATAAGTATTATACCATGACCATCATATCCTTCAATCAGGGCACAAGCATAACTCAAGCCTTAAGTATCAATCATACACACTTAACTCGCAAGCAGTCCTTTCTCACGCCGTTTAACTTGTCTGACAACATAGTGTCTATTTCTCAACACTAGGCTAAAGAGAAATTAGTCACATGACATTCAGTGCACAAATATATGGTTTTCTTGAGATGCATCATTTTCAGCGAGCCCTCTCTAGAAATCATATACCGCATAGATTCTATTTCGCAATTACGTATTAGCAATAAATAACAAACAAATAAGATGGAAGCAAAAGTAAGTGGAAATAGTACAAGACGCTAGCTCAAGGGAAAAACTCACATGACTTTGGGAGGTGAGATGGAAAGCTCAAATTTTTCACGCCTCATGTTCTCAATTAGGATACCTGTTTGAATAACAGACAAAGGTTATAAAGCTTGGAAAACTGGAAGTTGATGCCAAAAAGAGCCAAAAATTGCGAAAAAGAACAGACAAGAAATTACATAATTTCAAACAATGACAATAACGACAAAAAATAACACAATGAAAACATATTCATTTAGAAATTTATCTGATTTAACACCAAAAAAAAAAAAAAAAAAGCCCTTACCCAATTGAAGCTCTCCCCTGCCTTGAACTTCATAAGAGTCTGACATACCAGGAAGCACATTTATTGCAAGATTTCTTTCAGCTTCAGCCATTAGCCGATCGCCAATTTGCCTTCCAGTCAACTACATTTATTTTACAGAAAAGACAAGAATCTCATCATTCAGCATATATGATGTCTGTTGAACCCAAGGACTAAGAGCACACAAGCAAAATAATCTTCGCTGCATTAAAGAACTTATTATTTTCTTTCGATGGATGAAGCAGCTCTAAGAACACAAGGACAGCAGGTAGAAAAAGTTGGCTGGAAGAGGCGGGCTGGATCTAGATGCAAGAAATTGATCTGGTTGGGGAAGGTATGGTTATTATTACGAGATGGAAAATGGAAAGATCAGAGGTGAACAATGTGAAGATAAAAAGTTGTTTTGTGATCATATTCCTTTGGGTCCAACAACAAGAGCACTGTCTGTGGCAACTATAAAGGTCTACGGAAGAGCACGTGCAGCTCTCAGACAAAGAAAGCCATTTCACCCAGAAGTAGCTCTCAAAAATTAATCGAGTCAGAAGTGAGCAGCACAGCTTATACCATTGACTCAGAAACACAATCTTTAAAAACCGGATGTGAAACAAAAGTGTAGTGAGGATTAAACAACAAAATAAGTCTTTGGCAACTGGAAAGGCATACAAAAGAGCACGGACGGTTTTGTATAAAAGTAAAGCATTCAAACCAGCAGTTGGTTTGAAAATATATGTACTTCAGAGCTAAGGAAGCAGTTTAAAACATCATCAAACTCAGGAACACACTGTAGAAGATCAGAGGTTAACAGGAAATGTCAATGAATAGAATAGAATGAAAGCAAGAATTTCTTACATAAGTACCATCTCGACCGGCCAATGGTGAGTCATTCACGCCAAAAGTCATGGAAATGGTCGGGGGGTCGAGCTCAACAGTAGGCAGAGCAGTCATGACCTACAAGAAACCTAGAGATGTCAATTACAGACTTTACATAAATGTGACGATATGGTTCATAGCACTCCAATCCTAATAAACTGTTCCTTT
Organism: Petrea volubilis; assembly: GCA_026212405.1. Classification (NCBI taxonomy): domain Eukaryota; kingdom Viridiplantae; phylum Streptophyta; class Magnoliopsida; order Lamiales; family Verbenaceae; genus Petrea; species Petrea volubilis. The sequence goes on along the minus strand of CM047881.1, from coordinate 10,773,838 downwards.
ACTCAACATAAAGCAGGATATGAACATACTCGTTTTCATCTTCAACAATCACAAGAGCCAAACATAAGCAATTATGATGACCAACTGCGAGATAACATGCTCGAAAGTTCACCAAACTTAAGATTGAGACAAAGAATGTCCGCATAATTCACCAGAGAGTATAAATCACAAGCAGAGTGAACATTAATTTTGCTAAAACCTTCCCACATCTATTAAATAATCATAGTCACACAGATGGAACGTTAGAGGAATTAAAGCACCAGTTATTAAGTGGAGCAAGACAATGAGCGGCAAAGTAGAACGACAAGATAAAGATTAAAAAGAAAAACAAAACATAGAAAAAGAGAGGAAATCTGAAAGTCGAGACGTTCAGAAGAAGACAGGAAATGAACTTATCCAGCCATAATAACAATAATATGTCATCTGTGGAAACTCAACAGAAACAGGGAGATATTTGGCCAAAAGAAAATGGCAACTTTAAGACAAACAAATACCTGAAAAACATAGGATCTAACATTGACCCAAAGAATAATGACAAAGAAACAAGCAGTTTATCCCCCTCCCCCCAAAGGGCATGATACACGTCATCTTTGGCTGATGACTATTAGTTGAACACTTCTTATTAGAATTTTATATATACATATATAAAAGAAAAGGGAAAGAAAAGAAAAAACAAAACTAGAACATTGCCATTTGGGCAGTGATTGAAATGTCAAATTGGTGATGTACATTGGCAGGAGTTCGTAATATTCAAGCACAAATAGACAAATCAACACACCACATTTACCTTGTGAGAACCAACTCCCAAAGAACTCATAGAATACAAACCTCAAGCTAAAGTCACTAGCAACATAGTCAAGAACCTAAACTTTTGTCTATTAGAAAAAATGAAGATAAAAAAGGTATCAAGATACTCCAAATTTGCTTACAAACTTCATTCAAAATTAATGTGACTCCCCATAAATAGCAAAAGCATAAGAATTCATGTACCTCAACAGTAGCTATTGTGTGCCCTATTGCTGGACTGGTCAACCCAGCCATAGATACTATATCACCAGCACCAGCACTATCAACTGAAACAATACTGGTGCCCTTCTTTTTCATCAGTTTCACAACCTACAAAATGTATTCAAATCTTGATGTCAAAAAGAATGGTAATAGCCAAATAATGATTGTTCACACAACACATATGCTTTTAGGAACCAAGAGCCTATGGATTTTGCCTTGTTTTCAAATTAGCATTCTTAGATTGGGTCATTTCCAGATACCCCATGTAAAATACCAATACTAACAAGTGCTTAAAATCAAGTAGCCATCTCTAAGTTCAGTTTCATCAATTTGATACATTTTTTGTTCATATATACTCAATCAGTAAGTTAATATTGGAATAAGTATTTCCAACCCAATTACTCTTTTATATCCTTTTCAAGGGGAAGTGAGCATTTTGTCAACTCGAAATGTTATTGCTTTACTCAACAGAAGGAAAAGAGGGGCAATTAATGTTTATCAAAGCTGCCCAGTTCTGTCTTCTACTTTTTATTTTCCAAGTGAGCTTTCCCATTGTTTTCACTGTCTCGCAGAAGTTTACACAGGTTCTTCGAAGTTCATTAAGTTCATTAAATCCTATCCTGACCAAGTAACAGAGAAGTCAACATCATGACAACATTGCTGAGGTGCCTCAGGACTATGGAGAAAATGACAGCAAGCACTCCAGTTAGCTTGGATACAAATTGGGCAACTACCTCATCTGAAAACTCGAGCCATAAAAGAGGAGAAACATGAGAAAAATACATGTCATCAACACTACTCTATGTTTTACTTCAGTTAATACTCACATCCATAATTCACAGGCTTTTGCATAATCCCGTGTTCCTCAATTTGCTTTTCACCGCTACTTTCAACATCCAAGTCTCACAGTATCAATATAAAGGGGAGAAAAAATACTTTCGTTAATTTTGATTAACTGCTGCATTATACTTGCCACTATCTTTGCTTATTCTCTTTCTATCCATTCACATGGTCTAAGGAAAAGGTAGCTGTTCCTGGAGGCTCTCATACCATATTTGGTGGAAAGGGAGACATTAATCTGAACATCTCTTCATTCCCCAGTTTGCCATAGATTTTGTGTATCAGTATGCAACACCATGGAATGTAGAAATTAAGTTACGAAATAATCCAGATCATGATTGCAGAAGCATGCTCTCATTGATAGGTTACATCAATCAGAAACTGGATTCAGATTAGCTGGCCTAGCAATAAATGTGATCTTTTGGATCAAGATGCCAACATCTCCATAAAACATTTTCCAGCAACCAGCTTAATGTGTTCAGGGGTGTTCTGTAAAGCAACAATATTCCTAGCTCATCAAGGTAGAGTGCGAACAAAGGAGCATAAATGTTTCAGATATTTTTATCCAGATAAAGTGTTAGTTCCTGCATCGATATGAAAGAAAGAAAAAAAAAAAAGAGGCAATCAACTGATTCTTTGTCTACACTAATTTTCTTTCTTCAGCCATATTTTCCAAATGAAGATTCTTCTTCTAACATAAAGGTGGTAGCTCAGGATGTTCAACTATGCCCTTTTTTCTGGGTTGTGGAATGGTACAGCCATTCTCAAAAAGAGTTTACACTTCAAACTTAAAAATGATTCTTAACTAGAAGACAAGTATAAATAGCTAAAATCCTTCTACTATGTAAGATAAGAAACCGCTACAGCTTAATTAGGGTTCCCAAAAGGAGAAAAGATGTCCGAGTTCATATCCCAAAGAGAGATATCAGAAACTACAGCATGCAAACAGTTTCTCCAGTTTCAATGCAAATGCAAAATCATCTTTAAGGCCAGTAGTCAGCCGCCATTCAGCAGCCGAGCAACTCCCTTTCCCTTATACTCCAACCAAAGTGCTCGAGAAGAAACAGAAAATAACTATATGTTGAATGACCACCTCATCTAAAAGCTTAAGCTTGTAGAGAGGGAGGGTCATTATATATTAATTTATATTCTTCAACACGCCCCCGCACGTGCAGGCAGACTTCTTTTTTGTTTGTGTCAAGCCTTGCACGTGAAATTCTTTATTTTTTGGATAAATGGGTGGCAGTGAGACTCGAACACAAGACCTCTTGTTTGGCCTGTCTCTGATACCATGTTGTATGACCACCTCATCTAAAAGCTTAAGCTTGTAGAGAGGGAGAGTCATTATATATTAATTTATATTCTTCAACAAACTAGAAGTCATACTGTAATATGATTGCTTACAGGATTAACAAACGCATACTATCAAAGGCACACATTCAAGAAGACCATCGCATGGCACCTTACATCCAACAAGGACTTTATAAACACCTGGATAGAACAATAGGTTGAGAAATAATGTCTACAAGAAACTTCAAGGCCATATACCTTCCCTTCTTCAATTTTGGCAGTCCCGGAATCCGTATTCTGAATTCCATGCACTTTATCACCAACTTGAAGAATCCCAGAATAGATACGACCGGTTAGAATTCGCCCAACATAATTATCTCTCTCCATCATAGACACCTGAAAGAAGCTGTTATATAACTCTCTCAACGTTTCTCTGTCAAGGTGCAAATGGATTGTAAAAACTGATTTGCATTGTCTAACACCATATATCAATAAAACAGAATAATACCTATGCATTTCCTGCAAAAGGTAAACTAAGAAGGCAGATGGATCCTAAGAATCGCAAAGAGACTTCAATGTGAGTCAGAACTCTTTTGTTTTTACACTAACAATTTTGGTTGGAAGTTAAGATTTGTAATCTGAGTGGTGGCTACTTGGGGAGTTCATAATGAATGCATTGAAGATATCTTTCAGAGTTTGTGGATGAATCATAAAAATGTATGTAGTGCCACAAAAGTCATGTCTATGAATTTCAATGAGCACTTGTACCAGTGAAAAAAAGAAAGTTTCCAGCACTAACCAGCATCCTAAAAGGTGCATCGACGCTAGCAGTTGGCGGAGGAACGTGCCTTATGACTGCATCAAGCAACTCAGACATATTCTTCGCATCAGATGGAGGATTTTTTGTATAGGTGGATGAGGCCCATCCTTCCTTTGCAGAAGCATAAAGGACGGGAAATTCCAATTGCTCCTCTGAGGAAAGATATCAATCGAGACATTTGAAACATACAGTAGATGCTTCAGGGGTTTAAACTAATCAATGAGACTAATTAACACAAGTAACACAGCAAGCACCTGTGGCACCAAGATTAGCAAAAAGATCAAACACCAGGCTCTCGACTTCATTGCACCTTTCTTCGGTAACTACAGATACAATGCCCGAATCAAAGATTAAGCAACCATTATGCTTCTAGAGCAAAAACGAAACATATTTAGATAACAAATATCGATATGTGTCACTGCACAAGATTATGGACACAGTTTCTACCTACAAAACTGCTAAAGACAATTTTTTTGAGAATTCATTGTTGACGAGGGTCAAATGATTATTTGAATAACTCTATCTTAGAGAAACGCATAGCTCAAAACGATGCAGTGCTTAGTTCCTTTTAGGAGGCCCAACCATCTAACAAAATGTTTGTACATAATCAATTCTAGTTAAGATTTAAAATAACTAATGCGAAGAAAGAAGAAAGGAACTGAAGGCTTGTGTGGCTCAGCCAACTCGGACTACATCCAACACCAATCAGGTAGTGATCTTGAAAATATACTAAAGAATCAATTCTTAATTCTTAACAATTCTGAATACAATAAATACTCTAACCAATTTCAAATCAAAAGAAAAAACTCAAATGCATTTAAATCAAGCAAAAAAAGAGCAGTCATCCATAAGCAAAGAAAAGCCTTGGGCACCTAAAATCGTAAATTACAATGATGCAGATCGGATCAATTTTTTAATAAAACAATGGTCCTCCCAACCATCAGCACACATTTATCTGCCTTCAAAAGTTAAATGGAATAACCTATCCTCTTGATCTATGCCAAACAGTTTCTTTGGACTGCAGAACTGAATCAACTAATCTCACAAAAGAGCACTCTACCTGCAGAACAAGTTGGTTAGCTTCTCAAACATCACAACATCTTAAAGGTCCTCATTCGGATCATTCACTCGTGGTTTGTCTTTCACTCTGGCATTGAGATTCCAAGCAAAACATGATGCACTTTATATCAAATAGAACATCTCCAGTTAGCTTTTCCTCCCGTTTTAACCAAGAAAATAATACGTCTCCAACAAAACAATAGTAGGTTTTTGAGGAGAAGTGCAATCATACGAGGATTCAAGTCAACATGGATTGGCTAGACCTACACTTTTCCAATTAGATACTTTGAAGCGAGATGTATACATCTCCATTGTTACATCAAAAATATGTTTTCACAAGGCATCTTTCTATTTTTTCAGAAATGATTGACCAAACTATCGGTTTACATCATTGTCATTCAAAACTTTGCCTACTTCCATTTTCAAAATCTTTCTGCATCTATCAAATCCCACCTATAAAAATTTAATTAGATTTGACATAACACACGCTGGTTTGACGTACAGTAGATAGAGAACCCCACAAATAAAACCAAAAACAACTAGTTTACATATTTTTTAACAAAAGCATGTCTTTTCTTGCTGAAAAACTTATAAAATCAACATTTTTACCAGAATCCCCAAAAACATATCCATTTCCATGCCAAAATCAAGTAAACTCATTTTAAATTTTGAAAATGCTATGAAAACAAAAAAAAAGACATAGTAGAAATACAAGAAACCGCGCTCGGCATGTATCAATTTCCCAGAGCTATTATAGGGACTTAGTTGTGCTTAGTTCGATATAAAGCAGTTGACAAGGTTGCAAATGGACAAGTAACATTTGCCAATACCTTAGAGTTTTATGCAGTCATCAAAGTTATTCCTAATTGTACCTGAAGGTCGGTCTACTTTATTTAGAAGAAGCAGAGGATGTAGACCATATTTTAATGCCTTTGCAAGAACAAATTTTGTCTGTGCCAGGGGACCTTCACCAGCATCAACTACTAAAATTGCTCCCTCAACCATGCCCACAACTCGTTCAACCTATGAAAATAGAAGGGAAACTGAACTCATTTAATGTAGTTCAACCATGCACACAGGCTTAGATGAAAAAGGTTTAACTAAAGTAAAACCTCAAAATAATGCATGATGTCTATAGCAACTTAGCAAGTTTCATATTCCTTTCAGTCCCTAAGTATAGCCATTTGAACATACACCTCCTCTGAGAAAAATAAATTACAACGATATTGCATACTCTCATACATCATCAGAAAGTAAAGACCATCATATAAATTGGGGGTTCTTAGATTGCAGCATACTTCACCACCAAAATCTGCATGTCCAGGGGTGTCAACCATGTTTAGCTCATTTCCTTTCCACGAAATAGATGTAACCTGCAAGTTAGCATAAGAACAGATAATGAGATGCTCTTGAAAGCATACGGCAACCAGATTACGGAAACATTTGAGGAGTGACCGCCATGAATATTTGTTAATTTAAAATTTGTATTTTCAAGATGCAAATGGGATATCCACTGCAAATGTAGTGTTGCCTTTGAAGTGGACAATAACTTCAGGGAAGGATGTCCAAATTTTCCTCTTTAAGATGTATTTAACCAATATGTGATTATCCGTACTCGAAGGGCTGAAATAGTAAGTGAAGAAGCAACCAATACACTTTTAAATTAGCAAAATCCAGTTTCAAAAACCTGTAGCAGAACTCGTATATCAAAATGCATGATCATAGACTACTAACACAGTAATTCATTCATTTCTAACGCAATCATGCCACTGGCTCAGAAGGAAATACCTCATCCAAACTTTCATCAATCTACTACCAACCAAATAGTAGCAGCCGTAAGTCCGGCCTTTTTATCATCACTGCCAATGGAGATCTCATTGCAATATTAACATTTAAAGCAAATACAGAAGCCCTACTCACACTGTAGCATCGTCATCGTACCAGACAGACAAAAGAAAAATCTCCGTACACTTTATACAACACATTGAACCACAAAAACTTAAGACATGTGATGGAAAACAGAAATTTCATCAATCTGATACCTCCACTAACTAGCCATTCAGTTGCCTGGAATCCCAAAAGAACAAAACAGAAAAATCATGAAATATCCAGAAGAAATGGTAAACTATCAAACACCTTAGACGCGATTGTGATGCCGCGCTCCCTCTCGAGGCTGATGGAATCTAGGGCTCGCTCGTGTGGTATATCGGCACCGCACTGGCGCAGGAGCCGATCCATGAGTGTAGTCTTCCCATGATCAACGTGGGCTATTACTGCGACATTCCGAAGCCGGCCAGGATCCAAAGCGGGGCCTGGAGCATCCACGTTCGATGGAGACGTGGCAGCTGCGGGGGTCGAGGAGAAGGGCCTCCTCAAGCCAGCAGTCCGTGAAAATGCGGAAGGCTTCAGATAACTGGCGGAGGACGAGACGGATTTTCTGGCGGCGGTGGACCACAGAGAACGGAGCAGTGGACCCACCATTTCCGGTACAGAGAGATGGCTGCCGCAAAACTGGTGGTACTGTTATTTGTAGGGTTTAAGCCTTGAGGGGAAAATTTGTTATGAGAATGACTGAGAGAGGGTTCATACCGTATATAAGAGCGAGGCAAAGGTTGTTTGAGGGATTGGTCAGTGTTGTTAAGTCGCAGCTTGCCTCTATTGTTAGACGCAGATTTGTAGAATTGAAATCTTAGTTGCTCTGTAATTATTTGAATTAGAATTTTTATTGACTTAGAGAAGCTATAGACGACTTCTACAAAGATAAAACAATCAGATCATAAACATAAGCTAAAATGAGAAAGCTTGCTTATGCCCGTAGCACGTTAAAAAGTTTAATTAAATAAATTGCTCTCTAAGTATCATATAATGCATAAATATTATTTTCATGTTGTTGCAAAACTTAATGCGTAAAAGTTCCAAAATAGAAGTAATAACTAGTTAATATTTAGTTTGTGCAAGGCCTCGAAAATACATATATTTTTAGTTGTATATTTCAAGAAATTTCTATCAGGCAAAATAATTTGATAAAAATGGATTTACTTTTTGTACAACACAAATAGATAAATAAATATCTTCAAAAGTTTCATTTAGTTATAGAGTATCTTCAACTCCAATATTACTTTTTGTATACTTGAGGCCTGCGAATATTGAGAACTTCATGTCGTAAGTGTAAAAATAATTTTAATTATTTAAAGTAAATGATAATTGCTATTAATAAAAAATAATTTTGTTACCTGATTTAAATTATTTTTTTTCTTTTTTATTTTAAATACTAGACAAATGTTGTATTTTTTTGGGTAAACATGAACAATAAAATAATCATTTAAATTTGTCCAAGAAGTATTTTCATTTCATGCATAGCAAAATAGAGTAAAATAAGGATAGGGAAATTCTATGATCAGCCATGATTCGTAGGTGTCTAACATTAGTTACCCCTAATTTTAGCCTTTCGTTATGCTAAATTAAATCTTAACCATTCATTTGTAGGTGACCTGCTACCTATTGTACAGGTAAAGTGGAGGGGTTACTTGTTATACAGGTTATTATGTGGTTTTAATTTACAACAATTGTTCTATTACATCATGTATAGTCCCACTTAATACAAACCAATTAAATTAATTTTATAACTCATAAAGGAAAACAGAAAGGTTAATTTTGTATGGTCCATAGAACCAATATGATTCATTGTTTCACATACCAAATAGACGGATTGCCACGTCAACATGGTTAAGTACCCTTAAAAAAAGGTCCACGTAAATTTTTTTTTTATTTTTTAATTTTAGATTATGGGCATTAACATGATAAAATATTGTTCCTAACATAATATGGGTATATGTGATTCAAAAATCGAACATATATTAATAGATGATAAAAAATTACATTTAGCTAAAAATTTTAACACATTTCAAAGGATGTATAATATTCATCACGATTTTTGTTTTTGAAAAAATATATCTAGAATATCAACTTCTGTATTTTGAATAAAAACCAAAAATTGTAAAATTTGGAAATCATTATTAAGTAAATTATTCATATTATATGTAGATTTACTCTACAATGATTGATCTGCAGTGATATTAAATAATATAATGTTAAAAGTGATGTAGATATATAAAATATAAAGAGATGAGAACAATGAGCACTAGTGGATAAAAAAACATTTTTTAATTATTAGCAGAGGTAAGCTAATGTCAAGCACGACAACAACAACAAAAATAATAATAATAATAATAACATGATTTTAACGAATATATCATGTTGTGATATATTCAAATGTATATTCTCCCCAATAAGTGTAACCAAATATGAGATTTAATTATTGGTCTCACTAACTACAACTATAATAATATATATAAAATAAATAATAATAGTAATAATAATAACTATATATTGGCAGTAATTTAGTAGTAGATAACTGTAACAATACTAATGATAATGGCATCCTCCAGATTCCATAATCTTCTTGCAACCTTTTTGCATGGGTTAAACTCTTAAACCAGTCTTGTTTCTAAAGGTTTAAATGTTTTGGATACAGTCTTGGTATACATGTTGATCCCTGTTGTGCCCGCTCAAGCCGCAGGATAGGCGTTTTAGGGCTTTGTGGGTTAGACTAGATACCAAATTCATGTCTAGAAAAGGTTTTGTAAAATTATCCTTAAGGAACAATGACAGGTTTTTGATATGTTTGTAAAATGGTTCTTTGAGCCTCCTGGTGCAAAAAGAAGGGTCCTGCCTGGTCCTGCCAGTAATGGTATCAGAGCCATGTTATTTGATTGTTTTAGTGGAGATATAATTTAACACACACTTTGTATGCTATCATGATGAATCTGTTTAGATCCGATAAACAAACTGTTAAAAACAGTGTTAGTCATGAGGTAGAAATACCCCAGGATCTTGATCTATTAAATAAATGGTCTGTTCCTAAAATGAATACAAATAAAATATATGAAATAGGTACGTTTGAAAAAATTTCATGGAAACAAATTGTTAAAACAACTGAAGAAACCATATCTTTAAATAGGGATGAAATGATATTACAACTTCTGAATGAAAGAGATTTAGGAAGATATAGAAATCTGTATAAGTTTTTACATATAGGATTAGTTCAAATAGTTTTTAAGCCTTTAACTTTAGAAGGTTTACCAGAAAGTTTCTTAGCTGTCTTAAGAGATGGTCGAAATCTTAATTGGGATCAATCCATAATGGGAATAATTGAAAGTAGTCTGGCTCATGGACCAGTCTATTTTAATGTTTTTCCTAATCTACAATTATCATTCACTGATAGTAATATACTATATGCTTTAACATTAAATGTTAAAACTCATAGATATAATTATGCACCGGGATCTGAAGTAATTTGCATTTGTTATAGAATATATTATAAAACATTACATACACTTAATCCTCAGTGTAAACAAAAAGATAAATTAGCCAATGAAACTATTGTGATTGAGTCAAATTTCAGTAAATCTAATATTACCACACGAAGAGCCATAAAATTGAATGAAATTGAATTTCCTGAATATTGGATAATGGAAAAAGCAAGCACCTGTCATAAATGATATTTCAGAACAACCTACTGAAATTCAACAAACCCAAGAGGGAAATGTTTTTATTAAAATGCCAAAAAGACAACTTTCTTTACCAAGAATAGGTTACAACCAGAATCTAGTCAATCTAGATACTCTTTTATCTCTCCTAAGCAATATCAAATTCAACTTCCTTCGAGATCTTCAACTTCTCGTCTTTCTGAAATTAAACAAGAAGAAGACAGTAATAGCCCTGCTAGATTTGATAAATCTTTAGATTCTACAATTTATTTAAATGATCCATTTAAACATTTGAAAATTGGTTCAGATAATTTTGTTTCCCTAACTAAGAAGATCGATGATATTGATCCAACCCCTAGTGAAATGGGTTATCATGTTTAAAAAGTTTAATCATGAATTACAACCAAATTGATTTTAGTCCAGGATCTCTGGCAAGACAACAATGTAAAAATGAATTTAATCTTTCTCACTGGAATAATTTCAGGCAATGGTTTTATAAAAATTTTGATTCCTCAGAAATGAAAATTATATTTGAAGAATATTATTCACATCTTTCTCAAATTAATGAGATAATACCTTTTGTTCAATGGTTTGTTTTTAAATTTAACGAAACTTTAGAAAATAAAATTCATGTGTTAGAAAGAACTTATGAAATATCTTCAAATAATGTTATTATGGGAATTTATCCTCCCCAAGAAGGTTTTGAAATTAAAAAAGAGACTCAAACCAGATCTTACAATGCTTTTGAAAAATTAGTAGATTCTAAAACACTTGTTGTAAATGCTCAACATTTAAATAGTTTAATTAAACAACAAAATTATTCTAATCTTTATTTAATAATATTAGGTGAACAAATTAATATAGCTATTAATAGAATTGATCAAATTATCAATAAAACTGATAGATTAACTCAAAAAGTAAATAAAATTTTAATTGAAAAAGAACAGATAACAGAAGCAGAAACTTCAACTCCTACTATTCAACCTCCTCCAGAAATAAAAAATTTCAAACCAACGGTTGTGTCTGAATTTGAAAAACTGTTACATGAAAAATTTAATAATTTGAAATTAAATACTTTAGAATTCTCAAATAAAATTGTAGAATCAGATTCTGATTATAAAACACTTATTAGTGATGAAATAAATAAACTTGGCAAACATAGTAGGAAATCTTATTCAAATAAATATGCAGATAAACCTAATCAAAGATTTTATTACTATCCTAGACCTACACCCCAAGATATTCTTTATAAAGAACAAGAGTTTGTTAATTCAACAAGTTATAGTGGTAACCATATCTATGAATGGAATTTAGATGGTTGTACTAGTGGTCAAATTGCTAACATGATACATAGAATGTTAATATACAGCAGAGTTTGTAAGAATAATGGTAATTCAGATAAATCAATTGCGTCCATGATAGTTGCTGGATTTACTGGTCAGTTAAAAGGATGGTGGGATAATTATCTTACTCAAGAATTTAAAACTAATACTTTAAATACTATGAAAATAGAAAATAATGAACAAGTTGAAAATGCTGTATATACCTTAGTGGTTAATAGTTTTGAACACTTTACAGGAAGATGGTCAGATAATTCTTAAACAATAAGAACTTTACTTCAAAATCAAAGATGCCATACATTAAGCTCATTTAGATGGTATAAAGATGTATTTCTAAGTAGAGTTTTACAGCTTCCAGAGAGTAATTCACCTCATTGGAAATCTAAATTTATAGATGGACTTCCTCCTTTATTTGCTGAAAAAGTCAGAAAAACTCTTAGAAGAGATAATTTACAAATTAATTATGATGATTATACTTATGAAAAATTAATTAGTGCATGTATTACTGAAGGATTAAATTTATGTAATGACATAAAATTAAATCAACAAATTCAAAAACATAATATGTTACATAAAAAAACAATTAGGTGATTTTTGTGATCAATTTGGAATGAATATTTCTAAAAATCCTCAAGTAGATAAACCTCATAAAAAGTTTAAGAAGAAGTATAGATCACCCAGTTATAAAGAATATAAGAAAAAGAAAAGAGAAAAACGTCGTTATAAACAGCAAGAATATGCTAAGCAATTACCTCAACCTCAACCTAAGAAAAGATTTAAAAAATCTCAGTATAAGAAATTAAATGCCTGTTTTAAATGTGGAAAAATAGGTCATTATGCTAAGGACTGCAGAGTAAAACAAAAAATTCATGCTTTAAATATTGATAATGATATTAAAGAATCTTTATGTAAAATCTTACTTATTTCTGATTCTGAGATAATATCTGATACTGAAAATGAAAACTTGAGTAATAACTCATCTGAAAATGAAAATATAAAAGTTTTAGAAAATGAAACTTTCTCCTCTAGTTCTGATGATGAAGATTTATGTCAACCATGTCAGATTGGAGAACCTTGTTTAAAACAAGATCAGAATAATGATGAATTATATCAAATTATATCACAATTTAAAGATTTTGAGATCAACATGATAAAATCGAATTATATTTTAGATCTTTTAAAACATTCTAAAGATCCAAGTATTAAAGCTTTTTGTTAGAACATATTACTAGTGAAACTAGTAATTCTAATAAAACTGATAATTCTAGATTTAAAATTGGTAGAGATACAAGTCCTTATACTATGGATGTAGTCCATCAAATGATGAAAGGAAAGCTTAAGGTTGAAAACCCTATAACTATTTCTGATCTAATTAAAGAAATTGATTTATTAAAACTAGAGATTAAATCTTGATGAGCCATGGATTTGATCACACGCCCAGCTACTGTACAGATACTGTCCCTCCTGCGCCCATTAAGACCTTCCGATCAGGACCGGGGGTTTTGACAAAACGCGTCTATACCATGAAGAGTACGCCCTGCCCATTTAAGGACTCAAGCGCCTCGACTCACAAGCGATGTGGGACAATTTCCAGCCTCAAATCTCTTAAACAAGACAATTATCATATTTCAAATAGAATTTCTAATTTGGAAAAAGGAAAATCTGTTATTTCTTATAATCAAGAAGATGAAACTCCAGATAATCTTGTGTATAATAATTTTCTTGCTACATTGGATATTGTTACTTCCCAAAAATGGTATATTAAAATTACTCTTTTGATTGATAATCAATTTGTTAGAAATTTAACTGCCCTTGTAGATAGTGGTGCTGATTTAAACTGTATTCAAGAAGGAATAATTCCTAAAAGGTATTTTCATAAAACTACTTATAAGTTAAGCTCTGTGGATGGTAATAAATTAGATATTAAATATAAACTTCCAAAAGCTTATATTTGTCAAAATAAAGTTTGTATACCTACTAGTTTCTTATTAATAAAAAATATGACTAACCAAGTAATTCTTGGTACTCCTTTTATTCAAAAATTATTTCCTTTAAAACAAATTGATAATAATGGTTTTATTGGTACTTTTGAAAATAAAGAAATTCAGTTTAAATTTATAACTAAACCTCATACTAGATTATTAAATGAAATTCAAGATTTAATATTAAAGAAAAATAATCAAATCAACTTCTTAAAACAAGAAGTCAATAGTTTTAATTTGGATACAAACTTACAAAATCCTAAATTAAAAGAAAAGACTAAACTTCTGGAAAGTGATTTTTCCTTAAACATTTGTAATGATCATCCAAATGCTTTTTGGAATCGTAAAAAACATATTGTTTCTCTTCCTTATGAAGATAATTTTTCAGAAGATAATATTCCCACTAAGTCTAGACCATGCCAAATGAATAAAGAATATTTAGAACTTTGCAAAAATGAAATTTCTTCTTTACTTCATAAAAAATTAATTACACCCTCAAAATCTCCTTGGTCATGTACAGGATTTTATGTAAATAAACATGCTGAACAAGAAAGAGGTGTTCCAAGACTTGTAATAAATTACAAACCTTTAAATAAAGTTTTGAAATGGATAAGATATCCTATTCCAAATAAAAAAGATTTACTTGATAGATTATATAATGCTAATCTATTTTCTAAATTTGATTTAAAATCTGGTTATTAGCAAATCCAAATTAATGAATCTGATAGGTATAAAACTGCTTTTAATGTACCTATAGGGCAATATGAATGGAATGTTATGCCTTTTGGATTAAAAAATGCTCCTTCAGAATTTCAAAATATAATGAATGATATTTTTATTCTTTATACTGATTTTATAATTGTATATATTGATGATATTTTAGTATTTTCCAAAACTATTGAATTACATTTTAAACATTTGGATATTTTTAAGAAAATAATTATTCAAAGTGGTTTAGTAATTTCTAGACCAAAAATGTTACTTTTCCAAACAAAAATAAGATTTCTTGGACATAATATTGAAAAAGGTAAAATAATTCCTATAAACAGAAGTATTGAATTTTCTTCAAAATTTCCTGATGAAATTACAGATAAAACACAATTACAAAGATTTCTTGGAAGTTTAAATTACATTTCTCCATATTATAAAATTTAGCACAAGATACATCAATTCTTTATGATAGACTTAAAAAAATTCCTAAACCTTGGAGTTTAGCTCATACCCAATGCAGTAAAAACTATTAAGCATAAGATTAGTAATCTTCCTTGTCTTATGTTAGCCAATCCTAATTGGGAAAAAATAATTGAAACTGATGCTAGTGATATAGGATTTGGAGGAATACTAAGTCAACTCTCTCCTTTAGATAAATCTAAACAATTAATTAGATTTCACTCGGGAAAATGGAATAATAGCCAAAAGAATTATGCTACTGTTGCTAAAGAAGTTTTAGCTATAGTTAAGTGTATATTAAAATTTCAAGATGATTTATATAATCAATTTTTTACTGTGTTCACAGACTGTCAAGCAGCAAAATTCATGTTTAATAAAGATTTTAAACATGATGTCAATAAACAGATGTATGCTCGTTGGCAATCACATCTAGCTCCTTTTGATTTTATTATTGAATATAAAAAAGAAAAAAATAATAGTCTGCCTGATTTTCTAACTAGAGAATATTTACAGGATAATGGCTCCTAGAAGGAAGTTAGTCCCTAAAGTTAACATCCCTGAAATTATGATACTTCATCAAGATGAAAGATATGCATATTGGCATCTTTATCGTGGTTTTATTAATTTTAAAGTTTGGAAACCTAGAGGAATTGATAGATTAGTTCATCACTCTCGTCAAGTTGCTAAGATAATTGATCTTATGAATCAATGTCTTGAAACAGGACAATCTGTTGATGGTCATAAGTTACATCCTATAGATAAAGCTTGGATTCAGCAGAATATAAACATCTATAAAATAGGTCGTAAGCGTCTTCTTGCTGATATTAATAAAAGTTGTATAGCATGAGTAATCCCTCTGAATGTAATTGTTTTCCAGCTAATAAATCTATGCTTAAACGCATCCGTATTATGGTTGATATGGACAGACATATTTATTATTGTCTCTATTCTAATCATACTCCTTTACAGTTTTATAAAATCCCAAGCAAAGGTATGACCATGCTTCTTCACGATTTAAAAATCTCTAGACAAATTTACAAAGACATGAAATTTGCTTTAATGCATAATAGATATCTTGATAATACAAGTCCTTTATCTTATGAGGATCGTAGGTATTTAACATATCATTATCAAGCTTATCTTGGTTTATATTATTATCTAAATGGACTTGTTAATAATTTAATTATTTAAAATTTTGCAGATGTCAAGCGTCTATCAATCTCCTGATGAAAATGAAGTCGATTATTTAAAAAGACTTTCTGAATTAAAAATTGAATATGGAGAACAATTAAAATTTCTTTATGAAAGATATTTTTCTCCTTATACTGATACTGAAGAAAGATCTTTGATAAATCAAGCATTGGTCTTCGTCTTGATTATATTGATGAAATTGTTAAAATTGAAAAAGGGTTTTTACATAATCCTTCTTAATTTACAGATGGATGGCCCAATCCTTTGGAGATTCACTGTCCAGAGAAAATTATCTCATATGACTGATGAAGAAAAAGAAGGATGGGAATTAAATTTAAATAATTATCTTGACAAATTGGGATTAAAAACCCAATCTGAGATTAATATGTTTAAATTAAAACATGTGCATCAAGTTTTTACAGGGAAAAGATCTTACCCTGGATATCTAGTAAATAGAGCTAGACATTTTGACAGGCATATTAAATTATTAGAAGAATGGTTAAAACATCTTCCTAGTAATCATCCTCTTCGAAATGATCATCAAATTCAACTTACAGAATTAAAAAAGCAAAAAGGTATTCTTGCTGATGTTATTAATAAACATTATATTGCTTAAATTGCAGGATTAATGTATCCACGAGAAACTAGTGGATCTTACCGAGGCTACGGTAATGCACGTAGAGGAAGAGGTGGCAGACATCTGGTAAATCAGATGGGATCTAAGAAACTTTATAATGAAAGTTTCTCTTCAAGCAATGATTCGAGTAATCTCGATCAGGAATTTCAAGAATTCCTTAAACATAAAAAATTAAAAGAACAGAGTAAATCTCAAAGTTCTAGTTCTGGAATTAAACCTTCCTATGCTGATATTACTTCTAATGTTGAAGTTAATCAAGGGAATAATGAAGATATGGAACCTCTTCCATATGTTCCCATGACTCGTAAAGAGGTAATTTTCCTTCTTGAGCCGAAAGATCTTTTAATTTCCAAAGATCCTTATAAGCCAAAAGAAAGGTATCTTGAAACTCGATCCTATACTGGTGGAGTGCATAAAAGCAGGTTGGTTTATGAAATGATTCTTGAAAAGATGGGTGTGCAGTTTAAACACTTCTACCCACAACATTCAAATAGCTATTATAATTTTACTAAAGCCATTATAAGGTAGATAATTACTGCTGAACAATGGGGTCTAAGTACTTTCAAGGAAAAAGAATTTTATAGTCCTGAAATAAAACAGATGATTAAATTCAATTATTGGGACTATGTTGATGCTTTTAAAAATTGTTTTTTTTATGATAATCATAAAAAGAAACACACTTGGTGGTTCAAAACCTGCCCTCTTTTGCATAAAAATCCTATTCCTTCGTGGTTCGTCCAGTGGTGGATCACTTTAGGCCCTTCGGTTAAAGTCCTTCCTGAACCGTTTAAAACTTTGTTCAATGACTGGCTTTCAGTCTCTCCCCACATAAAACAATCCAAAAAAGATAATGTCTGGATTGAAGGTATGTCCTTCCTTCATTTTTTCATGGAATTTTCCATACCTTGGATCTGGAAATGGGAACCAGAAATTGGTTATACCTTTGAAAATTTACCCTGCTTAAAGCGCATCTTTTTCACTTCTTTCTGGAAAAAGATGATTCTCATTGATGATAAAACTGGTGTTCTTCATTCCCAAAGCACCATTGATCTGATTAAATCTACAACCCAAGCATATGAAAAGCTAGTTGTTGAAGAAAATCCTTATGAAAATTCAGCTTTCTCCAAAGTTGTAAAGGATTTAAAGATGAAAGGATCTTTTTCCAAGTCCGAAGTCATAAATGCCTATTTGGACACATTAAAGGTCGAAATGAAACAGAATTTCAATGTGGATCTTGATACTGAAGATTTAATATCTTCATCGTCCAAAGAAGAAGTTCTTGCGAGTGACAGCCAAGACCCATTTGCAGAAGAAACTGATGTGCAGATGGACGCCATGATTGCAGTTCTTGGTGGCGACAAACAGTTGGGAAAGCGACCCATTTGAAGACGTAAGCAATGACGTCATTCATCAGCTGCATAATTGAAGCTACTGTTCCTGGATTCTGAAAAGGATAGACAATGACATAATACTGTGTTACTTTTGAAAAAAAAAAAAAAATCTTTACTGTGCAAGATGCCGTCGTACAATAATTGTGCATCCTTTTTGAAAATAAGGATTGTAAATTATTAAAGTTTTCTTTTTATTTTGTCAGTTTGTATCGATCATCCTCTATAAAATGGATGACTGTCTTAGTAGTTAGGCATCCGATCCTTCTCCTCATCCCTCTTCAGTTTTATGTTTTGTTTCTGTTTCCTCTTATATATCCTTGGTAATATTGTATTCTACACTACCCTTCTTTTGTACAAATATTATACTAAATAAAAGTTCCAGGTTGAAGAGTTAAAATCTCGTGGTACGTTTTCCTTTTATTTTACTTAATTTAAATTTTTGCTTAGTTTAAAACTATATTAATGTATTGCTAAGTTGTTCGTGTGTTAAATAATGTCAAAGCTAAAACAAGATAATGGCATCCTCCAGATTCCATAATCTTCTTGCAACCTTTTTGCATGGGTTAAACTCTTAAACCAGTCTTGTTTCTAAAGGTTTAAATGTTTTGGATACAGTCTTGGTATACATGTTGATCCTTGTTGTGCCCGCTCAAGCCGCAGGATAGGCGTTTTAGGGCTTTGTGGGTTAGACTAGATACCAAATTCATGTCTAGAAAAGGTTTTGTAAAATTATCCTTAAGGAACAATGACAGGTTTTTGATATGTTTGTAAAATGGTTCTTTGAGCCTCCTGGTGCAAAAAGAAGGGTCCTGCCTGGTCCTGCCAGTAATGGTATCAGAGCCATGTTATTTGATTGTTTTAGTGGAGATATAATTTAACACACACTTTGTATGCTATCATGATGAATCTGTTTAGATCCGATAAACAAACTGTTAAAAACAGTGTTAGTCATGAGGTAGAAATACCCCAGGATCTTGATCTATTAAATAAATGGTCTGTTCCTAAAATGAATATAAATAAAATATATGAAATAGGTACGTTTGAAAAAATTTCATGGAAACAAATTGTTAAAACAACTGAAGAAACCATATCTTTAAATAGGGATGAAATGATATTACAACTTCTGAATGAAAGAGATTTAGGAAGATATAGAAATCTGTATAAGTTTTTACATATAGGATTAGTTCAAATAGTCTTTAAGCCTTTAACTTTAGAAGGTTTACCAGAAAGTTTCTTAGCTGTCTTAAGAGATGGTCGAAATCTTAATTGGGATCAATCCATAATGGGAATAATTGAAAGTAGTCTAGCTCATGGACCAGTCTATTTTAATGTTTTTCCTAATCTACAATTATCATTCACTGATAGTAATATACTAGATGCTTTAACATTAAATGTTAAAACTCATGGATATAATTATGCACCGGGATCTGAAGTAATTTGCATTTGTAATAGAATATATTATAAAACATTACATACACTTAATCCTCAGTGTAAACAAAAAGATAAATTAGCCAATGAAACTATTGTGATTGAGTCAAATTTCAGTAAATCTAATATTACCACACGAAGAGCCATAAAACGGAATGAAATTGAATTTCCTGAAAATTGGATAATGGAAAAAGCAACACCTGTCATAAATGATATTTCAGATCAACCTACTGAAATTCAACAAACCCAAGAGGGAAATGTTTTTATTAAAATGCCAAAAAGACAACTTTCTTTACCAAGAATAGGTTACAGACCAGAATCTAGTCAATCTAGATACTCTTTTATCTCCACTTAAACAATCAAATAACATGGCTCACTATGATTATAATAATATATAATGAATAATAATAGTACTACAGATAACCATATATTAGTAATGATTCAATGGGAGATAACTCTAATAATAACAATGATAAAAATATAATAATTAGATGAGAATGGTTATGATAATAATAATAATAATAATAATAATAATAATAATAATAATAATAATAATAATAATATATGGTTGTAATTAATATAGCACTATTAGAAAAATGTTGATTTGTACCAGATTTTGAGATCGATTTTTTGCCCGATTAGTAGTGTAGATCTAAATGGTCAAACTTCGCGTTGTTCGTCGCAAATTTGGTGACAATTTACGATCAAAAGAATATTTGTTGCGCAATCTACCGCAAATCAACGTTTTGGCAGTAGTGTAGATCTAAATGACGCAATAATAAGTAGGAGAAGATAACCAATTATGAAATCCATTTATTGATTTGACTAATTATGACTATGATCATATGCACAATAAAAAATGATAACTATAATCACTATGGCGATGATATTATAATTAATGATTATCACTATAGGAAAAAAGGCCAAAATCGGGGGAAAAATCCGGCGGAATTTCCGCCGGAAAATGCTAAATCCGATGGAATCGTGTCCGCCGAAAAAAATGGCCCCGGAACGCGATTTTCCGCCGGACTGTTCTGCCGGAAAGACGGTCCGGCGGATTTCCGGCGGAAATTTCCTCCGGAAAGCAGTTCGGGGGAAGTTTCCGCCGGACTGTTCCGCCGGAAAGACGGTCCGGCGAAACTCCGGCGGAAATTTCCCCCGGACCACCCCGCCGCCCCGTTGCCGCCGCCTGGACCAGCGTCCCCCCACCGGACCGCCCGCCCGCCCGGACCCGCCCCCCTGGACCGCCTCCGCCACTGGAATAGTAACTCCCAAAATATACAAATATTTGTAATTGATGGAAAATCGGGGGAAATTTCCCCCGATTTTTTTTAAATTTTTTAAACTAAAAATCGGGGGAAATGGGGAAAAATTTCCCCCGATTTTTTTTTGAATTTTTTTAATTGAAAATCGGGGGAAATTCCCCGATTTTTTTTTTGAATTTTTTAAATTAAAAATCGGGGGAAATTCCGGGGGAAAATTTCCCCCGATTTTTTTTTGAATTTTTTTAAAAAAAATCGGGAGAAATTTCCTCCGATTGTTTTTAATATTTTTTAATTAAAAATGTAATATTAATATATAATAGAAAAAATAATAAATAAAATTGGAAGTAGCTCAATGGCAAGGTATTAGTCTTGTATCCAAGAGGTCCCAAGTTTGAATCCATACAAGAGCAAAATTTCTTTTTTTTTAAATTAAAACCGGGGGAAATTCCTGGGAAAAATTTTCCCCGATTTTTTTTTTGAATTTTTTTTTTAAAAAACCGTGGGAAATCCATGGGAAATTTCCCCCAATTTTTTTTTAATTTTTTTAATTAAAAACGTAATATTAATGTGTATTAGGCAAAACAATAAACAAAGTTGGAAGTAGCTTAATGGCAAGGTGTTAGTCTTGTATCCAAGAGGTTCCAAGTTCGAATCCATACAAGAGCAAAATTTCTTTTTTTATTTTTAAATTAAAACCGGGGGAAATTCTGGGAGAAAATTTCCCCCGATTTTTTTTTGAATTTTTTTTAAAAAAAATCAGGGAAAATCCGGGGGAAATTTCCCCCAGTTTGGTTTTTTTTAATTAAAAACATAATATTAATATCTATTAGGCAAAATAATAAACAAAGTTGGAAGTAGCTCAATGGCAAGGTATTAGTCTTGTATCCAAAAGGTCCCAAGTTTGAGTCCATACAAGAGCAAACTTTTTTTTTTTAAAATTAAAAACACTCTTTGGGGAAATATATTTATATAATATCAATACTATCTTTTCACTATTATTATTTATACTATCTTTTAATTATGTTTAATATATTTATAGGTATACATATGTTTATATTGTATATATATGTTTATGTAGTATATATAATATATATGTTTATATACTTTCAATACTATCTTTTAACTATTATTATTTATACTATCTTTTAATTATGTATATAATATACTTATAGGTATACATATGTCTATATAGTATATAAAACATATATATTTATATAATATCAATACTATCTTTTAACTATTATTATTTACACTATCTTTTAATTATGTATATAATATACTTATAGGTATACATATGTCTATATAGTATATATATGTTCATGTAGTATATAGAATATATATATTTATATAATATCAATACTATCTTTTAACTATTATTATTTATACTATTTTTTAATTATGTATATAATATACTTATAAGTATACATATATCTATATAGTATATATATGTTCATATAGTATATAGAATATATATATTTATATAATATCAATACTATCTTTTAACTATTATTATTTATACTATCTTTTAATTATGTATATAATATACTTATAGGTATACATATGTCTATATAGTATATATATGTTCATATCGTATATAGAATATATATATATGTATATTTATATAATATCAATACTATCTTTTAACTATTATTATTTATACTATCTTTTAATTATGTATATAATATACTTATAGGTATACATATGTCTATATAGTACATATTTAACTATTAATATTTATATTCTCTTTTAATTAGTGAAATACATATGTTTGTATAATGTGTGTGTGTATATATATATATGTTTACGTAGTATATATAATATATAAGTTTATATAATATCAATACTATTAGCAGATAAACCTATTTATAAGAATCAGAAAAATATTTATTGGTATACATATGTTTATATAGTATATATAATACATTTGTTTATATAGTATAAATACTATATTTTAATTATTTATAATACATTTATTTTGTTTTTAAAAATTGAAAGAAAGAATGTTAAAATAAGAATAATCAAATAAATATATAATAAATATAAAACAAGGCAAAATAGAACACAACTTCCAGCAATAGCCTGGTGGTGAAGGGTTGGTCATCCAACCTTAAGGTAACGAGTTCGAATTCCATCAATTACAAATATTTGTATATTTTGGGAGTTACTATTCCAGTGGCGGCGGTGGTCCGGCGGGGGGACGCCGGTCCAGGCGGCGGCAATGGGGCGCCGGGGTGGTCCGGGGGAAATTTCCGCCGGAGTTCTACTGGACCGTCTTCTCGGCGGAATAGTCCGGCGGAAACTTCCCCCGTACTGCTTTCTGGCGAAAATTTCCGCCGGAAATCCGCCGGACCGTCCGGCGGAAAGTTGCGTTCCGAGGTCATTTTTTCCGGCGGACACGATTCCGTCGAATTTAGCATTTTCCGGCGGAAAATTTCACCGAATTTTCGCCGAATTTTTCTCCCGATTTTGGCCTTTTTTCCTGTAGTGATAATCATTAATTATAATATCATCGCCATAGTGATTATAGTTATCATTTTTTATTGTGCATATGATCATAGTCATAATTAGTCAAATCAATAAATGAATTTCATAATTGGTTATCTTCTCCTACTTATTATTGCGTCATTTAGATCTACACTACTGCCAAAACGTTGATTTGCGGTAGATTGCGTGACAGATATTCTTTTGATCGTAAATTGTCACCAAATTTGAGACGAACAAGGCGAAATTTGACCATTTTGATCTACACTACTAATCGGGCAAAAAATCGATCTCAAAATCTGGCACAAATCAACATTTTTCTAATAGTGCTATTAATTACAACCATATATAATTCCTTGCAAATTATTATTATTATTATTATTATTATTATTATTATTATTATTATTATAACCATTCCCATCTAATTATTATATTGTAATCATTGTTATTAGAGAAAATTACGTTTACCTCCCCTGAGGTATGCCATATTTACAAAAAATACCCCGACGTTTGAAAAATTACAATTGCCCCCCTCAATTGAGGGGGGTTGATGTTATATCTGACGGAGCTGATAAAAAGACATTTTTACCCTTAAGTGATTTAAGCCAAAAAAAAAAGAAAAAAAAATTAAAATAAGAAAAACCCAAAATGCCCCCATTTTTTCCTTTTCCTTTTCCTTTTCATTTCAGATCTGGTTTCTTTTTCTCTCTCTCTCTCTCTTCTCTCTCTTCTCTCCCTATCTCCTCCCCTCTCCCTTCTCTCTCCCTCACTCTCGCTTGCTCTCTCCCTTTCCCTTCTCTCTCTCTCTCTGTAGTGGTGGTTTGGTGGGCGGTGGAGATGGCGGTGGTGGTGGCGGTGCGGATGATGGCAGATCGGAGGTGGTGGTGCCGGCGAATGATGGCAGTGGAGATGGCGGCGAATGATGGCAGATCGACGGTGGCGGCAGCGGTGGTTGGCAGCGACGGCGATAGCGGTGGTTGTGGCGGAGACGGCGGCAGAGGTGTTTGTGGGGCGACGGTGTGTGAGGGTGGAGAGAGAGAGAGAGAGAGAGAGAGGCGACAGACGGTAGAAGAAGAAGGAAAAAAGAGAAAAGAAAAGGAAAAGGGAAAAAAAAAAAAAGAGAAAAAGGAGGAAAAAAGAGAAAAGGAAAGGAAAAGGGAAAAGAAAGAGAAAAAGGAGGAAAAAAAAGAAAAAAAAATTTATTTAATTTTATTTATCAAATATTAGAATGTATTATATATATTTTTATTTATTTAAATTTTTTGTATTTATAAAAATAAAGTTTATAATAGTATAAAATATTTTTATGTATTTTGTATTTATTAAATGTAATTTACATATAATAACTATATATTTTGAAGTATATGTTTATAAATATTTGCACATATATAAAAGATTTCATTTTTTTTAAATTTAAATATGTATAATATTTTTAAATTTATTAAATATAAAATTTTTACATATTTTTTGAAAAAATAACAAAAAACCACTAAAGGGCAAAATAAGCATTTTGCTATGGTCAAACATCTACTCATACTTTCAGAAGGGTAATTTAGGTAGTTTAAATTTTTTGACTAACGGAAACCGTTAGTCAACTAACGACTGGTGTAATTTGTTAGACAGAACATAAATTGAGGGGGGCAATTGTAATTTCCCAAACGTCGGGGTGTTTTTTATAAATATGGCATACCTCAGGGGAGGTAAATGTAATTCGCCCTTGTTATTATTAGAGTTATCTCCCATTGAATCATTACTAATATATGGTTATCTGTAGTACTATTATTATTCATTATATATTATTATAATCATAGTGAGTAAGACAATATTATTATTACTCCCATTTAGTTATTGATCTTATAATCATTAGTATTGCTACAGTTATCTCCTACTAAATTACTGCCAATATATAGTTATTATTATTACTATTATTATTTATTTTATATATATTATTATAGTTGTAGTTAGTGAGACTAATAATTAAATCTCATATTTGGTTACACTTATTGGGGAGAATATACATTTGAATATATCACACCATGATATATTCGTTAAAATCATGTTATTATTATTATTTTTGTTGTTGTTGTTGTTGTTGTTGTTGTTGTTGTCGTGCTTGACATTATCTTACCTCTGCTAATAATTAAAAAATATTGTTTTATCCACTAGTGCTTATTGTTCTCATCTCTTTATATTTTATATATCTACATCACTTTTAAAATTATATTATTTAATATCACTGCAGATCAATCATTGTAGAGTAAATCTACATATAATATGAATAATTTACTTAATAATGATTTCCAAATTTTACAATTTTTGGTTTTTATTCAAAATACAGAAGTTGATATTCTAGATATATTTTTTCAAAAACAAAAATCGTGATGAATATTATACATCCTTTGAAATGTGTTAAAATTTTTAGCTAAATGTAATTTTTTATCATCTATTAATATATGTTCGATTTTTGAATCACATATACCCATATTATGTTAGGAACAATATTTTATCATGTTAATGCCCATAATCTAAAATTAAAAAATAAAATAAATATTTACGTGGACCTTTTTTTTTAAGGGTACTTAACCATGTTGACGTGGCAATCCGTCTATTTGGTATGTGAAACAATAAATCATATTGGTTCTATGGACCAAACAAAATTAAACTTTCTGTTTTCCTTTTATGAGTTATAAAATTAATTTAATTGGTTTGTATTAAGTGGGACCATACATGATATAATAGAACAATTGTTGTAAATTAAAACCACATAATAACCTGTATAACAAGTAACCCATCCACTTTACCTGTACAATAGGTAGCAGGTCACCTACAAATGAATGGTTAAGATTTAATTTAGCATAACAAAAGGCTAAAATTAGGGGTAACTAATGTTAGACACCTACGAATCATGACTGATCATAGAATTTTCCTATCCTCATTTTACTCTATTTTGCTATGAATGAAATGAAAATACTTCTTGTACAAATTTAAATGATTATTTTATTGTTCATGTTTATCCAAAAAAATACAACATTTGTCTAGTATTTAAAATAAAAAAGAAAAAAAATTTAATTTAAATCAGGTAACAAACTTATTTTTTATTAATAGCAATTATCATTTACTTTAAATAATTAAAATTATTTTTACACTTACGACATGAAGTTCTCAATATTCGCAGGCCTCAAGTATACAAAAAGTAATATTGGAGCTGAAGATACTCTATAACTAAATGAAACTTTTGAAGATATTTATTTATCTATTTGTGTTGTACAAAAAGTAAATCCATTTTTATCAAATTATTTTGTCTGGCAGAAATTTCTTGAAATATACAACTAAAAATATATGTATTTCCGAGGCCTTGCACAAACTAAATATTAACTAGTTATTACTTCTATTTTGGAACTTTTACGCATTAAGTTTTGCAACACCATGAAAATAATATTTATGCATTATATGATACTTAGAGAGCAATTTATTTAATTAAACTTTTTAACGTGCTACGGGCATAAGCAAGCTTTCTCATTTTAGCTTATGTTTATGATCTGATTGTTTTATCTTTGTAGAAGTCGTCTATAGCTTCTCTAAGTCAATAAAAATTCTAATTCAAATAATTACAGAGCAACTAAGATTTCAATTCTACAAATCTGCGTCTAACAATAGAGGCAAGCTGCGACTCACCAACACTGACCAATCCCTCAAACAACCTTTGCCTCGCTCTTATATACGGTATGAACCCTCTCTCAGTCATTCTCATAACAAATTTTCCACCCAAAACAAATTGACAAACGTCCAAACAACCCTCAAGAACTAATTCATATGCCTCGAATCCAACAACCACATTGCCCTCATTGCTTTCTAAAAACTGGATCATCTCAATCGCTCTCCTTATGTCTCTATTAGCCCGCATTGCAGCCACAGCTTTCACAATCATTTCCTTCCTCGGATTCAATCTATGCACACTCACCATTTCCTTCACCATTTCTATGACCCCGCTAATCATTCTAAGCTCACTCATTTCACTAATAAATATGCCAAAACTATCCAAATCAGGAACGCAGCCTGCTCTGCCCATCCCCCGCAAGACTTCCTTAGCTTCCTCAAGCTGATTGACTTTGCAAAGCGACAGGATGAGAAAATTGCAAGTTCCACAATCTGTAGGATACCCAATTGAATGCATCTCTAACAGGATACTCGAAACAGGCTGAGATCTTTGTCGGCGATCAATCCATGCTTTAGAAAGCAGGGGATGAGTTTGAGGGTTAGGAAGGCAGCCAGATCGAAGTATGCATTGCACAATGGCAAGTGCAAGAGGAAGAGGATTTGGGCTCAAAAGAGTATAGGAAAGGAGACAGGAATAAGCCACATGTGGTTGACTACGGGGTCGGATATGGATAAAAGACTGTAAGATGTCATCAACAACACGGATTCGATGGCTTTTCGGTAGTGTGGAGAGAAACAAAAATGGGTTTCGATTTTGACGAGATTCTTTCAAGGCATTGAGGAGATTCGGTATCTTTTCGTAAGTCTTGCTGTCCAGTACTGCTGATCGTATGGATTCTTCAAGTGAGCTTTGTGGAGTGAAATGAGCCAAGGATAACTGGAGAAAAGCACAAGTCAAGACAGATGAGTGACCAAAAGTTTTTAGCTGCCAACATCATATTTCAATCAAAAACAAGTGATACACTTGAAAGATATTGATCACAGAAGACATCGTTTAACTAATATTTGGTTTACATAAAACACAAGAATCTCATCATTCAAAATACATGGCGTTTGTTAAACCCAAGGAGTAAGACCATACAAGCAACGTAATCTCTGATGCATCAAAAGAATTTATTATTTTTAGATAGATGAATCAGCAATGAGAACTTCACAAGAACAGTGCATTGAAACAATTGGACGGAAGAGGTGGGCTGGACCAAGATGCAAGAAATTAACAGGTGGGACAAGGTATGGTTATTATTATGAGATGAAAAAATGGACAGCCCAGAAGGCCAAACAAGGTGCCGATAGAAGAGTTGCTTTTTGATGGCAGTTCTTTTTGGATTCAACAACAAAAGCTCAGTCTTTGGCAACTCAAAAGGTATATAGAAATTAATCGAGGCATGGGCAGTTGTGCATCGAAAAAGGCATTTAAACCAGCAGTAGCTCTTAAAAATTAATCGAGGCTGAAGTGAGAAGCAATTTAAAATATTTGAAACTCAAACAGTCTAGAAATACCATACAGGAAATGGAAATGCCAGTGAGGATATAACACAAAAAACTGTCTTTGGCAACTGAGAAGCTAAACAGAAGATGAGCAATTTTGAATCAAAATGAGGACATTTAAACCAGCAGTTGCTTTAGAAAATTTATGTCATTCAAAAGTGAAAACGAAATTTAAAACATTGTGAAACAGAAATGTCAATGGGGATAGAACAAAGAAGAATAAAAGAAAAGAATAACTTATATAGGTACAATCTTGATGAGCCAATGGTGAGTCATTCACGCCAAAAGTTATGGAAATGGTTGGGGGATTGAGCTCAACAATAGGCAGAGCAGTCATGACCCACCAGAAACCTAGAGATGTCAATTCAATTACAGGCTTACATAAATGTGAGGATATGATTCACAGCACTTCAATCCTAATAAACTGCTCCTTTACTCAACATGAAGCAAGATATGAACATACTCATTTTTGTCAAAATAAAATAAAAAGATAACGAAAACTAAAGCAATCAAAACCTGAGAAACAGAAAAGCATAGAGAATATGTATCTTCAACAATCACACGGGCCAAACATCAGCAACAAAGATGACCACGTGCCAGATAACAACTTTGAAAGTTCACCAAACTTAAGATTGAGACAAAAAATGTTCGCTTAATACACCAGAGAGTCTAAAGTAGCAGCAGAGTGAACATTAATAACCTTTCCACATCTATTAAATAATCAAAGACATAGATGGAACGCTAGAGGAATTAAAGCACCAGTTATTAAGAGGAGCAAGACAATGAGCAGAAAAGGTAGAACCACAAGAGAAAGATTAAAAAGAAAAACAAGGCATAGAAAAAGGGGAAATCTTAAAGTCGAGTCGTTCAGAAGAAGACCGGAAATGAACTTATCCAGCCAAAATAGCAATAATATGTCATCTGTGGAAACTCAACAGAAACAGGGAAATATTTGGCCAAAAGAAAATGGCAACTTTGAGACAAACGAATACCTGGAAAACATAGAATCTAACATTGACCCAAAGAATAACGCAGTCATGCCATTGGCTCAGAAGGAAATACCTCATCCAAACTTTCATCAATCTACTACCAACCAAATAGTAGCAGCCGTAAGTCCGGCCTTTTTATCATCACGGCCAATGGAGAACTCATTGCAATATTAACCTTTAAAGCAAATACAGAAGCCCTATTCACCCTGTAGCATCTTCATCTTACCAGACGGACAAAAGAAAAATCTCCGTACACATCATACAACACATTCAACCACGAAAACTTGGACATATAATGCAAAACAGAAATTTCATCAATCTGATACCTGTACTAACTAGCCACTCAGTTGTCTGTAATCCCAAAAGGACAAAACAGAAAAATCATGAAATATCCAGAAGAACTCGTAAACTATCAAACACCTTAGAGGAAATTGTGATGCCACGCTTCCTCTCGAGGCTGGAGTCTAGGGCTCGCTCGTGTGGTATATCGGCACCGCACTGGCGCAGGAGCCAATCCATGAGGATAGTCTTCCCATGATCAACGTGGGCCATTACAGCGACATTCCGAAGCTGGCCGGGATCTAAAGCGGAGCCCGAAGCATTTGTGTTCGACGGCGACGTGGCAGCTGCGGTGGTCGAGGAGAAGGGCCTCGTTAAGCCAGCAGTCCGTGCAAATGCCAAGGGCTTCAGATAACTAGCAGGGGAGGAGGAGGAGTTAGAGAGGGGTTTTTTGGCGGCGGGGGACCAGAGAGAGCGGAGCAGTTGGCCCACCATTTCCGGTACAGAGAAATGGCTGACGGGAAACTGCTGGTACTGGTATTCGTTGGAAATTCAACTGCGAAGACCCTTTGTCCATCCAAGAGAGCAACTCTCAATTTTATTTATTTATTTTAAATTTCCACTTTCCAAGCAAAATTTCTAAGCGGCCTATTTAAGGGCTTTAGTGGAAATGCCAGCCAAAGGATTTGATTGAGGTCGAATTGTAAATAAAATTTTTTGTTACTGGTTGGCCATGAAAATAAATACTATCATAAATAACGTGTAAATATCGGTCATTTGTCAATAAAATTGGCCGATTGATAAAGAGAGATACCACAATTATAATATGATCGAGTGATCATTCAACATAATCGATCTATTGATCTTATTTAAATACATGATCGACCTATTGATCTTATTCATATAAATGATCGGTCAACCCATCAATAAGATCGGTCACTCGATAAAGGCAAGTGCTTTTGTCTCCAAAAATCATGAGAGATCACACTCTTGATCTTGTGGAAAAAATGTGATCGATGGACTGATAAGTGGAATTGACAGACAATCACTTTTATGTGGGTCCCGCGGATGCAAGTCGAAAATATGAGCCCCAAGTAAACGATCTCTTTTCTAAACCAAAAGACACATGGCTTACTAGATTCACACACTTGGTTACCTGAAAACCCACGAGACTATTCATCATCTTCTTTTTTTCCTTCATCCAATCATCCACTACTGTTCGGTGCAATTCCCACACAAATATATATGTGCCGATCAAGTAGTAAGTGATGAGGGGGTTGTCATATCCTACAGGGTCTAAGTTAATTATGTTACTAATTTGTAATATCCCTTATTATGATCCCCTAATTCTTCTTCCCCCAAAATTAATCTTTTTATAAGCAAAATTCGACCCTAGAGAACTTGTGCAATTGCGGGTTTCTGTAGAGTTGTCCTAATCCTTTTATTGTGAATAATTACCCTATATTTCTATGGCTAGCAAATTTGCAACAAAGCATTAACAATCGCTCTACAGGATATGCATGCGTTATGAGTATATATTTCTATCTCACAACCGAATCAATAAAATTGCACGTGCAATTTATCGATCATACACTATTCAAATGAAGATTCTTCTTCTAACATAAAGGTGGTAGCTCAGGATGTTCAACTATGCCCTTTTTTCAGGGTTGTGTAATGGTACAGCCATTCTCAAAAAGAGTTTACACTTCAAACTTAACAATGATTCTTAACTAGAAGACAAGTATAAATAGCTAAAATCCTTCTACTATGTAAGATAAGAAACCGCTACAGCTTAATTAGGGTTCCCAAAAGGAGAAAAGATGTCCGAGTTCATATCCCAAAGAGAGATATCAGAAACTACAGCATGCAAACAGTTTCTCCAGTTTCAATGCAAATGCAAAATCATCTTTAAGGCCAGTAGTCAGCCGCCATTCGGCAGCCGAGCAACTCCCTTTCCCTTATACTCCAACCAAAGTGCTCGAGAAGAAACAGAAAATAACTAGAAGTCATACTGTAATATGATTGCTTACAGGATTAACAAACGCATACTATCAAAGGCACACATTCAAGAAGACCATCGCATGGCACCTTACATCCAACAAGGACTTTATAAACACCTGGATAGAACAATAGGTTGAGAAATAATGTCTACAAGAAACGTCAAGGCCATATACCTTCCCTTCTTCAATTTTGGCAGTCCCGGAATCCGTATTCTGAATTCCATGCACTTTATCACCAACTTGAAGAATCCCAGAATAGATACGACCGGTTAGAATTCGCCAAACATAATTATCTCTCTCCATCATAGACACCTGAAAGAAGCTGTTGAATAACTCTCTCAACGTTTCTCTGTCAAGGTGCAAATGGATGGTAAAAACTGATTTGCATTGTCTAACACCATATATCAATAAAACAGAATAATACCTATGCATTTCCTGCAAAAGGTAAACTAAGAAGGCAGATGGATCCTAAGAATCGCAAAGAGACTTCAATGTGAGTCAGAACTCTTTTGTTTTTACACTAACAATTTTGGTTGGAAGTTAAGATTTGTAATCTGAGTGGTGGCTACTTGGGGAGTTCATAATGAATGCATTGAAGATATCTTTCAGAGTTTGTGGATGAATCATAAAAATGTATGTAGTGCCACAAAAGTCATGTATATGAATTTCAATGAGCACTTGTACCAGTGAAAAAAAGAAAGTTTCCAGCACTAACCAGCATCCTAAAAGGTGCATCGACGCTAGCAGTTGGCGGAGGAACGTGCCTTATGACTGCATCAAGCAACTCAGACATATTCTTCGCATCAGATGGAGGATTTTTTGTATAGGTGGATGAGGCCCATCCTTCCTTTGCAGAAGCATAAAGGACGGGAAATTCCAATTGCTCCTCTGAGGAAAGATATCAATCGAGACATTTGAAACATACAGTAGATGCTTCAGGGGTTTAAACTAATCAATGAGACTAATTAACACAAGTAACACAGCAAGCACCTGTGGCACCAAGATTAGCAAAAAGATCAAACACCAGGCTCTCGACTTCATTGCACCTTTCTTCGGTAACTACAGATACAATGCCCGAATCAAAGATTAAGCAACCATTATGCTTCTAGAGCAAAAACGAAACATATTTAGATAACAAATATCGATATGTGTCACTGCACAAGATTATGGACACAGTTTCTACCTACAAAACTGCTAAAGACAATTTTTTTGAGAATTCATTGTTGACGAGGGTCAAATGATTATTTGAATAACTCTATCTTAGAGAAACGCATAGCTCAAAACGATGCAGTGCTTAGTTCCTTTTAGGAGGCCCAACCATCTAACAAAATGTTTGTACATAATCAATTCTAGTTAAGATTTAAAATAACTAATGCGAAGAAAGAAGAAAGGAACTGAAGGCTTGTGTGGCTCAGCCAACTCGGACTACATCCAACACCAATCAGGTAGTGATCTTGAAAATATACTAAAGAATCAATTCTTAATTCTTAACAATTCTGAATACAATAAATACTCTAACCAATTTCAAATCAAAAGAAAAAACTCAAATGCATTTAAATCAAGCAAAAAAAGAGCAGTCATCCATAAGCAAAGAAAAGCCTTGGGCACCTAAAATCGTAAATTACAATGATGCAGATCGGATCAATTTTTTAATAAAACAATGGTCCTCCCAACCATCAGCACACATTTATCTGCCTTCAAAAGTTAAATGGAATAACCTATCCTCTTGATCTATGCCAAACAGTTTCTTTGGACTGCAGAACTGAATCAACTAATCTCACAAAAGAGCACTCTACCTGCAGAACAAGTTGGTTAGCTTCTCAAACATCACAACATCTTAAAGGTCCTCATTCGGATCATTCACTCGTGGTTTGTCTTTCACTCTGGCATTGAGATTCCAAGCAAAACATGATGCACTTTATATCAAATAGAACATCTCCAGTTAGCTTTTCCTCCCGTTTTAACCAAGAAAATAATATGTCTCCAACAAAACAATAGTAGGTTTTTGAGGAGAAGTGCAATCATACGAGGATTCAAGTCAACATGGATTGGCTAGACCTACACTTTTCCAATTAGATACTTTGAAGCGAGATGTATACATCTCCATTGTTACATCAAAAATATGTTTTCACAAGGCATCTTTCTATTTTTTCAGAAATGATTGACCAAACTATCGGTTTACATCATTGTCATTCAAAACTTTGCCTACTTCCATTTTCAAAATCTTTCTGCATCTATCAAATCCCACCTATAAAAATTTAATTAGATTTGACATAACACACGCTGGTTTGACGTACAGTAGATAGAGAACCCCACAAATAAAACCAAAAACAACTAGTTTACATATTTTTTAACAAAAGCATGTCTTTTCTTGCTGAAAAACTTATAAAATCAACATTTTTACCAGAATCCCCAAAAACATATCCATTTCCATGCCAAAATCAAGTAAACTCATTTTAAATTTTGAAAATGCTATGAAAACAAAAAAAAAGACATAGTAGAAATACAAGAAACCGCGCTCGGCATGTATCAATTTCCCAGAGCTATTATAGGGACTTAGTTGTGCTTAGTTCGATATAAAGCAGTTGACAAGGTTGCAAATGGACAAGTAACATTTGCCAATACCTTAGAGTTTTATGCAGTCATCAAAGTTATTCCTAATTGTACCTGAAGGTCGGTCTACTTTATTTAGAAGAAGCAGAGGATGTAGACCATATTTTAATGCCTTTGCAAGAACAAATTTTGTCTGTGCCAGGGGACCTTCACCAGCATCAACTACTAAAATTGCTCCCTCAACCATGCCCACAACTCGTTCAACCTATGAAAATAGAAGGGAAACTGAACTCATTTAATGTAGTTCAACCATGCACACAGGCTTAGATGAAAAAGGTTTAACTAAAGTAAAACCTCAAAATAATGCATGATGTCTATAGCAACTTAGCAAGTTTCATATTCCTTTCAGTCCCTAAGTATAGCCATTTGAACATACACCTCCTCTGAGAAAAATAAATTACAACGATATTGCATACTCTCATACATCATCAGAAAGTAAAGACCATCATATAAATTGGGGGTTCTTAGATTGCAGCATACTTCACCACCAAAATCTGCATGTCCAGGGGTGTCAACCATGTTTAGCTCATTTCCTTTCCACGAAATAGATGTAACCTGCAAGTTAGCATAAGAACAGATAATGAGATGCTCTTGAAAGCATACGGCAACCAGATTACGGAAACATTTGAGGAGTGACCGCCATGAATATTTGTTAATTTAAAATTTGTATTTTCAAGATGCAAATGGGATATCCACTGCAAATGTAGTGTTGCCTTTGAAGTGGACAATAACTTCAGGGAAGGATGTCCAAATTTTCCTCTTTAAGATGTATTTAACCAATATGTGATTATCCGTACTCGAAGGGCTGAAATAGTAAGTGAAGAAGCAACCAATACACTTTTAAATTAGCAAAATCCAGTTTCAAAAACCTGTAGCAGAACTCGTATATCAAAATGCATGATCATAGACTACTAACACAGTAATTCATTCATTTCTAACGCAATCATGCCACTGGCTCAGAAGGAAATACCTCATCCAAACTTTCATCAATCTACTACCAACCAAATAGTAGCAGCCGTAAGTCCGGCCTTTTTATCATCACTGCCAATGGAGAGCTCATTGCAATATTAACATTTAAAGCAAATACAGAAGCCCTACTCACACTGTAGCATCGTCATCGTACCAGACAGACAAAAGAAAAATCTCCGTACACTTTATACAACACATTGAACCACAAAAACTTAAGACATGTGATGGAAAACAGAAATTTCATCAATCTGATACCTCCACTAACTAGCCATTCAGTTGCCTGGAATCCCAAAAGAACAAAACAGAAAAATCATGAAATATCCAGAAGAAATGGTAAACTATCAAACACCTTAGACGCGATTGTGATGCCGCGCTCCCTCTCGAGGCTGATGGAATCTAGGGCTCGCTCGTGTGGTATATCGGCACCGCACTGGCGCAGGAGCCGATCCATGAGTGTAGTCTTCCCATGATCAACGTGGGCTATTACTGCGACATTCCGAAGCCGGCCAGGATCCAAAGCGGGGCCTGGAGCATCCACGTTCGATGGAGACGTGGCAGCTGCGGGGGTCGAGGAGAAGGGCCTCCTCAAGCCAGCAGTCCGTGAAAATGCGGAAGGCTTCAGATAACTGGCGGAGGACGAGACGGATTTTCTGGCGGCGGTGGACCACAGAGAACGGAGCAGTGGACCCACCATTTCCGGTACAGAGAGATGGCTGCCGCAAAACTGGTGGTACTGTTATTTGTAGGGTTTAAGCCTTGAGGGGAAAATTTGTTATGAGAATGACTGAGAGAGGGTTCATACCGTATATAAGAGCGAGGCAAAGGTTGTTTGAGGGATTGGTCAGTGTTGTTAAGTCGCAGCTTGCCTCTATTGTTAGACGCAGATTTGTAGAATTGAAATCTTAGTTGCTCTGTAATTATTTGAATTAGAATTTTTATTGACTTAGAGAAGCTATAGACGACTTCTACAAAGATAAAACAATCAGATCATAAACATAAGCTAAAATGAGAAAGCTTGCTTATGCCCGTAGCACGTTAAAAAGTTTAATTAAATAAATTGCTCTCTAAGTATCATATAATGCATAAATATTATTGTCATGTTGTTGCAAAACTTAATGCGTAAAAGTTCCAAAATAGAAGTAATAACTAGTTAATATTTAGTTTGTGCAAGGCCTCGGAAATACATATATTTTTAGTTGTATATTTCAAGAAATTTCTATCAGGCAAAATAATTTGATAAAAATGGATTTACTTTTTGTACAACACAAATAGATAAATAAATATCTTCAAAAGTTTCATTTAGTTATAGAGTATCTTCAACTCCAATATTACTTTTTGTATACTTGAGGCCTGCGAATATTGAGAACTTCATGTCGTAAGTGTAAAAATAATTTTAATTATTTAAAGTAAATGATAATTGCTATTAATAAAAAATAATTTTGTTACCTGATTTAAATTATTTTTTTTCTTTTTTATTTTAAATACTAGACAAATGTTGTATTTTTTTGGGTAACATGAACAATAAAATAATCATTTAAATTTGTCCAAGAAGTATTTTCATTTCATGCATAGCAAAATAGAGTAAAATAAGGATAGGGAAATTCTATGATCAGCCATGATTCGTAGGTGTCTAACATTAGTTACCCCTAATTTTAGCCTTTCGTTATGCTAAATTAAATCTTAACCATTCATTTGTAGGTGACCTGCTACCTATTGTACAGGTAAAGTGGAGGGGTTACTTGTTATACAGGTTATTATGTGGTTTTAATTTACAACAATTGTTCTATTACATCATGTATAGTCCCACTTAATACAAACCAATTAAATTAATTTTATAACTCATAAAAGGAAAACAGAAAGGTTAATTTTGTATGGTCCATAGAACCAATATGATTCATTGTTTCACATACCAAATAGACGGATTGCCACGTCAACATGGTTAAGTACCCTTAAAAAAAAGGTCCACGTAAATTTTTTTTTATTTTTTAATTTTAGATTATGGGCATTAACATGATAAAATATTGTTCCTAACATAATATGGGTATATGTGATTCAAAAATCGAACATATATTAATAGATGATAAAAAATTACATTTAGCTAAAAATTTTAACACATTTCAAAGGATGTATAATATTCATCACGATTTTTGTTTTTGAAAAAATATATCTAGAATATCAACTTCTGTATTTTGAATAAAAACCAAAAATTGTAAAATTTGGAAATCATTATTAAGTAAATTATTCATATTATATGTAGATTTACTCTACAATGATTGATCTGCAGTGATATTAAATAATATAATGTTAAAAGTGATGTAGATATATAAAATATAAAGAGATGAGAACAATGAGCACTAGTGGATAAAAAAACATTTTTTAATTATTAGCAGAGGTAAGCTAATGTCAAGCACGACAACAACAACAACAACAAAAATAATAATAATAATAATAACATGATTTTAACGAATATATCATGTTGTGATATATTCAAATGTATATTCTCCCCAATAAGTGTAACCAAATATGAGATTTAATTATTGGTCTCACTAACTACAACTATAATAATATATATAAAATAAATAATAATAGTAATAATAATAACTATATATTGGCAGTAATTTAGTAGTAGATAACTGTAACAATACTAATGATTATATGTAGATTTACTCTACAATGATTGATCTGCAGTGATATTAAATAATATAATGTTAAAAGTGATGTAGATATATAAAATATAAAGAGATGAGAACAATAAGCACTAGTGGATAAAAAAATATTTTTTAATTATTAGCAAAGGTAAGCTAATGTCAAGCACGACAACAACAACAACAACAACAACAAAAATAATAATAATAACATTATTTTAACGAATATATCATGGTGTGATATATTCAAATGTATATTCTCCCCAATAAGTGTAATCAAACATGAGATTTAATTATTGGTCTCACTAACTACAACTATAATAATATATATAAAATAAATAATAATAATAGTAATAATAACAACTATATATTGGCAGTAATTTAGTAGGAGATAACTGTAACAATACTAATGATTATAAGATCAATAACTAAACGGGAGTAATAATAATATTGTCTTACTCACTATGATTATAATAATATATAATGAATATTACTAGTACTACAAATAACCATATATTAGTAATGATTCAATGGGAGATAACTCTAATAATAACAATGATTACAATATAATAATTAGATGGGAATGGTTATAATAATAATTTGCAAGGAATTATATATGGTTGTAATTAATATAGCACTATTAGAAAAATGTTGATTTGTGCCAGATTTTGAGATCGATTTTTTGCCCGATTAGTAGTGTAGATCTAAATGGTCAAATTTCGCCTTGTTCGTCGCAAATTTGGTGACAATTTACGATCAAAAGAATATCTGTCGCGCAATCTACCGCAAATCAACGTTTTGGCAGTAGTGTAGATCTAAATGACGCAATAATAAGTAGGAGAAGATAACCAATTATGAAATCCATTTATTGATTTGACTAATTATGACTCTGATCATATGTACAATAAAAAATGATAACTATAATCACTATGGCGATGTATTATAATTAATGATTATCACTACAGGAAAAAAAGGCCAAAATCGGGGGAAAAATCCGCGGAAATTCGGCGGAATTGCCGCGAGAAAATGCTAAATCCGGCGGAATCGTGTCCGCCCGAAAAAATGGCCCCAGAACGCAGTTTTCCGCCTGAATTCCGCCGTATTGGAATTCCGGCGGAAATTTCCGCCGGACTGTTCTGTTGGAAAGACGGTCCGGCGGATTTCCGGTGGAAATTTCCTCCGGAAAGCAATCCGGGGGAAGTTTCCACCGGAAAGATGGTCCGGCGGAAATCTCCCCCGGACCACCCCGCCACCCCGTTGCTGCCGCCTGGACCGGCGTCCCCCCGCCGAACGACCCGCCCGGACAGGCCCCCCCCGAACGACCGCCGCCGCCGCCGCTGCTTTAGCCGCCACTGGAATAGTAACTCCCAAAATATACAAATATTTGTAATTGATGGAATTCGAACTCGTGACGTTAAGGTTGGATGACCAACCCTTCACCACCAGGCTATTGCTGGAAGTTGTGTTATATTTTGCCTTGTTTTATATTTATTATATATTTATTTGATTATTCTTATTTTAACATTCTTTCTTTCAATTTTTAAAGACAAAATAAATGTATTATAAATCATTAAAATATAGTATTTATACTATATAAACAAATGTATTATATATACTATATAAACATATGCATACCAATAAATATTCTTCTGATTCTTATAAATAGTTTTGTCTGCTAATAGTATTGATACTATATAAACTTATATATTATATATACTACGTAAACATATATATATATATATATATATATACACTATACAAACATATGTATTTCACTAATTAAAAGAGAATATAAATATTAATAGTTAAATATGTACTATATAGACATATATGTTCTATATACTATATAGACATATGTATACCTATAAGTATATTATATACATAATTAAAAGATAGTATAAATAATAATAGTTAAAAGATAGTATTGAAACTATACAAACATATATATTATATATACTACATAAACATATATATACAATATAAACATATGTATACCTATAAATATATTAAACATAATTAAAAGATAGTATAAATAATAATAGTGAAAAGATAGTATTGATATTATATAAATATATTTCCCCAAAGAGTGTTTTTAATTTAAACAGAAAAAAGTTTGCTCTTGTATGGACTCGAACTTGGGACCTCTTGGATACAAGACTAATACCTTGACATTGAGTTACTTCCAACTTTGTTTATTGTTTTGCCTAATATATATATTAATATTATGTTTTTAATTAAAAAAATTAAAAAAAACAAACCAGGGGAAATTTCCCCCGGATTTCTCCCGATTTTTTAAAAAAAAATTCAAAAAACAAATCGGGGGAAATTTCCCCCCGGAATTTCCCCCGGTTTTAATTTAAAAATAAAAAAAGAAATTTTGCTCTTGTATGGATTCAAACTTGGAACCTTTTGGATACAAGACTAACACCTTTCCACTGAGCTACTTCCAACTTTGTTTATTGTTTTGCCTAATAGATATTAATATTACATTTTTAATTAAAAAAATTAAAAAAAAAACCGGGGGAAATTTCCCCCGGTTTTTTAAAAAACAAATTCAAAAAAAAACCGGGGGAAATTTTCCCCCGGAATTTTCCCCGGTTTTAATTTAAAAAAAAAAGAAATTTTTCTCTTGTATGGATTCGAACTTGGGACCTCTTGGATACAAGACTAATACCTTGCCATTGAGCTACTTCCAATTTTATTTATTATTTTTCCTATTATATATTAATATTACGTTTTTAATTAAAAAATATTAAAAAAAATCGGAGGAAATTTCCCCTGGTTTTTTAAAAAAAAATTCAAAAAAAAAAAATCGGGGGAAATTTTCCCCCGGAATTTCCCCCGATTTTTAATTTAAAAAATTCAAAAAAAAACCAGGGAATTTCCCCCGGTTTTCAATTAAAAAAATTCAAAAAAAAAATCGTGGGAAATTTTCTCCGGTTTTTAGTTTAAAATTTTTTAAAAAAAAAACGGGGAAAATTTTCCCCTGGTTTTTAATTTAAAAAATTCAAAAAAAAAAACCGGGGGGAAATTTTTCCCAATTTTTAATTAAAAAAATAAAAAAAATTTTCGACCCCCGGAATAATTCCGCCGGAATCCGGCGTTTTTTCTGTAGTGTATATGGCACACACTCGGAATTTGATGAACAATATTACTCACACTTTTAATATGAAATATTTAGTAATCCTATTATACGTTTTTCATATACTAATTGATGATGAATAATGCAATATTTTAACAAAAATAATTGACTTTTTTAAAAAAAATGTGAAAATAAGTCAATGTTACTAGTTTGTTTGCTCTTAATTTTAGTTCTACAAATTCTATCTTATCTGTACATCTTTGAATTTATATAATAATTTTTCATATTGTCATAACCATATCTCGGAGATGATATATATACTCTGATTGAATGTCAAAGAAACAACAACAACAACAACAACAACAACAACAACAACAATAATAATAATAATAATAATAATAATAATAATAATAATAATTGTTTTCAATGAAATAAAACATGGTTAAATTTCTTTTTAATTGTAGTTTAACATTTAAATAGCAATATAAACCACTTACCATAAGGAGTATTAATAACTGGGGGAGAATTTTTTTTATTTTTGAAAAGATTAATAATTAATGGATCCTTCAATATCTTTAGAATCCAAAAATCTTCCTTATCTCCACGATTAAAAGAAAAAGAGACCACGTTGGACAGAATTGTTGGAATCTGCTAGGGGATTTATATCATCGAGATTTTTTTTAAAAAAAAAAAGACCCAAAAGCAGGTCATCTCGTTGAGATTAACTGAAAAAAAAGACCACATTCTAACAAGTTTCTGGGTTCTACAATAGGAGTTACTTGCATCAATTTTCTGATTTTCAAGTATTTTAGTGGCTCAATGTAAGTTAAACTCTTATTATTTTATGGTTTTTTTTAGAACAGTTTTATGTTGGTTGTATATTTTTGTAATTCTAGATGCTTTGTCCAGATCACTGTTGCTACTGATCAGAAATATGTGGCTACCATGTCTGTATTGTTGGTATAACATTGATGCGTGGTATGTGTTTTATCAAGTTTGTCTGTTGATTTGGGTCCAACTCCATGACCTATTCCTGTGGTAGTTCTTATCATCTTGCACCATTGTTTTATATTGCTTGGTTTTCATGGCAACAATTTTTCATTAACGCACATCTGAGATGTTTTAGGATCACATTGGAGTACATATACAAACACTAGATACATATTGTGAAAGGACTAGACAGCAATGAATTATCATTATATAATCTCTGCCTCCCCCTTTATTACGATCACTTAATAATATCTACCTCCCCTTAATTAAAATTACTTTTAATCATCCTCCAGACCAATTATGTTACAACATCTCACCATAGATGCAACTTAACATTAATGTTTTGAAAACAATTTTGAGACTTTTTGAACATATACAACACAAGGAAGCATTTTTTTGTACAATGATTTGGACCGACATATTCTTTAACTAGAAACTAATGAGATATTCGGTTTGTTTTGGCATCAACACTTAATATATGGGGGCTTGTTAGATCATTTAGCTAATCTGAGGCATACAGAAGAATTCATAATCAAGTACTTTGTAAAGTTTAGTTTTAGCTCTCCAACTAATTTAGGCACGGATCTTATATGTTTACCTAGGGAGGATTTGAACTCAAAACCTATTGGAGGAGAAAGGAGTTACCTATTTGAAAGTTCTCTATCCTCATTTAGCTAGCTTGGCCCTAAGTTGTTCTTAAGGTCTTTGAATTATTGATTGGATCCTTCACTATCCAAAAAAGTCCTTAGATTCAGTCTTAAGAAAGGGCAATGTTTGCGTGTGGTGTTCTAAAATGTTTGTTAAATCATGATTTAGAAGTTATTAGTAATACAATAATAGAAATGTTCTTTTCCATTAGTTTCTGACCTTATCGGTGAACAAACGAATTGCACCAAAATTAAATGTCATTTCTAAGGTTAATGAATGAAAACATAAATGAATCCACTTTCTTCAGATTGCAATGGTCGCAGGTAGCTTGAATTTTAACTATTTTGGGGCATATACTTATTCCAAAAACTGCAATTTTAATGCTTTTTGTTACTGGGTTTTATTTTATGTCTTTTATATATTCTTTAAAGATTATTTCTTGCTTAGATATTTACGATTTTTATTTCTAACTTCTATGAAATATGCTTACTTTTTACAAGTTTTATCTAAGATAGGTGATTGATCTGTATGATTTCTGCCAATATTCCAAATGCTATTTTTTAGTCTTTGTCTGTAGAAGAATATTTTTTTTCCCTTTTGCTTTTATTACGTCCTGAACTCATATACTAATAGTATTTATGTAACACTTTCTTAATGCAATAGGGATGCTGAAAGTAACTTGAGAAAGCCACCATCTGCAAAGAGGAAGACATCCCTAAATGTAACTTTAAATGATGACGTACCTAAATGTCCAAAGCTGGGAGTGAAGTTGAAATCCCCTATTGTCAAGCCCTCTCAAGCCATATGAAAAGATGATATTCTCATTGAGTCACTTAAAAATGGGAGTCCAACCAACATTATAATATCAGACCATCCCAAGGTAAAAAGTGACCAAGCTTAAGTTGCTAAATTGATTTTTCAGATAACAACTAATATTAGAACTGTTTCTAACTTGGTTCGTAAGGAATGATAGGTAATGAAGTTCGAACATTGCACATCATTGCCTAGGTTGGTGGATGTGAACACTACATTAACACATGAGCAACGGGAAGCTGTATGCTCAATGGGCTTTAGGGCATTGACGGGAGTCCAATTAAGGTCACTTGATAAGAGGGATACTATCAATAAAATATGGCATAACACAAAACTGACATTCTGAAAATCACAATTGATGATAACAAATTCCCCAATTAAGATCGAAACATAGGTACGCCCTCTTGTAACTCTTATAACATGTACATTTATATCAAAACTTTGAAATTCACTTTCATGTAAGGTCAAAACAAATTCACAGCAGATTACCATGGTTGATAACTCTTGTAAAACTTTGAAAAATCCTTGAGCTCCCACTTTCTAAAGCAATGTGTACATTCATGTCAAAACGACAACAATAAGGTTACAATAGTAAACCCGTTACCCCTTACCCCAAG
Source organism: Petrea volubilis (assembly GCA_026212405.1). Taxonomy (NCBI): domain Eukaryota; kingdom Viridiplantae; phylum Streptophyta; class Magnoliopsida; order Lamiales; family Verbenaceae; genus Petrea; species Petrea volubilis. Next base: position 10,729,537 of record CM047881.1, on the reverse strand, counting down.
ACGAAACTAATGGCAGCTAATAATAAATTCTAGAACTACACAATCTGCAACTTCCTTTGCTCTGCATAGGAATGAAAAGGTAACTGCATGATGTTGGAGGCTTCCCTACAACATTCGAGAGATTTTATCAATCAAGTAAAAATGAAATAGATCAAAATTATGAAGAAAATATCAAAGGAAATGAATTTTCACTGAAAATTCATTCTCACCATCATCATTAATATAGTCCTTTTCTCGTCGCTTGCGTCCAAATTCCAAGTTTGACCCTACGACGTTACGCTTCGTTCCTTTTTGAATTGAGTTTGTGCATGTAGTAGCTTTATGGCCAGGTTGCCTAATATAAAACTATAATTCATTTATGGATAACACAACAACATCATCATCATCATCAACAACAACAACAACAATAATAACAACAATAATAAGAGCAACAATAATAACAACCAGAATAAAAACAACAATAATAACAACAATAATAATAACAACAAAAATAAGAACAGCAATAATAATAACAACAAAAAGAATAATAAGAACAACAATAATAATAACAACAAAAAGAATAACAATAACAATAAGAATAATAACAATAAGAATAATAACAATAACAATAACAATAATAAAAATAACAACAAAAACAACAACAACAACAACAATAATAATATAATAATAATAATAATAATACTCACTAACCTGCATTGCCAGCATTTCTGATGCTTGGATCGTGGTGCACCTCTAGATGGGATTCTTTTAGGATCAAGCACATCAAACATTATTTTCACTTTTTGTTGCTCATTACGGAACTGCTCATCATCATCTCTTTTGTTTGCTCCAGTCTGAGAACTCATCACCAAATCTTCTTGGACATGTTCTACAACAATCCGCAACAACATGCTATACTCTATAGTTGTTGTCTCAAATTGAGATGCTTGCAAGCACAAATGCATAGCCTCTTTGTGAAATTTAACGAACCGCAAACATTGGGGCTCCTCGTTTGGGATAGGCACATGAAAAAGACAAGTCAACTCGAAACCAATTGAGAAGGTCCATCTCTTATTTATGCAAGCTTCAGGAAGGACTGTCTCGCCTAAATACTTTAATGGCGAGAAAATGTGCCGACAAGGTAAACTGTCAAATTCCAACATTCCACATTGACAAAGGAGTTTACCAACTCTCCCATCAATACTAATAGAGCAACTTCTAGAGGCAATTTTATCATAGTTACCAAACTTAAAGAAATAACAACCATCTCCCTCATTATGCGATTCCTCCAATATAAGTCCTTGCTCTTTAGTAATTTCTTCCAACACTATAGCAAATACTTTATTTGTGTAAATAGAAGCTACTTGCCTCTCTAGTTTCCGCAGTGCAGTTCCTCTTATCATTGGCATAGATCTCTCTGCATTGTCCTGATTTTCAAATAATTTTGCTCTCATTTTCCCAATAGTGTTGTGGTAGTGCTTTAAAAGCTCCGTAATCTTGAAAGCTTGGTTAGCAGACAACTTAAACAAAGGGTTCAGTGACTCAACCCCTTGAGTTGTCCTCATCATTCCCATAAAATGTCCCCGACAATGTGCCTCACTCCATAGTCCCCACTTTGTGTATATATCAATTATCCACGGATGATTTGTAACACCATGTTTTTCAATCAAATCTATCCATGCAGCCTCAAACTCCCCAATAAAATAATTCATCTTCAACAACAAAATCACGAGTAAATTGAGGAATCTTGACATTGTTCAAGGCATTCCGCTCAAGATGCTAACTGCAAATTCTATGTTTGGCACCAGGGAATTCCATCTCAATCGCTAAACGCATAGATGGATCCTGATCAGTCAAAACAGACTTGGGAGTCTTGCCATTCATAGCTTCACAGAATTGTTGTAAAAGCCAACAATAAGATCCGACACTCTTGTTAAAGATCAGCGCACCACCAAATACACAAGTGTTTAGGTGGTTGTTTATGCTGCAAAATAACACAAGTGGAAATCTATAGGTGTTTGTTTTGTATGCACTGTCAAATACCAGTATATCACCAAACAATCTATACTCTGCAGGTGACATTCCCTTGGTCCAAAAGAGCTTACTAAGTGCATTTTCATTGTCCACTGTATAACGAAAGAACAAATCTTTCCCACGAATTGGCATGGCATTAAGCTAAGCTAAGGTTGTGTTTACATCTCCTTGTTTAATTTTCTTCAATCGTTGTTTATTAAGATGGCTGCAAGACTTGATTTAATTAGTCGGAACACCTCATATTAACACATGGTGACCTCTTATTTGTCGATGAATTAAATATTAAAATATCAATTAAAATTAACTATTTAATATTGGAATAAAATTTAAGAAATTCCAAACTGTAAATAGGAAATTTAATTAATATTTTATATTTTAATTCACACTTGCTAACTTTTGATTGGACAAAATTTAATTGCCAACAAGCCGAAGTGAAGAGACCGATCAAAGAGCAATTAAACATTATAAGCAGCTAGGGGTGTGTGTGCATAAAATTTTGACACCACACTGATGTACTTGAGATTACTAAGTTTCATGTGAAAATAGTAATTTTGAATCAAGTTTGTTGAGTGCAGGCGTGCTAGTGTGCAAAGAGCACGCAAATTGAAGCGCTGTGATTTGATTCTGATGGGTTGCGCGTCAAACTTCTATCCGAAAGACAATTGCATCGCAGTGAGCAAATACTACCCCTACAGTTCTACGTGCCTATAATTTAATGTAGGGCTTAAAATTTAGTACTTTAAAGATAGAAAATAGTAAAATTTTAAAGCGAAAAAGTGCATGGAAAGATGATGGCTACTCGCTATGAATAATACAAACTTTGACTACAAATACTTGTATTGATAACACAAGCCATATCTATGACTTAAGTGCATTGAAAAATTGCTAGAGACTTTGGCTACAAATAAGATACATTAATGACTCCGTACGATGACTACGTGTGAATGCATTGAAAGATTGTATCACTCTACGAGAACTGATGACTTTGGTTACACCTCCTCATGAATGCGGGATACCATTTGGTTGCATTGATATCTCATCCTAAATCAAGCCCGACCTGGGCTGGGCAAGTGGTGGCTATGACTTCGTGGCGTTACAAAGTGGACGCATTGATAACCTCATCTCGAACTTGCATAACGGTTTTCTATCTACTGAACTAAGCTAATCTTGATTCATTAGAACTAAAGAATCAAAGAAGTGTAGACTTCTTGATTGAAGAGTTGTTGTGGTTGATTGTTGTTGATTGAAGTGTTGGACTTGTTGATGATGATGAATCCGACTCCCTTTTATAGACTTGAGGCGGCAACCGCTTTCCCTTATTATTGGAATCAGATTGGATTATTCAGCTTGACCATTCGAAATGGATGGTGGCCCTAATTCTTCGGATATGACAGTTATGCCACCTTATTTGAATTTTGAAACTTTCAACACCACATGACCATTATTTTTTTGCATGTTTTAGTTGTAACAATGCTTATTTTTAGCCATTTGTTATTTTTATCCTAACAATCCCTAGAAATAAGGGCTAATTTGACTTGGTTGATTTCAATCTTATTTTATTTTTATTTTCTTATTTTCTGTTTTTGGTTTGATTGAGTCATGTGCCTTTATTTTGCCCTCGTCCTTTGACATCGATCGGCCTCATGACGTGTCGGAGTGGCTTGGGCCATTTTTATTCCTTTTCGGCTTGACTCGAATTGGCCCATCTTAAATTCATACAAAAAATTATTTTTGGATCCAAGCAAGATGTTAAAAATCTGAAAATCTATGCGGTCAATCAAAAATTGAAAAATTGATCGAACTGAAATGAATTGTTTAATTCTTGGTTTTCGATTTTAAAATTCTTGGTTTTCGATTCAATTGATTTTAAAATCGATAAAAAGTCGAAAAACAAGTCAAATGCTGATCTCGTTTAACTCTTAAAAAACAGTCATAGATATATTTATTTTAATACAAATATAATAATTGACTTTCACTATAATGTTCTTTTATCAAACAATAGCATCCTATATATCATGTGTTTCAATATACTAAATCTCTAATCATAGGAACAAAAATGGGACTTACCATTTTTAATTCTTAAGATGATTTTTGTTTTTTCATTTTTATCTGTAAACCATAAATTTATGATTTCAGATTCACATATAAGATAATTCAAAAACAAGGGCAAACTTGTCATTACATAAAACATTTATGGGCATTTCGTAAATTAATACTTTATTCATTTAGAGCCTGTTTGGATAGACTTTTTTAGAAAATAAGTATTTATTTTTTGAAAAAAAAAGCACTTCAGAGAATAAAATTGTGTTTGGATGGGTTTTTTAAAAATAAACAGAAAACAAAAATGCCGTTTTTTAGACGCTACCTTTGAGTAGCTTCAAATACAAGCACATTTTAAAGCACTTTTAATTACTGTATCCAAATGCAAAATGCTTGATTTAAAAAAAAAAAAACCTCTGCCATGATAGCACCATTCAAAAATCACTTTTTTAAAATCCATCCAAACAGGTACTTAGTCAAGGTGAAACTACCAAACAACTTCCTCTTGAATTAATCAGATACCAACCCAAAATACACCAGCTACCAAACGTCTAAAAAAGACTTGATAAATACTTTATTTCATCAAAATAATCTAGTGGGATTGTTATCATGCCCAATACAACTTTTTAAGTAAAATACTTAATTAACCCTAAAGTTAGTTTATTATTTTTAAGAAAAATACTAAAAAAACCTTAAAAGTAAATTTTGTATTGAAAGAAACCACAAGAATAATTCAATCCAAGAGACTCATTCCATGAAATTTGAAGTCCCAAAAATCCAGCCATTAACTTTAGCTAGGGATGGCAATGGGTCCGGGTTGGACCTGGACCCGGACCCGGATGGGGCGGGTCCCGGACCTGCCCCGGACCCGTCCCGTTAGAATTTTACATATATTTTTTATTTATTATTTTATATAAATTTATGTAATATGATATAAATAGTCACATAAAAAAATGATATTTCTATATATAAAAATAATTATCTAACATTAGTAGTTAAGTTATAATTTCAAAATATGGGCAAATAAATATATGATAAAGATATTTAATTTTTCAAAATTTAAAATATATTCATAGAAATTTATAAATAATTAGTACTTTGGTAATAGTATTAATTTTTCATGATTAAAAAAATATGATAATATATATTTTTTTTAAAAAATAATTTTTTAACTATTTTAAAATAATGAACCGGGTCTACCAGGTTGGACTCGGACCCGCGGGTCTGGGTCCGGGTCCAAAAAAATTCAGCCGGGGCAGGTCCCGGGTTTGGCCAAACCCGCCCCATACCCGATTCTGACTTTAGCCCTATTATTAGACAAAATTACCCTTGCGTTTGTTACACTACTTTTTGCTTTTACTTATGAATCAATTTTATTTTCCTATACATTATCTTTTAATCAAAATTATTTTATGAAAATTTTAAGTAGTGTTTGGTTTTGTTTTGGGGAAATGATTTTCAATTCCCAAAACAAATACCAAACATTCATCCAAGTTTCATATCATTTTTTGTCAAAAAATTACTAAAAGATTATAATAATTTCAATTTGTAATGGGATTGTTAGGGTTTTTGTCTAAATAGAAGAAAGAGAAATAGGGGAAATAGAGAGAGAGAGAGAGAGAGAGAGAGAGAGAGAGAGAGAATGTAAAAAAGAAGGGATACAATAAAATGCCAAAAATAATATAGAATGGGAAAAGTAATTTTTTATTTTATAATTTATATTAAAAGTTAATTTTTATTTGGGGGGTGGGGGGCACCACCGCCAATCCCCCTCTCTTCGCCCCTATGAAGAATCAGACCTATTCAATTAAAAGACATGACCATTTAAAGAGTCATACTGTTTGCCTAAATTTTCTTCGGCCGCGCCGAAGTGGCCGCTCAGGTTTCGAGTGGGCTAAGTTCGATTGGAAAACAGTCAATTCGAAGTGAGCTTTCTCGTATTCGGGTGCGGGCGTGCCAGTGTGCAGGAGAACACAAGTGGAAGTCTTGTGTTTCGAAGTGAAAAAGTGATGCAATTCGAAGTAAAAACAAAATGTAATGCGCCTAAGACTTCTATCTGAAAAATGACTGAATTGGAGTAGGCAAACACTACCCCTGAGGTTCTAGTTGCCTACAACTCAATGTAGGACCTAACAATTCAGCACTCTCAAAATCGAAACGGGTCGAAAAGCTTTAAATCGAAGAGAAAATATATTTGAAGACTATGGCTACTCACCACATGGACTTTACAGGACTCGACTACAGACACACGTATTGATGACTTGGGCCATATCTATGACAGAGATGCATTGAGCAGTCCCTAAGAACTCTAGCTACAAATCGGCCATATTGATAACTCTGGCCATATCTATCTGTGGGTATATTCGGAGGTTGTTCACTCCAACAAGCGTTGATTGACTCCGTCTGTACTCCTCTTCATGCATGCGCTTGATATGGATGCTGGGTACCACTCCGTCGCATTGATATCTCACCTCGAACCGGGCCCAATCCGAGTGAGTGATGGCTACGACCTCGTGAGGTTACGGAATGAGTGCATTGATATCCTCACTTTGAGCCGAATGAGGTATGGCTACAAACACCCGTAGCAGTTTTCTACCTACTTGAACTAAAGCTATTCTTTGTTTATTTAGACTAAAAAATCATAGAAGTGATGACTTCTTGATTGAGAGAATTGTTGTGTTGATTGTTGACGTTGTGTGTTGTAAATGACGAATCCGGACCCCTTTTATAGACTTCAGGCTGCAACCGCCATTCTTTATTCTTGGAGTTGGAAAGTTTATTCAAGCCTGACCATTAGAAATGAATGGCCGTCCTTATTTCTGGTTTATGGCAGTTGCGCCATTTTATTTAAATTTCAAATTCTCAGTAACATATGACTTTTATTTTAGGCATGTGCAAATAGAACAATGCCTATTTTTAGCCATTCTGTTATTCTTCTTCTAACAACCCCTAAAAGTGAGGGATTTTAATTTAAATCTATTATTATATGTATTCTATTTTATATTTTTGGCCGACTGGGCCATGGGCTTCCTATTTTATTCCGGTTTGGGCCTCTAATGTGGGCTATTCCACGTGAGTCGAAGTGACCTGGGCCCAATCAATTAATTTCGGCGTGGTGACAAGGAACCAATATCAGCCTACTCCGAATCTGATTTCAAAAATTATTTTTGGGCCCAAACACATACCATTCTTCATTAATCTAAAATATTTGATTTCATTCCTAAATAAACTTTTCCAACAATATCTTGGAGTACTCTTGTTACAGGTCTGTCGTCAACCTAGTTATACAACCTGAAGGCTTAACCCTATCCCATTTGGAGAATGACCTTATTCAATTTTCATCATAAATTAATTACTGGATCATTTTATTATTTATACCATAATCCATCTTTACATTCTAGAAATAAAATCTTATCATACTCCTGCTATCAAATATAACAGCCGTAACCTGATTTGGTACATAATTTTAGAATTTAGATGTGAATCGAAGAAAATCCTGTTGGTATATTTTTCACGTTTTGTCTTCTTTTCAAAATAGTAATTGGGAGTTAGTGGTCAATGACGGATCTTGGAAAAATGTTTAGTGGGGTCACTATTAAATAAAAAACATGATATTAAATGTATTAGAACACAATTCAAATACAATTACGAGTTTATTAAATGAAATTCAAAAGACAAAAATAATTATGAATAAAAAATTCTATAAAAAGGGCTTACAATAATTTTTCACAATCGTCCACATTGATTTTTTATAAACTAAAATTGCTTCATGATTAATGTCTCATTTGAAATGTAATAAATTATATGGATAGGATAAATGCATCATAAAATAAACGATAACATATACTTCAAATAAAATACACCATCTTCATATTGTTAGAAAATTGTATTCTTCGCATGTTGGTATTTGACCAATTTTGAGAAATTATTTAAGTGAGTCACAATTTGAATTTGACATTAATGAATTCTACTTCGAAAGTAGATGTAAATAATGTATTCATTCAAATGATTACAATTTCGTGTGAATGAGAAATTAATTGTCAAAGTTGGCCACTTAAAATAGTTGAAGTTAGAATTGGGAAAGCACTTAAGAATGCTATCCCACATTGGAAAAATGAAGGGAAATTGGCAACTTAATATAACCCAAATTCTCACAAGGGGTTGGGGTCCCTTGGCGATACCCAAATGTGTAAACGGGCAAGGACCTAGATCCAAGTGGGTTCAAGCTAAAGCCCGCGCCGCCGCCGTCGTCCGTTCGACTGGCTCAGCGTGGCGGGGGGGGGGGGGGGGGGGGCTAATTAAAACATTTCCTTTTTGGGCAAAATCAGAATTGAATTTTGGGTCAACCAAACCCAAATTCAAATCAAACGGATCTGGGTCAAGGGTTCGGATCGGACCGGGTGAGGCTCTGGTTGGTGCAGTTCGGGTGTGACCGAACCAGCGCGACTCTCAGGTGTGGTCCAACCGAACCAGTGCTTGGTTTGATCCAAGGGTTGCAACTAGCACTTATTCAGTAAATGACCACAACCTTTCACTTATTATAAGTACACCCCACTCTAGTCAGAATCATTCACTTACATCCAACAGCATTTTATAGTTTTCTGCATTCTAGTACACATACTTACAAAAAGCTATTCTATTTCTTGTTTCAAGAGTTTCCGACGTTTTCTATTCGTCCTTCTTGAGATTTGAAGTGCTCCTATCTCGAGAAAAGTCGTTGTATCTTGGGAGACAATTGCCGTTTAAACCGTGAACACTATACGGGGCAAAATTATCTTAGAGACAGAGTATCAAATTCTCGCATCGACTTTATTTTTTATTTGAAATCACCTCTCACTAAACAACACATATTTGATGAACCAAAGTAGAAATTTATTTTTATGTTTAAAACCTAAACCATAAGCATAATGTTACACTAACAAGTATTAATACCTTTCTTAAAAATTTCACAAAAGTTTATTCAAAAATTTCAAACTTTTGTGAATGTTATATTCCATTTCTTCTTTTTGTCATTCTAGATTTTATATTGAGTTTGTATGAAATAAGTAGATGGAGAAAACCAAAAAAGAATGCAATAGACCTCTTTATTTATTTATTTTATATTGAGGTGGAACTACTTTGTGTTGGACCACTTTCGTTCTTAATTTTATGTATGTGTATGAATTGGGCTCGATGTTTGGATCCCACTATATAAGTATTTTTAATTTTTTTCAAGTGGGTTCCGAAAAAAAAAAAATTAATTTTTTTTGTATGTTCAATACATAATTAAAAAGATTTTTTTAAAATTTTTAGTGGGGTAATTAGATCCCATTATGACTAAGCTGGAGCTCCTATGTTAGTGATATCAACCCATAAAATTAAATGAGGGCTTTTTTTTTTCTTCTTTTTGCTTAAAATTAAAGGATCCATTTTATAAATAGAGCCTGGCATTTAATTTGGATTTGGATGTCTGAAAAATATAAATATATAGTAACAATAAAACTTGAGCAGAAAGATTACAATTTCCAAACATATTATTAATTATTATTTTATGAAGTCGTATTGAATGCGCGGTTGACATGGGTCTTGATAGTGGTAGAAATGCAGAGAATACTAAACCATGAAGTTAGATTATTAAATACATTTAATTGTGTTTGTTCGTCAACGGTTTGACAATTATGTGATGCCCCCTGGTCCACGATTCTCATGGTGCCAGTCACCACACCTAATGAGTTGATTAATTAAGAGACCATATGTCGCACGCAAAATAAATAATTAATTATCACCCTAATATTAGGTTACCGAATGCAAAGAATCTTTCGGATGGATGATCAAGCAATAGTTTCCTAAAGCAATCTGTGTCAAATATAACTTAATTCATTCGCTCGATCAAATCTCAAAGTTTCCTTTACAAATTTCCTATTTGCGAAAATTGTTAAAAGGAATTAACAATATTAATAGAAATTAAAATTAAAATTTAAAATCCGTTTGGTCTGTAAAGTTAAAAAGGTCATGTTTCAATCCCTTATGTAATAAATTAGTAACAATTTAGTCCCTCTAATTAACTATTAAGCCAAATTACACTGTGAAAATATTTAACTGGAATGGTACTTTATGATATTTTTTATTGACTAATTTATTTTTTTAAATCCGCAGCAATAAACTAACAAAAATGGCATTCAAATAAATATTTTTTTAATGAAATTTGGTCTGAAAACGATAAAGATGTTAGTTATTTGTAACATAAAGAACTACATGGTGACAAATTAAATCTTTAGGAAGTATGATGATGGTTCTAGTTTTAACCTTTTGCGGCCATTAGTGATATTAGCTCTATTAAAGAACCAAAAAATGAAAAAAAAAAAAAAAACATAAAGACAGAAAACAAACTTACACTCCCAAAAAACAAAATTGTCACCTAATGGTAGAAATAAAAATTCAATCCATGTATGTCTTAATTTATCTACAGTGTGGGATATGTGATGAGAAAATTGAAATCCATAGGGTGCAAATCAATGAAGCATCCATCAAACGCTAATGATGCTTGCACCTTTAATAAATTAATTATTACCAAAATCACTGGTCACTGCCTCTCAAGATCTGGTAAACCATCTTCCTGCCCACAAGATTGAATTTGCATCCTCCTAGATGACCTTTCTCTACTAAGAATCCTTCTGAATGAGCTCAATCTCGAGCTAGATCCACTAAATTTAGCCGACTGTTGCGTCACATCCGACGTTCCTTCTAGCGGTGGAGCCGACGGTGGCGCTCCGGCGGCGGCAGCCACCACTCCCTCCCTGGGCTCCGCCACGAGCCGCGGCCTCGGCTCCGCCTCCGTGCGACAAATCGGACAAGTCGAGTTTGAACCAAACCACTTATCAATGCATTCTGCGTGGAAAGTGTGCTTGCAATTTGGCAAAGTCCTTGCCATCTCACCGTCCTCCAATGTGCTCAAACAAACGGAGCATTCGACGGGGGCGGCCATGTTCTGATGATCATTGCTTGTCATTTGTTTGAACATGAATATCGGCAGAGCGGCGATAACAGACGGATCCAGGCCGGTTTTCGGCGGCTCGACAACGGCCAGTGTGGATATTCGTGACGAAGCCGAGGCGGCGGAGGGCGGCCTGGCGGCGGGCTTGGCGCCTGAGCACGCATCTCGCGTATATATGAAGGATCGTAACGAGTATCACGACCAAGGATAATGAGATTATGGCAGTTAGCATGATCTTACTGTTTAAATCGTAGTTGTTTTTACGGTGGTCGAAAAATGGCGAGTCATCGTCGTCCTTGATTCCCATCGTGGCTTGTTATTTTATGTTTTCTTGTTTGGCGATTTGGGATAGGTGTTTTGTGATGCGTTTTTGAGGAGAGTGACCATAGGAATATGTGAATATTGATGGGTTTTCTAGAAATTTATTGAGTTGTGAAAGTGAGATTACATACTACGATGTGTGTCTGTGCGTGTGAATGAACTGGGTTTTGGTTTGGCGTGGGCGAATGGGTTTCCACAGAATAGGGAAATCAAAGATGCAAGGATCATATTTCAAGGGGGTTGACTGTGGAATATTGACTTTTGGACAAATCTCGCGTATTTTCCTCAGGACTTTGTTGGGATGCTTCGACAAAATTTCCAATATATTTACGTAAATATATGTCTCTGTATAGATACACACACGCACACGCTAACACATTTAATTGACCGATTCAACGGCTAAAATGTTAAGTTGTTAAAATCTCGCTTGTGATGTAGTCGAGTCAATTATGGTTTACATTTTTTGAGCATAAACAATTAGTTGATCATTATTTCATTATTTGTGAAGTTGGACAAAGGGTTATTATTGCAATTACACCTTCACCTTAATAAAGGGATGAAAATTGAAAGGAGTGGTCACTTGCAGCAAATATGAGTTATTATTCTTCGCGCCAAGAATGGGAAAAATTTGGAAAGCTCTGGTGCATGTCATGTCGTTCGCAAGACCAAACAATCGAAATTATGTAATTTCAGCTAAAGGTGATTGGTCTTATTAGAGATGTGTCGTGATTTTTATTATTAATATAAGAATATCATATATAAGTGAGAAATTTTCAAAACCTAACCCCATATCAACTATTTAATGGCGAACTTACGAGACTATCAACAAAAATTTAAAGACAGCACAAAATAATTAACTAAATATCCAAAAAACTTAGTTCAAAGACCAAAATTGAAAAAATTAGAAACTAAAGAGACATTTGCATTCAATGAGACCTGTTTGGCCCAAAAATGAACTTTGTTATAAATTTGGAATGGGCTGATTTTTCTAATTTTCACCATGCCGAAATAAATTAGTAAGGCCCAGCCCAAATCACTTCGATGCATAAAGGACAACCCATATATATTATAGGCCCATGCAAGAATGAATTGGAGGCCCATGAGCCCAGATTAGTAGACAAATAATAAAGTCAGTATTAATCCCTTGTCAAGATTGGCTAAAATCAGGTATTGTTATAACTAACATGCCATAAAATACAGGCCAAACAATATGCTGGAAATTTAAACTTCAAATAAAGTGGCATAATTGCCACAATCTAGAAACAAGGAGGACTGTTCACTTCGACGGCTGACCCAGTCAAGAGAACTTATCTAACTCCAAATAAAAGGGGAAGTAGTTGCAACTTAGAAGCCTATAAAAAAGAGTTGGAACAACAAAACACACACAAAAGCACAACATCAACAACATCACAACTCTCAATCAAAGAGTCAACACTTCTTTGATTCTTTTGGCCCAAAAAAACAAAGATTAACTTTAGTTTAATAGGTAGAAAACTGTTATATGAGTGTTTGTAGCCATGTCCATTTGACTCGAGATGAGGTTATCAATGCATTCACTGTGTAACGTCACGAGGTCATAGCTACTGCTCACTCGGATTAGGCCCGATGAGGTGAGATATCAATGCGGTAGAGTGGTTACCTGCATTCATGTCGAGTGCATGCATGAAAAAGTATAGCTAGAGTAATCAATGCTCGTCGGGTTGAGCAATCTTTCAATGCATTCACGAGTAGCCATTGTAAGGAGTCATTAATGTAGCTGATTTGTAGTCAGAGTCCCCAGTAATCTCTCAATGCACTTTAGTTATAGATATGGCACGCGTTATCAATGCACGTGTCTGTAGCTAAATTTTGTAAAGTCCAGTGGCAATCGAGTAGCCATCGTCTCTCAATGCACTTTTTTGTTTCGACTTTTTTGACCCTTTTTCAAATCTTAAAGTACTAAATTGTTAAGTTCTACATTAAGTTGTAGGCAAGTAGAACCTCAGGGGTAGTGTTTCCCTACTCCGACTCAGTCATTTTATAGATAGAAGTCTTAGGCGCAAAACATTTTCACTTCGAATCATCAAGACTTCAACACTTGTGTGTTCTCACACACTGGCATACTCGCACTAAATGAACAAAACTCACTTCGACTCCACTATTTTCTTATCGAGCTCAGTGACTTTGAGCCTTGAGTAACCACATCGGCGTAACTGATTAACTCATACCGAAGTAGGAAGTGTTAAAATTTATGCATGCATATCTCTTTGGCTTGCCAGTAGGATAGTACTTAAGTTTTTGAGAAGGTTTTGTCTGCATTTAGATCCTAGAAAGCATGTTTTATTTCGTTCAATTGCATATCAACATTCGTTATTGAAAAACCACAAAAAAGGAAAATCAAAATTTATAAAAAGAAAGTCAGTATGGGACAACATTTGCAGAGCCAAACTCGAAGTGAACATGGTTCAGCCAATGAGAACGAGGTGAGCAATGGCCAAAACGAAAGAGAGAAGTGGACATAATCCACCTCCTAATGTTCAGGCTATCATTAACTAGACTCGAATGGAATCAAAGAGCGCTTGAAGAGGCACTAATTTAAGAAGCACCTACCTTACTAGCTAGAGTGGCCAAATATAGTGAAGATGCAGTATACGTCATGGAAAATGGGATTGCAGAATCTAACCGTAGGTTCCAGGAGCTGATGGAAAAGCAACATAGAAAAGAATCGGAGAAAGCCGAACTTATGGCCGCCATGCTAGAGTCACTCCGATTATCCTATCCACATTACAAAATGAGCTTGTGTCATGTTGGATAACATTCCACTTGCACGAGAACCTCTACAACGAAGTGAGGCCGAACAACATTACAAACTTAAGCACACTAACTCACGGCAAGAGTGACTAAATCTTGAAGGTAACCAGTATCGTGGAAGATACCTTAATATTGATACTGGTAAAAGAGTGACATTTGAATCTAGAGGACTGCTGTTGGAAGAATGAAACAATACCATATGCAGTGGATAGACCCCAACTTTCTATAGCCCAAAATGACAACACAGTCGTGTCTCGATGAGAGATATAGGAAATGTTGCAATAAGAGCTCGCGAGGCATAAGCGGTCGCCTCACCACACAGGTATTCTCACTCATAACCCCCACAAATCAATACGATCCATTTTCCTCCAAGGTTTAGGGTCCTTGTTTTTATTTTGTTTAATGGGGATGGATTGCAAACCACAATTGAGCACATAGCTAAATTCATTACACAGTATGGAGAAGTCAGAATGGATGGTAACCTAAAATTACGATTATTTTCTAATTCTTTAACTGGTGAAGCTTTCTTGTGGTATATCAAAATGAAATCAGGTTCTATTCTAGATTGTCCTACCGTGGAAAGTCTTTTCCATAGTCATTTCTATCGACTATCCTCTAAGGTATCCATATTGGATTTAACCAACATGCGACAGATGTTCGAGGAGTCAACCAAAGAGTACATGGGGAGGTTTTTCCAGGCTAGGCATTTTTGTCCAGTAATTATGGCTGAAGAGAGTTACATTAGTTTGGCCATAGGAGGCATGCACCTTGAGTTGAAAAAGAAATGTTTGGCTAACAATTTACATCAATATTTGATCAAATCAAACATGTAACTAAGTATGAAAAATTGATAAGAGAAGACAGTTGTAGAGGCCACCACGACAGGGCCACTCACTATCAAATAGGCTTAGTTGAAATTCAGGATGACCAAGTCAATGTCGAAGAGAGTCAATGGAAAAACGAAGTGGGCTTAGCCCA
This sequence comes from Petrea volubilis, assembly GCA_026212405.1. Taxonomy (NCBI): domain Eukaryota; kingdom Viridiplantae; phylum Streptophyta; class Magnoliopsida; order Lamiales; family Verbenaceae; genus Petrea; species Petrea volubilis. The sequence goes on along the minus strand of CM047881.1, from coordinate 10,714,422 downwards.
AGTCGTTTGGCAAAATAACACAAGTCTGCTCAGCTTTAGTAAAACCAAAGGCATTGTAGGCTCATATCAAAATGCCTCTTGGTATGCTGAACAAGCTAGAGTTTCGTTCCGATACAGAAAGGCATTATGCTTTAGATGTCTCAAAAACTGAGCCTATCTTCGACTAACTTTTGGCCGATGGCAACATCAAAATTCCTAATGATCACAGAATGCCAATGGCCAAAGAGCTGGAAGGTAAGGCCTATTGCAAATTTCACAATAATTTGGGCTCATAGTACTAACGATTGCTTGGTTTTTAGCTGGATGGTTCAAAGTTGTCTGGATAATGGCACTTTACCTTTCTTGCTGGAATGAATGAACAAGAAGATAGGGAATGATAAGGAACCATTCCAAACAGAAGGAGAAAATATGGTCAATACACAAGAAGAACTAATCAAAAAGAGAGACCAATAGAATGAACAAATGGTAGAATAGCAGTTAGGCCTCTGTGCCCGATACCATTCTGAAATGGCAACGGTTCTATATTGAAAATGGCAACGGTGCCATGCTTTTATCCGATAGGGGCAATGAGTCCATATTATCCTTCGACTAATCGCATGGCCAATTTTTCTATTGTTCCATAGCTGCCTATGGTGCCATATTCCCCTTATGCATTCAGGGGGCATTGTGCCAATGCCTAATCATTGCGACAGGTATGGAATAGAAGCAATCGGGATTGAAGTCCACTTCAAAGGGCTAACAAAAAACTAAGTGATAAGAGGAGGGCACCCCCTAGCCCACCTCGAAGAGGTGTGCCAGTTTGAGAGCTAGTTCATTCTAGGTATATCAAGCCACCAATAGCCCCAAAAGGTCATTAGACGAGAGTGAGGCATCCCAAGTTCCCTAATGGGAAGAGGCCCTGCAAAATGACTCGTACATAGTATCGAAGGTACTTAAAACAATGCAAGAAGGCTGAATTGCTCATGAAGGAGACCACCAAACTTACTAAAGGCAAACCTATGATTTTGAAAGACCCAAAAGGCAAAGAATTCATCTCGATCGGTATCCAATTGAAGAAGAAGACTGTCATTTCGATTATATCGAAAAGCGACGAATCTAAAAATGATGCCGAAAAGGAAGACCCTTTGGAGGAATGGATAGAAAAGAAAAGCTTTCGAACATAGCATAGGAATGGATTGAAAAGACATGGAGTTTCCAGTGGAAAGCAAAGCTTCAGACATAACATTAGACAATGACGACACCAGTAACATGGAACACAACATGGTATGGGTGTTTCTTCCTAGTTTGATGGCTAATGTTAACTTTGATAATAACACAGGTGCTAGCAATGAGTATGGGATGACAGTGAGCATGTGGCCTTCTTTGTTAGTGACTCCAGACAGGGGACCTAAAAAAGTGACACGATCGAAGAGATTAAAGCTTTGTTTCAACAGCCACCGCCAAGCATGGTGAAACACGTGAAACCTCTTTTCGTAGTTGGCTATCTTGATGGCAAGCCCACGGGAAGGATGTTGGTGGATAATGGAGCTACTTTGAATATCATGCATCTTTGAACCATGAAATGCATTGGAAAGTAGAAGGTTGATCTTTTGAAAATAGACATAAGAATCGTAACTTCGCAAGCGGGAAGGCTGGCATCATGGGCATTATGCCTGTTGAGGTGAGTATTGGTAACAAGACCGTCACCACTGCATTCTTTGTTTAGCAATAACAACCACTTGGCTTAAAGCATAGGGGTTGACATAACCAAATGCCGAAAAAAATGCTCGTGTAATGAAAAGCGCACCACCTAGCTTGAGAGTTCAAAATCTGAAATAATCGGCATAACTGAAATGCCAAACAATAAGGGCATGTGCTTCAAACATTCAAATTTGAATAAGTCATCTAACTCCAAAATAAAGGAAAGTCCGTTGCAGTTTAAAAACTGTAAAAGGGGGTTGGGGAGGACAAGAGAGGACTATGTACACTCACACAACAAATCAACACAACTTAAATTAAGAAGTTTACACTTCTGATTTTAACTAAAATGAACTGAGATTGACTTAGTTTATATTGTAGAAAACTGCTTCGTGGGAATTCCTAACCATACCTATTCCGTTTAAGGTGGGATTTTCAATGGGTCCTCTCCATAGCAACGCTTGGTCATAGTCATCACTCACCTAATCGCGATAAGATATGAATGTGGCTTGGTGGTATCCTGCATTAATTTCGAGTGTTATGCATGAGAATTTGCAGTTAAAGTCATCAATGTTCGAAAGGTAATATGAATCTTTCAATACACTTGTGTGTACCCACATATGAAATCATCAATGTGCTCATTTGTAGTCAAAATCCATAGTCTTTCTGCTTCGTGGGAATTCCTAACCATACCCATTCCGTTCAAGGTGGTATTTTCAATGGGTCCTCTCTATAGCAATGCTAGGTTGTAGTCATCACTCGCCTAATTGAGATAAGATATGAATGTGGCCTAGTGGTATCCTACATTAATTTCAAGTGTCATGCATGAGAATTTGTAGTTAAAGTCATCAATGTTTGAAAGGTATTACTAGTCTGTCAATGCACTTGTGTGTAGCCATCCTATGAAATCATCGATGTGCTCATTTGTAGCCAAAATCCGTAATAGGGTTTCAATACACTTATTCATAGATATGGTTCGAGTCATCAATGCACACTTTTGTAGCCAAAGTCATAAATACTCATTTCGAATAGCCATCGTCTTTGAATGCAAGTCCTTATTTATTTTCTCATAAACTTTTTTGTAATTTTTTGAACACTGAATTTTCAAGTCCTACATTAAGTTGTAGACAATCAGAACCTTATGGGTAGTGTTTGCCTATTCCTATTCGATCTCTCTCATCAGAAGTTAGATAAGAGGCACAATTCATATTTTGAACATCGAAACTTCATATTGTGTGCTCATTGTACAGTGGCACACCTATGCACAACACATATTATTCCGTAGTCTCTGCTTTTCGTGCATCGAATTCAGTAGTTGCGAATTTTGAGCAAACATATGTTTTTCACCCACCCAATGGGACTGCTAATTTTCTTGCAAACACTTTGAAAATGTATTTTCTAGCAGCGCTAGATCGTGGGCTGATCAACTGCTTGGATGAGTTCGTGGGTTTCTCCCAAAGAGAACCCATAAATGTTGGGTTTCTTCTTTTCATAGAGAGAACTATCTATCTTGAGAGAGAGAGATAACATTCAGAGCTTTGCTGAACATTCTTCACCTTTTTGAATGATTTTTTGACGTCTTTTCATATTAGTTTCTCCTGGTTCTCTAGCTAGCTATGAGTTTTGTACATCTTTTTGAAATCGGATATATCCTTTGATTTCTAGCTATCATTATTTTGATTTTTCATTTCTCTGTTCAAGGCTTGTTGCCTTTTGTTTTGCTTCTACGCTCTATGGGAGAGCTTATTTCTGTTGTTTTTGCTGCTCCTTATTTTTGTTTCAGTTCTTTTATTGTTGAAAAAATGTCATTTGATCATGAGCATATTTTGGGAAAGATCACTCCAACTCCAACATAGCACATCTAACTTGAAAATTCAGTGTTCAAAGGGTTACAAAAATGTTTATGAAAAAATAAATAAGGAATTTCATTCAATGACGATGGCTATTTGAAATGAGCCTTTATGACTTTGGCGTCAGAAAGACAATCTTGGACTTCACTTAGTAGGCGCGTAATGAGTTCCTCAGATTCCTGCTCAAATGATGCAGACCTTGCCTTATCAAAAGCAGTTGCCTTGGCAAATAGGAACTTGAGCGATCTCTCCATGTGGGATATGTCAAAACCATTGAAGCTCTTCTTGGATTTAACCAGTAAATCGATGTCGTCTTCAATGAAGAAAATAGAGCTTGTTGAGAATTGAGAAGATTAAAATTCTATGTATTGTGTGTATCTTCTCAATACAACCACCCCCATTATATAGGGTTTGAAGTTAGTAATACATGGTAATGATTATGAATATAGGGCAGAAATCTAGGCATGAAATAGGCCCTAACGTTTTTCACATATCTAATATATTTTTCACATGTCTAATGTATCTAGACATATTATTTCTCACATGTCTAATGTATCTAGACATATTTAGAATTTCAACAGAGCTAATTGGAGTATCTAATACCTTGGTCTAAAGGCCACTCCACACCTTCTCAAAAATCTGCTTTTGTTGATTGCAAATGAATTTCTCACCTTGAAACATTGAGACCTTAGGGCGAAGAAGTGCTGGCTCAGCTTGGCTCAACTTACGCATTTCCTTTGGAACCTTCTTAGCAAGTGGAGGATTCGTGACCAATGATTCAGGTCCTGCACTCAACCCTCGGCTATCTTCAAATCCCTCACCATCATTAAGATTGAGCATCCCATTCTCCAACTGAAATATTGCCTGTTTTAAAGTTTGGGAATAACAAAATAAGAGTAAACAAAAACAAATGAAAGAAGAAAATGGTTAAGAAGTAAACTCATTGGCTTCTTAGTGGAAGACTTAGGGCTTTTCTTAGGCCTCGTCCAATGACAATCCATTCTATCGCTACCACTTTCCTCTGTTATATGAATAGTAGCCTTCATTTTCCCCTTCAACTTGTTCCTTGCGTAGGGATGAACCTTTAAGCAACTACAAAATAGCTAACATAACAATATTCTTGTAAAAGAAGTCTCTGTATATTTTGGCCCACCACTCCTTATAATCATTAGTAAAAAATTTCTGCGCATTTATAGGAATGGAAGGAAGACATGCTTTGAACATAGACTACATGTGATCTTTCAAACTACCCGTGATACCAAACTTTGAAAATAATTATTCCTCCACCATGGACAACCCTTCATGAGCACCAAAATAGCCAAGAGGATTGTAAGTTGGCTTCGAATGAGCTAACTTATTCTCCCTTCACAATGGCATGTGGCAATACTTCACATCATTATTGCACCAAAAGTTCACCCAATTGCCAATAGTGATGAGAACATTGACCTCTACTGGCAATCCCTTGCAATAGGTGCAACATGTGAAAAATTACTTTCAGCAACAAATCTTTTCCCATTCTTATCAATTCCATTCAACTCCGTGGAGCTAAGAACCACCTCATTATAAAGAAGTCCTATCACTGGATGGCCCATAGCAATATTGACAACTCTTCAAAAAAGGTTCGAAGAGTATTAGTAGTCGGATAACATGCCTCACAAAATGCCTTGACTATCTCCGAGTTGTGGCCGTATTAAACAAGAAAGCATACACCAACATATATTCACATTGGCTCAGGATGTCCACAGTCCACTTCCAATAGCCTTTGGCATACTAGAATTTATCGATGAATTGAACAATATCTCCCCACTTGGCCTTGCCTTATATGATGCACGGATCAAATGTTGGTAAGAAGTTTGGCTCGCCTGATTGCTTGTGAAAGTCAAAAGTTGCTGCTCTTCAGATTGATTTAACTAATGCCCTTGAAGTCACTTGCCTACAAAGTGTAAGCAAAGATGAAAAGAATAAAAAAAGCACAAAAGAGAAACAAAAATAATAAAGAAAAGAATTTTGATCACCTTATTCAATAAGAAACAAAAGCCTAAATTTGTGACTTCTCAAGTTCTCATTACCTCCTCACTTTTGTAGTTTGCAAAGCCACTGCAGTGCATTAACATATAGAAGAAGAATATGTTAGAAATGAAGGAGAATATCTCATGTCCTACTCCACCGACCGACTTTCGTTTGTAGTGTTATGTTTCCAAGTGCTTCCTTTTATACATGTTAACTGCTCAAGTTCTTGAGTTTGATTCCAATTATGATTCTTAGTTGAACTCAAATTCATATAATTTATTGATAATTGTTAAAGACAGATGTTGTGAATTTATCTTGCGAAGATAAATTCAAATATAAGGAAGTTTAAAAATCCAACACTATCTCAACCTCTTCAACCTGTTTGGTTTCAATATCTTCTTTTGTGATTGACTAATGATTCTGCGGCTGTGCAAAAATAGTAGAATTGATGGTAGAGTAAAACCGAGAGACATTGAAGTCGTGGATTTACCCTTCCAAAAAAATTGGTGTGGGGCCCACATTCTTATTAAAAAAGAAAAGAAAAGAAAAGAAAAGAAAAGAAGAAGGGAAAGGGAACAAAAGATGAAACGGGGACTATTATTGTAACAACCCCGATCAAGACATTTTATTCACAACATATATACAAAATTTTATCGTATTTACATGACATGAAAGGGTTTATGCAAAACTATCATCGAAATATATCGTGAGATAATACAAAATACAAAATATGCAACGGAATATTAACAGTAACTCTTCTAGTAAAAGGCCTCAAAGGGTTCTTCTTCTTCTAACTCAGTTGTTGTGATATCGTTTCCATCTAAAATAATCATATAACCCACAATCAACATATAGTTGAGTAGAAGCATCACTTAATCACATAAGTTGCTCGTGTGTGTGATTTGCACATAAACACATATTTTTCACATTTTGTTACCTTTCTCGTCACTTATCAATGACCCTTATATCTCCCGAACGATTTATATATATATATATATATATATATATCACTTCTTACCTTATACTCCAAATTCCACCAACTCCCTACCTTATTCTTTGGTGGTCGTATCTCGGGTATTACGCCAAATTTTTCTACAACCCGCTCTCTTATGTAGAATACTCTACCTACACAAGAGGGGATTAGGAAATGGAGGGAGTGAGAACCCTTATAGCCGGCTACCCCATTGGTATGTCTCGGCAGAACTCACCCAAACCACTCCGACATATTTGGGCCAATTTCACATAATTGTAATTTGTTCACATAAGAATATAATCTTTGGAAGTCTTGCTTCCATATTGTAAAATTTCATTAAATGTAAAATAATTAAAGCTCTTATATATAATTATATATTCCTATAAACTTATTTTAACATATATATTTAGTTATGTATAAAATATTATGTTAGACTATACACAAAACCAAAAAGAGGGACTCAATCAAAATATAAATATATATATATGTATGTACGTATATGTATAAATATATGAAAAGATCCAAGTAAATTAAAACATATATAAATATATTTACGTATAGCATATGTATTTATAGAAGCTCATGTAGATATATCTTAGTAAAAGAGGGATTTTGCTTTGTTTGAAACAAAATTTATTTTGCAAATAACTATATCTTGATAAAACTTTAATAAATACATGTTGTTCTAAAACTTGAATCTACAAAGTAAATATTTTTAGGAAAATATTATATTTTCACAAAACTAATACCTTTCCACAAAACTAATTTATTTCCATAAAATTCATATAGTTTCATATTTTCATAAGACTAATAACATTTTATGAAACTAATACATTTTAAAAAATGACATATAGTTTTGATAAAGATTTTACGTACAAAATAAACGTATATTTTTATAAACATTTCTTTACAAAACTAATTATAGTTTCATGAAACCACTTTAATTTATTAGATCTCATGAAAATCCTACACACATAATTCCATGATACTTAACCTATGAAAGTAATACACATATCAAGCATTTAATCACATAATAAGCTCACAAGGGTGCATGTTGATCACATAATAAGAGTAATAATTGCTTATTAAGCATAAACTGGATTAACTCCTATTATAATTATATTTCTAGCATGAAAATGTTACTTAGCCTCCACTAACAATTATTCAAGAAAATAGCATGTAACGTAAGATCATGTCTAAGTTAATCATGAAATAACAACTTATGAAAATCACTACAAAAATAGACTAGCTACTAAGCCAAGAGCATTGAAGCATGCTTGATAAGAACTTTTACTCATGAGCATTGGAGCATGCTTGTACCAAGAACTTTTACTCAAGAGTATTGAAGCATGTCTAAGCAAGAACTTTTACTCAAGGTGAACATAAATAACATCCCTACTTATGAGATTAAGGTTTCTACCTTGTTGGAGTAAGAGAATAGAAGAAAGTGGTGTTTGGAACAAAAGTGGAAATTTTAGGGAGAAAGAGAGACAATGGACAGTTTTGAGAGTGAGAAAAGGGGTGGATTTGTGGTGTTATTAATAGACTTGAAGGGAAGAAATAAAATATCAAATGATTAATGTCAATTTATTAATAAATGCAATTTTAATTTACACCTAAGTTGGTTAATTAATGAAATCTTCCAGCGTTCCTCCTCTTGTGGAAGGCTATTTAGGCTTGGTGTTAACTCTACTACATGATTCATAAGCTAGATAAATAAGAACTATACGTGTATATAATTATTAATGATGTATTAGAAGAGATTTTTCTTGAAAATAATATATAATATAAACAAATCTATAATTTATATATTTCTATTTATAAAATCCGAAAAATACACATATATATTTAAAAAAATCAAAAAATATATTATTTAATTTATAAAATTCAAAAATTGTAATTTCGTTTGGAATTTATAATTTATATGGGGAAAATTCAAAAATTATGGAAATTAGTTTCTAATTCTGAAAAATATATATATAATGAAGAATCGTCTAAAATATTGTAAGGAAAGGTAATTTTCTAAATATTTATAAAAGGAAATAATTAGAAAGACTTAATGGTTTTAGGAAAATCATATATATAGTTGTAGAAGAGATGGTTAATTATAAAACTATATTTTAGTGGCAAAAGATTAATCCACATCTCTCCTTTACAAATACTATAAGAAATTAAAGTTCCATGATTTCATGAAAGTGACATAAAATGGCTAAATTAATATAATAGAAGAAATATTTAACTAATTAAATGTATAATTATATATATATATATATATCTACTCGGTTATGTATACATAAAATAATATAATTATTTTAGAAATGTTAAATAAATAAATAAATCTAGTAGATGTATATTTTATAATTTGAAAACAAGTATATCTATATTTTCTTAAAAATAATTGTAAAATAAAATAAAATTTCATGATATGGATCTTGAAAACAATAATAAAAATAACATCAATATACCAAATTTGTGGGGAAACTAAAGAGATAATGATTTTTTCCGAAAATTAATGAGAAATTCACAAGTTTAAAATTTCACTTAATAGTTAAGAAATGATCATGTTTTTCAAATGTATGCATCATAATACACATTGCCCTAATGTGTGTCTAAAATTCACATATTTAAAATAATCCTGACATACTTATCATATAATACATAATAAAAATAATAAAATTTACTGGGTTGTTACAGTTATGCTTTCCCAACAATTCACAATGTCTCTAAGATGTTGCCTAGCCTTGAAAATGGGAAGAATTTCGGGCCACTAATGCTAATGACAAGACTTTGGACTCTTGATTTTAACCTACATGGCATTGATAATTGAAAGTCACTCTCACTTGGAGCCAAGTTGTCTCCAAATTCGTAAGCATCGACACCCACTGTCTTAGTTTTACATAAACTCATTGTGTAAACAAATTTGCATGAGAATGGAGGCTTTGACATGTTGATGCGACTAGACTTTTAGTTGAAGTGTATGTCCTATTAGTGCAACACCCGGGTTGCTGTAATGATCCGGTATTTCTAAGTATTTTAAAAGCTAATTATATGATTAAATTATCTAGTATTTTATGTGATTATTATTTTGTACGTGAACCAGGTGATTAAATTGTTTAGTATTTTATTATTTTATAGGTGAAATGTGTAATAACTGCTATATTTTCACACTAACCATTTGATTCTACATATATGCATATAAATCAATATGTATATATATGTATATATCTATAATTCTATACATGCATCTTTCAAAATTATAATGATAAGTATAATTTCTTATATATTAATATCTATACTTACAATTTTTAAAATATAAGGAATATATATATACCCATTTTTAAATTACACACACAAATATTCTACTTATTTAAGATTAATATATTCATATATGTATACATATATATAAATTCATACATATATATATATATATATATACTACATAAATAAATCTATATATATAAGTTCGTATACACACACACACACTAATAACTTAAATTAATACATACTAATCATAAACGTGTTATATGATTAACAATATTTAATTATATATTCGTATATATGTATGCATGTTTGAAGTATATAGAAAAACTATATAATATATGGGTATATATATCCGAAAAATTATACATATATATATATAATGATTTTTCTAATCTATATTTGATAATCCTAATATTTGTTCTTGATAATTCCTAGCATTAAATGATTTTTTTGCACTCGTTAGAACTTTTCTAGAAATTTATACACTTGTATTATTTAAATTAACCTAGACTTCCATTCATCAATATTAGGGCACACCTAATAACATTTAGGCCTATTACTAAGCATGTATGCATTTATTAAATATTGATGAGTAAGATGAATCTAATTATGAAACATTGACATAATTAATTTTTTATAATGTGTCTTAACCAACCTCTATAAATAGAGGCTTAAGTTCTATTTTCCATCATACACACACACACTCCTACAAACACACACATACACGAATTCACACACACAACATACTCTTGACACTATTCTCTACCCACACACACACTCGGTACATATATATATACATATATATATATATAGTACACTTTTACAACACACACACACAACACAACACAAACACACACCTCACGGACACACCACACACAAGACAATCACCCACACACTTCACGTCACACACACACACACGGTGCACATATACACACACACATACACACACACACACTCACACTCACACTCACATATATATATATATATATATATATATATAGTATTCTCTCATACACACACAAACACACACACACATATATATAAATATCAAGAAGGCTAGTTTAAGGTACGAATTTTCTTAATTACATAAGTTAATTTCTAGTGCTAGTTTATCATTTTATTATCATGATATTATGCTTCATTATGCTACTACAATTTATTAGAAAGTATGTTTCTAGTTATATTTATACTTTATGTTCATAGAATTAATATAAAGGCATATATGTTTATTATTCCAAAATATTCTTTTAGTATGCTTTTATATTTCTAGTTATAAGCATGGAGTATGTTCCTTATTGGAAAATATGTGGAACTCTTTATTTGTACATGCCGGGCCCAAATGTGTTTTCGGAATGGATGGGGCTAGAGTTCGGCCGGGCGGCAATGAGCTTGCCTGTCTTAAAGTGGTTCTCGCCATCCATATCCTAATTCCATTTTGCATGGACGGAGTGTTTCATGTGTTGGTATTTGTTGTAGGGAATTGGACATAATCTTGAGATATGACCATCGATGTGAACGGATAGAATTGATGTGGACGGATGGAATATTTGGGTTAATGATGTGAATGGTTGGAATCTTGTATTGTGGGAGACATAAGAGAGTCACCAATAAGTGACTCGAAGGTAATATTATGTGAAATATTGTGTGAGATACTATGACTATGTGCACATATTATACACAGGAGCACCTTATGTTATTAAGTGAAATTCCTACTCAATGTGTATGTTGACCATTTCTCCCTACTGATAATTTTAGCCGAAAAGGAGGTGGAAATTACTAAGGATGATAGCGAGGAATGGTTCAATGCCTTTAACTAGTCGGAATTAAGCTTGATATTTTGTATTTTGGAGAGACCGTGATGTTATAAACTTTTGTATTACTATGTATTATGCGCACTACTCTGATATATTTTTAATAAAATACGTATAGTTTCATGTTTTATTTGGCTATATTTTAAGAAATTAGTTAAGGTCCGGGTCGTTACAGGTTGCTATATCGTATGTTGAGCTAATTAAATTCTTGTGTTTTGGGCCATTTTGGTGAGATTAATGTTAAATTAAATCATCAAATATTTTAGTTCAGGCAATTGAAAATCTAATAATACTAATGAAGGTTACAAGAATTGGGCCATACAGAATCATGAAGGTACATTATTGTAATAACCTGGTAAATTAGACATTATAAATTTATTCTTTAAATTAGACGTTATGAACTATGTGATAATCAGTATTTATGTGATTTCATGGTTAAATGTGTAATTACTCTACATGCCTTTTAGCAATGTGATTATTTCCTTACTCCGTAGTTATTAATATATTATTCTCATTATTATTATTATTATTATTATTTTTTATGAGTACACTACAAGAAAATACTAGTTTTTTCGGCTAGATTTTCGTCGGAACTTCGGCGGATTTCTCGGCCAAAAACTATTATTTTCGGCGGAATATCAGCGGATTGAGTCTGCCGAAAAAACCTTCGTCGCTATTTAATTTCCGGCGGAAATATTTAGAGATTAAAAAAAATAAATAATAATTATTTTCGGCGGAATTTCGGCCAAAATTCCGGTCGAAAATAAATAATATTTAAAAAAAAAATTAATTATTTTCGGCGGAATTTCGGCCAAAATTCCGCCAAAATTAATTTTTTTAAAAAAATAATAATTAATTCTGCCCCAAAATTATTAATAAATATTATTTTCGAAATAAAATATTATCTCGTCCCTAAAATTATATTTTGTTACACATATTCAAATTAATTATAATTTTCTTCATTTTTATAAGCATAATTATAAAAAATATATTTGAAATATTATAATAATAACATAATTTAATTTTTACAAGTAAATAACATTTCAAATATATTAAAACCTACATATAGATTCATAAACCACATTAAATTTATCCAAATACATAAAAAAACCTAATCAGTCGAATATTTTTTAAAATACATAAATTACGAAATTATTTTGTAGCCAAGTACATACTAATCACAGTCTTCCTCATCAGACTCGTCTTCACCATCTGCGACATGCTGAGTCGGCAGGAGGGGCATAAGTCGGTTGCTGTGAAGCCACTTGCTTTGTTCTGCGAAATCATCGATATCACCTTATGCATCATTTCCATGATTTGTGAGTTCTGTTGGGTAAGGTGATCGACCCAATTCTCTAACCGCAACACCGCGGGGTCGGAGTGGCTCGACGAACTACTGGGCGAAGAAAAACTATAGTGATAAGGTGTCGATGTTGTTTGATAATTTTGCCCGTACTTTCGGCCCTTCTTGGTAGGCTCCCCAACAGCCTGATCAAACAACTCATTCATGCTTTCTTGAGTTGAGGGATCAGATAAGTCAACGTCCTGCATATCCGGACGATTCTGAACCAAATTTTGAAAATTATCCTGCCATTGTAATTGGTCAATGTTAGCAATTTAAACCAAAAAGTTAATTACGTTAAACAAATCTAACTTACATGAACTTGTTGTGGCGCCGGGTGAACCCATGTGCCTGCTTTTTTGTCCGGCCCCTTATCTTTTCTCCTCGTGTAACAATCTTGAAGGACCTCACTTTTAAGAGCAAGCTTCTTTAACTTCCTCTCCTACAAGAAGAAGATCAAAATAAAAGAAAAAATAAACTCTTTTATTATATGTTAAATAACTAATACGAAAAGGTGCCTACCAAGTCCATCCGACGCTCATATATCGACTTGGCCCCACCGCCATACAACGAACCTCCACCAACGTTCCTATTTATCCTGTTCTGCTCACTCTTCTTTTTCCATTTATGCGTGTTCCAATACGCGGTGAGCTGTTGAAATATTGGTTCGGGGAGCCATAGTGGTCGACCTTCCCCAATCGCAATCATTTTTCTAATATTGCGATACATGTCAACCATTTTTTTGGCCGCACGATTGTCAAAAGCTATCTTCATATGCTTCGTCTCCTCCGGCCTAAAACAAACATATTTCTAACAAAAACAAATAATACTTTATCACTCACAGATGTTAAAAATTAATGAAATACTCTAATATACATGAAATATACGCATCCTTCAAAATTAATGCTTATACAATATTAATTAAATTACCTGCCATTCTCCGAACCATCGCAACCGAACATTTTCAGGAACCTTGCCATAAGTGAAGTATGGTCTGTCCATCTGGCTCTTTATGACATTCCTAATGTGCACACCACCACCTTTGCCAGGATAAAAACTACATGGGAGTTCAAAATTTATTGGTAAACATGTACGACTTATTATCATTTTTATTTGTTGTACTACATATGTAAATTTTAAAATTAACTAACTGATTCAGGTCCAACTGGTGTCATCGTAATCTTACTATTTGGTGCAGGTGGAGGTGTAGGCATCGCATATGTATCCTGAATTCCTTCGATCTCGGCCTGAGTAAACTTGTCATCCTCAGGCTGTGGTTGCTACTGTGGTAGCGGCGGGCTAGGAATATGCGATGTAACAGGAGGACTATGCCCACTAGGTATTGAAGGAGTTGGCATAAACTGCATCGGAAGGTCTGGCGGTGGACTATGGCCTATGCGAGTGGAATGGAAAGAAGGGGAAGAGCCCGAAAGGGACGCTGGGGAGGTGCCTCGATGGATGAAGAAGAACCCGGATTAGATGTCAGCCTATCAGTTGATCTACCATATGAAATCTTATTTTTCCCACGCCGCATCTATATCTAACGAAAGTTATACAAAAATGAAGAAGTATAAATTTTTCGTATCAAAAAAGGTAAAATACAATTTTATACCGATATAAATAAATGACGCATATAACCAATTAAGGTCAATAACGTATTTTAACTCGCTTCAGTCATAATGAAATTAGTCACGCACATATATTAATGAAATATATATAACTTTTTATTTTACCATGCAACATAATTTAAGTATCACTGGCTTCAGATTCATCACTTTCAACCTCTTCAGTATCGTCATCTTCTTCGTCAGTATGTATAACCTGATTAAGCTCCCCTTCATCAACCTGAATTAATGTCACATTTTGATCACACATTGAGCCTACAACGTCATCAGTAGTGATGTTTTGCACATTTACGCCATCGTCATTTTGGTAAGCGACTTCCAACGCGTGTTCAACATCAACGCGGCCTGTCGCTTTACAAAGTATACCTATTGGGCTTGTTGTGCAATTATGAAAGGATCGTATTTTTTGTACTAGTTGATTGTTTTACTTCAACAATTTCGCATTCTGGATGTACTATACGAGTTCTTTTTCGAGGTGTGGGATCGAACCACTCACATTTGAATAAGACAACCCTTTTTATTGGCTCACCAGTGTATTCCAACTCTACTATTTCATTCAAAATTCCGTAATAGTCATCCTCAACGGCGGCATCCTCATAACTGCCTTTCACCCAAACCCCGCAATTCATCGTCTTTTTTCCTTGACACCACGATGAAGTGTGAAACTTGAAACCATTGACAAAGTATGTATGATATGTTTTCATTTTCCTATTAGGACCCCATGCCAATTGATTTAAGAAAAGATTGGTAATCACGTTTCCTGGATTATGAACCTGTACGATAAATAATCATTTGCAATGTTTAAGCATAGGTTAAACTTCATAATTAACAAAGATATGTGAATTTGTGTACTTACGTATGACTTAAACCACTCATCAAATTCCGATTCAAGACGGTCACTAGCTTCAGCATCACCAATTCGGAAGTATGATAAAAAATAACTGCAATTGTTTATGTAGTTAGTTACAGAAGGTTGAAACATACTTCCTTACGAAACACATATTTTTCATACTAACTTAATGTAAGGTTTAACTTCTTCGCAATTTAAAAGATTGTGGTGTCTCGCAGCTCTGTATTCTGCATCATGTTCGAAATATCGTTCTACACATTTCCCTTGTAAACGACCGACTTGATTAAAAATTGACAATGTAGGTAGAATAGATTTATCCACCCCACCGTCGTCGTTCCTTCCGACTCTATTTCTTAAGGTTCGAACGTGTGATTTAAAGTAGAACGAACAAAAATGAGCTGTTTCACGCCGCAAATATGCCTCACATATAGAACCCTCGACTTGGACTTTTTGCTTGACTGTTTTTTTAATTTTGCCTAGACACCTGTTTGAAAGTAAAAAATAACATTAATTTTTGGGAATTTTCATTAACTTATAATTACCAAAAACGCAATGAAATTTCTTGACGTTATTCAATTACCTCTCGAATGGGTACATCCAACGAAATTGGACCGGACCTCCATTTCTTGCTTCGTCGATCAAATGAATTGGCAAATGCTCCATCACATCGAAAAATGCAGGTGGAAAAACGCGCTCCAATTTACATATAATCACTGAAATATTTTCTTCCATCTTGTCCAAATCGGCATGTCTTAATGTAGTAGAACATAAGTCTCTGAAAAACTTACTTAGTTTAGCAAGTGGTTTGCAGAACTCATCGGGTAGCTCTTTAAAGGCAATGGGCAACAACTGTTCCATAAAAATGTGACAGTCGTGACTTTTCATGCCATGCAATTTCGCTTGATGTGACTCAACACAGCGACTCAAGTTGGAAGAATAACCATCCGGCATTCGAAGTTCTTTGATCCACTCACAAACCAGCCGTTTTTTGTTCGAGGGTAAAGGTGTACTTTGCCTTCGGTTTTTCCCATTGTCCATTAGGCTTTAAGACCAATTGTAGCTCAGGTCGCCTGCACATATCTTGCATATCTAGCCTTGCATTTGCATTATCTTTAGTCTTACCTTGTATATCCATTAAAGTGTTAAAAATATTGTCAAACACATTTTTCTCAATATGCATTACATCTAAATTATGTCGTATCAATAGATGCTTCCAGTAAGGTAAATCCCAAAAAATACTTTTTTTTGTCCAGTTATGTTCAACGCCGTAGCCAGCTGGCTTCCCCATAAATGGTTGTTCTATTATTTTCGGCAACCACTGAACATCATTCCACACCAAATCTCCAGTAGGCATCGGAGGAGGAGGATCCCTCTCGACTAGATTTTTTTAAAAGTTAATCTTGTTTCTTCTGTATTGGTGATTTAAGTCTAGAAATCTTCGATGACAATCAAACCATGAATTCTTTCATCTATACTTCAATGTAAATGCTTTGCTGTACCCCATACAATACGGACAAGCTAGTTTACCTGCTGTCATCCATCCCGATATCATTCCATAAGCCGAAAAGTCATTAATAGTCCACATTAATGCAGCACGCATAATAAAATTCTGTTTTGCATGTACATCATACGTGGATACGCCATTTTCCCACAATTCCTTCAACTTATCAATCAGTGGCTGCAAATATACATCAATTTTTACTTTCGAATTTTTTGGACCAGGAATTATGCATGTCAGAAACATGTATGGCATTGTCATACACATTTTAGGGGGCAAATTGTATGGTGTCACGATTACTGGCCAACAAGAATACGACGCCGCAGATTGGAAATACGGCGTGAAACCATCAGCACACAAAGGCAAGCCGCGCATTTCTAGGATCACTAGCAAAATCGGGATATACTGCGTCAAAATTCTTCCAAGCATTCCCGTCTGCTGGGTGACACATAACACCATTAGGTCGCCAATGCTGTGCATGCCATCTCATGTGAGGTGCTGAGGCCGAAGATGTGTACAGGCGCTTCAATCGTGGAATAAGAGGCAAATAATGCATCCTCTTTTGAGGGACTTGTTTTGCAGGCACATGCCCCCCGCTATCACGATATCTTGGCGCACCACAAAATGTACAATTCAACGCATCTGCAGTATCTTTGTAGTATAACATGCAGCCACTTATGCAACAATCTATTTTCTTACTAGTCAAACCCAACTTTTTGACTAATTTTTGTGCCTCGTAAAAGTTTGTTGGCATTTTATGCCCAGCAGACACTACTTCTGACATCAATTGGATGATCTCGTCAAGTCCATCTTGTGCAACATTATAATCACTTTTTATACTCAACAACCTTGCAGCAATTGAAAGTGGAGAATGATCCATACATCCATGCCACACCTCTTGGTTAAACTCATTCAAAAGGTCAAAATTTTTTTGAGTTTCCAGATTAGGTTGTTCCACAAAATCATTTGGTATTTCACCTCCTACCTCTTGCCTAGCAGCGTCAAAATACATTTCAGCATATCTTTGCAATGGGTCACTGTGTGTACCACTACTTGATTCGCCAGGGAATGTTACAGAGGGTTGGACCTCACCATGATCAGTCCAATACCAATAATTTGGTTTAAAACCATTCGTTAACAAATGTACTGCGACATCATCCAATGTTAACAGAAGACATTTTCTCTCACACTTCTTACAAGGACACCGAATTTCGCCATACTTAATATAATCCGGACAACTCTTGCTGTGTTCTATAAAGTTCATAACGCCCTCATAATAAGCTGGTAAAAGCCCTCCTCGACTAGGATAAGTCATTGTATACATCCACGTTCTGTGTTCCGGAATATCCATCTACACGCGCGTATTAATTTTATAAGTTTAGTGTTTTTAATCATTTTATTAAAAAAATAATCGAATAACCATTTTCTTTTCTTAAATAACATGGTTAATTTAGAATTATGGATCGATTCGTACAACCAACATCGAATACACATTTCATATTCAACAAGTAATCACATCATTCCACAAACACAGCACGCATCAAGTATATACTGAAAATCAATACACATAAAAAGCCAAAATATATTATTTACATATATATATACATCGAATATGTACCATCCCCTTATTTCTCCACATCACACAAGCACAGAAAAACCAACAGCAAGCAATGGGAAGGCTCTACCCCTTCCCCCAATTCCCATTCTCCATCCCAACATCACGGACTAACCTACTATTTATAAACTATCTAATTATGTACATATATACATATATATACTTCAAGGTTAGCCGTACTTACCTTTGTCTTCGCCTTAAATCCAAGATTCAATGGAATGAATTACCTACAACAAATACAAATTCAAAAAATTACAAAAATATCAAACACTCAACTTATAAATATTACCAAATAATCAAACACAATATGACATAACACATTTAAATTTAATTTTTGCCAAAACACTACACAAATCTGTAAACTTACAATAATTATTTGACAAAACGGCGGGCGTGGAGGGGGAAGGGGGGGCTGGGGGAAGGGGGCAGGGGGCTGGGGGAAGGGGCAAGGGGGCTGGGGAAGGGGGCAGGGGGGCTGTGGGCTGGAGGGTTGGGGGTTGGGGGAGTGGGTGCCGGGGAGGGGGAGGGGAGGGCCGGGGAGGGGAAGGAGAGGGCGGGGGAGGGCTGGCGGCGGGCTGGGGGGGCCGTCGGTTGGAGGGAGCGCGGGGGCGAGCTTGGGGGGCGGGGAGGGGGAGTGGAGGGCGGGGGAAGGGGGGACGGCGGCGACGGGTGGGGGCCGGCGGCGGGAGGAGGGGAGGGCGACTGGTACGGGGGGTGGGGGAGGGAGGGGGGAGGAAGAAGATGAAAATAAGGGGGAAGGGAAGAGATTGAAAAATTAAACGTTAATTTTCGGCGGAATTTCCATCGAAAATTTAAAAAATTATTATTTTTTTATTTTTTAATATTTTCGACGGAATTTTCGCCGAAATTCCGCCGAAAAATAGTACTTTTTTTAAAAAAATTAAATTATTTTTGGCGGAAATTCCACCGAAAAATAATATTTAAAAAAAATAAATTATTCTTTAAACATTTGTGACATGATAAATAAAATAATATATTAAATCTTGTATTATAACAAATTCGCTACCCGCTTAAGTCTAAATATGTTTTACAAGTGTTAGAGACTTAGTAATTGAATATAACTCTATTTCCTTAATCATTATTTTTTAGTTTTATTGTTTTCTTTGTTCTCTAAAATACGTTGTTTTAACAATATTACTCATAATCCGCCGAAATGTACATACCTTATAATCTTTGGACAAAATTATAACATTTAATATGAAAATTTATAAAATTACAAATGCAATAACTTATTAATTCATTACTCGTACGGTTACGTTTAACATACAATTCTATAATTACTGTTGTTAATCTAATCAGCCAACTATTGTGCAGTAACTAATTAATTTAAACTATATGATATGTATTAAGTTGTTACATCAAACTATATTATATGATAACTAATCAGCCAATTACTCGTTATACATGTCAGCCTTACTTATTCATTAAACAAAATATTATATGTCAAATTAAGTTGTTGCATCAATCCTAATGTACTCACAAACAACTAGCTTGTTCTAGTAACTCCTAATACATTTCGTATCACTATATTAATTTCTTTTAATAAGTCATTATAAGTAGACATATTTGTTACGTGAGATCATAATAGTTAATATAATACAAATATTTGATTTGTTATGAGACTTAGCGAAATACAGGTTGAAAGAAGTCAAAATAAACACAATCCTGTACAAAATTGGCACATATAATAAACACAAACCTAAAATATATATAACAAAACGTACGCCGATATTTAAATTCAAAAAATAAAAAAAGGCAAACACGATTATTTATAATATAATACAATTTACAATTTCTTTAAAAAAAATGACGTTTAAATAAAAGCTAGAATAAGGCATAATAAATACAATATTAAATTTGTATGGCACATATAATAAACACACACTTAATTTGACACATTTATTGAAAATTATATATAAAATATTTATAACAAAACGTATTACGAAAAATAACTTCAAAAAAATAGGAACACAAACATGATCCGAAAAAAACCATAACAATTATACTAACTCTTAAAAGCGGAAAACAAAATTTAAAAATATCATTATTTTTAATTTTTTTTAAAAATTCGCCGAAATTCCGCCGAAAATCCGCCGAAAAATAAAAATTATTATAATTTTATTTTTTTAATTTTTTTCGGCGGAAATTTCCGCAGAAATTCTCAGAAAATTTAAAATATTATAATTTTATTTTTTTTAATTATTTTCGGGGGAAATTTCCGCCGAAAATATCGAAAAATATTTTTTAAATTTTTATTTTTAAATCCGCCGAAAATTTTCGGTGGAAAATTCCTCCGAAAACGTCCGCCGAAAATAGCGCGTTTTCTTGTAGTGGTATAATTTAAACTATTCACTTAATAGCTATATTATATATGTGTGTGTGTGTACGTGTGTATATATATATACAACTACTATTATATATATATAGATATGTGCGTGTGCTTAATACTTATATAGATATAAAAATACATACATATATATACGTATATCTATAAGAGGTAAATTAGTATATACATGTATATAAATAGAGATATACATACAAACATATATTGACACACATATATATACATACGTACGTATATGTATGTATCTATTGATTAGTGTTATATATAGATGGATATATATATATATATATATTTAAATCTATTTTATCATTATTTTCAAAAATATATACATATTTATTTCCCACATTATAAGACTATTCTACATATATAAAATAATTATATTATTACCGTATCGAGGATGGATGGATTCTTCATTTGGAAACATTATTTCCTGAAATAAAAATATTAGGCAATATAAGCAGTATTTATCACCTTTTTAATAATCTTTTGTTGTTCCAAAAGTTCATTTAGTTCAATTTGAAATTGATGGAAAAAAGGGTTATAGGGTTGAGGGAAAAGTTTGAACCATTCTTTGTAAATAAAAATTTGTTTATCTATTTTCTTTGCTCTTTGAGCCAAAGTGAGAGGATAATTTTTAAATCCATGAAAATGAAATCTAGCTTTCTTAAGTTTAAAGAGATTGATTTCTTTCTCAGTTATTAAACCTAATTTATTAAGATAATTTGAGAAATTTAATTCCCATCCAATTTTTTCTTCTTCAGAGAAATGAAGTAACTTTTTCTCGATCATAATTCTCCAAAGCATTGGACCATCCATCTATTTAAGAAGGATTGTGAAGATAGCCTTTTTCAACCTGTTCAATTTCAAAGATTACTTCAAATTGATTTTGGATATTATTTTGCATATCAAGAATATCTCTTGGAGAAAGGCTAAATCTATTAAGAATATCTCTCATATGATTAATATTTTCATAACATTCTTTCTTTAAATTATAAAGACGATGAAGATATTCCTGTTCTTTCTCATCAGGAGATTGACTAAGATAGGAATTTTCCATCTGCAAAAATGTTTAAATTGTGCATTTAGAAATTGTTTTAGCAAGATATTTTTTCGTGCTAAAATAGACTTCATAATAGTACATTAAAAATTTCTTATCATGATATGAAAGAGTTCTGGGATTATCCAGATAATGGTTTTGAACTAAGGCAAGCTTCATGAGATTATACAATTTACTTGTATTTTTATGATCTTTAAACATAAATTTAATACCAATTCTGGGCTGAATATCAACAAATCTGAAATTATCAGAATGAAAATAAAGTGCTTTATAGATCAAACCATCAAGATCAGATGTTATTGAAAAACAACGATTAGGATTAACACACAGACAACACTGAGAATTACTCATTAAAAAGCAGTAAAACTTACAACCTGTTTAAGCAATACAAGTACGATTTATTTCTTTACGTAGGACACTCTTCAGGCTTTTAAACCAAGGGAGCATGTACATGAGATAGGTTTTATCCTGGGCACTAAGCCTTTGGGCTCTAAGTCTTACTTTAGGAGCATCCTTATGTTGAAGATAAAAACCTGTATTAAGGCAATGTTCAAAATGGGAAACCAACTTATCAATATGTCTAGATCTTTGGACCATATTAGAAATTCCATGACTCTTAATTTTGTGAAAATTAATTGGCTGGTTATAAAGATGGGCATATGCATCTTGTTCACAAGAAAAGATGATTGCTACTCTGGGAATTCTAACTTTAGGAATGAGTCTTTCTCTGGGAGGCATTATCCTGTAAAAATTCTCTAGTTAGAAAATCAGGGAGACTATTATCTGTACCTTTCTTATATTTAATTATAAAATCAAAAGGGGCAAGATGAGATTGCCATCTAGCATACATAGCTTTACTAACATTGTGCTTAAAATCTTTTTCAAAAATAAACTTAGCAGATTGACAATCTGTAAACACAATAAAAGATTTATTATATAAATCATCTTGAAATTTCAAAACACATTTAACAATAGCTAAAACTTCTTTAGCAATAATAGCATAATTCTTTTGGCTATTATTCCACTTACCAGAATAATATCTTATAAGTTGTTTAGACTTATCTGATGGATTAACTTGACTTAATATTCCTCCATAACCAATCTCACTAGCATCTGTTTCAATTATCTTCTCCCAATTAGGGTTGGCCAAATTTAAGCAAGGTAAATGACTGACCTTTTTCTTAATTAGTTGGACCGCTTGAGTATGAACTAAGCTCCATGGTTTAGGAATTTTCTTAAGTCTGTCATACAGAATTGCTGTATCCTGGGCAAGATTTTTATAATAGGCTGATATGTAATTGAGGCTTCCTAAAAATCTTTGCAATTGGGTTTTATCTTTAATTTCATCAGGAAATTTTGATGAAAATTCAATACTCCTATTTATAGGAATGATTTTACCTTTTTCAATATTATGTCCTAAAAATCTTATTTTAGTCTGAAAAAGTAACATTTTAGGTTTAGAAATTACTAAACCATTTTGCACAATGATTTTTTTAAAAATATCCAGATGTTTAAAATGATTTTCAATAGTATTTGAAAAGATTAAGATATCATCAATATACACAATGATAAAATTAGTATAAGGAGTAAAAATGTCATTCATAATTTTTTGAAATTCAGAAGGAGCATTTTTTAATCCAAAAGGCATTACTTTCCATTCAAATTGTCCAAAAGGGACATTAAAAGCAGTTTTATATTGATCTTTTTCAGCAATTTGAATTTGCCAATAACCTGATTTTAAATCGAATTTAGAAAAGATATAAGCATTATATAATCTGTCAAGTAAATCTTTTTTATTAGGGATAGGATATCTTATCCATTTCAAAACTTTATTTAAGGGTTTGTAATTAATTACTAACCTAGGAACACCACGTTCTTGTTCTGCATGCTTATTAACATAAAAACCTGTACAAGACCAAGGTGACTTAGATGGTTTAATTAATCTTTTATCTAACAAAGATTTAATTTCTATTTTACAAAGTTCTAAAAATTCTTTATTCATTTGACAAGGTCGAGACTTAGTAGGTATATTTTTTTCTGAAAAATTATCTTCATAAGGTAATTCAACAATATGTTTTTTACGATTCCAAAAAGCATTTGGATGTTCATTACAAATAGTTAAAGAAAAATTATTTTCAAGAAATCTTATTTTGTCTTTTAATCTAGGATTTTGTAAATAATTCTCAATGGTAGAAATATTAATTTCTTGTTTAAGAAAATTAATATGATTTTGTTTTTGAGTTATCAGATCTTGAATTTCATTTAATAATCTCATCTTAGGTTCAGTTATGAATTTGAATTTAATTTCTTTATTTTCAAAAGTACCTATAAAACCATTAGTATCAATTTGTTTTAGAGGGAAAAGTTTTTGAATAAAAGGGGTTCCAAGAATTACTTGGGTAGTCATATTTTTTATTAACAAAAAACTTGTAGGTATACAAGTATTATTTTGACAAATATAAGCTTTAGGAATTTTATAAGTAATATCTAATTTATGACCATTAACAACTGTTAAATTATGGGTAGTTTTTTGAAAATACCTGGTAGGAATTATTCCTTCTTGGATACAATTAAGATCAGCACCACTATCAATTAAAGCAGTAAGATTTTTTACAAATTTATTATCAATTAACAAGGTTATTTTTACGTACCATTTTTGGGAGGTAACAATATCTAAAGTTGCAAGAAAATTAGTTAATTCTGTTCCTTCTTCAGGAATGTCTTCTTCACTATTCACATTATGAGTATGTAATTGAGAGGAATTTATAGGTTGTTTTCCTTTTTCAAGATAAGTTAATCTGTGAGAAAAATTAGTATTTTCTGTTTTAAGCCTTTCAACTTCTAATTTTAAATTCTCAATTTCATTTTTTAAATCAGTAGGAGTAATTGGGTGTATATTGTTATACTTAATAGCTAACCTTTTATGAACTTCATCCATAGTGTAAGGAATATTATTCCTTTGAATATTAGTATTTTTATCAATCTTATGACGAATACTAGGTTCACCAGTAATATGTTCTATTAAGAAAGATTTAATAGTAGGATCATTTGTATGGTTTAATAAATCAATTATAGAATTTGATTTAATCATATTTATCTCGAAATCTTTAAATTGTGAAATTAGTTGATATAGTTCATCATTAGGATTTTCACAAGGTTCATTATTCTGACAAGGTTCACATTGACTTTCATTATTATCACTAGAAAAATCAGTTTGAGTTTCTACAACATGTAGATTTTTATCAGAAATGTTTATACTTGAATTAGAATGTTCACTATCACTCATAAGTTCTGATTCAGAAACAAGTAAAATTTTGCATAATGAATCTTTAAGATCATCATCAATGTTTAAAGCATATATTTTTTGCTTAACTTTACAATCCTTAGCATAATGTCCTATTTTACCACATTTAAAACAGGCATTATTACTCTGATATTGTTTTTTAGAAAATTTTTTAAATTTTTTCTTTTTATTTTGAGGTTGTGATTGAGGTAATTGTTGAGCATATTTTTGTTGCTTAAATCCTCTACTTTCACGTTTTTTACGTTTATATTCATAATAACCAACAGATTTATGCTTCTTCTTTTTCTTGTAGACTTTATCTACTTGAGGGTTTTTTGGAATATTCATGCCAAATTGATCACAAAAATCTCCTAATTATTTTTTATGCAACATATTATGTTTTTGAACTTGTTGATTAAGTTTAATATCATTACAAAGATTTAATCCTTCAGTTATACAAGCACTTATAAGTTTGCCATAAGTATAGTTTTCATAATTTATATGTAAATTATTTCCTCTTAAGGTTTTTCTAACTTTTTCAGCAAAAAGAGGAGGAAGACCATCGAGAAATTTAGACTTCCAATGATCTGAATTACTTTCAGGTAATTGTAAAACTCTACTTAAGAAAACATCCTTATACCATCTAAAAGAGCTTAAGGTATTACAACGCATATTTTGTAATAAGGTTCTTATTGTATCAGAATTATCTGTCCATCTTCCAGTGAAATGTTCAAAAATATTGACAACAAGAGTATATACAGCATCTTCAACTGGAACATTACTTTCTATCTTAGTTTTATTTAATATTTCTTGTCTGAAATCTTGAGTAAGATAATTATCCCACCATCCTTTAAGTTGACCAGTAAAACCAGCAATTATCATGGATGCAATTGACTTATCAGTATTACCATTTGTTTTACAAACAGTACTATACATTAACATTCTATGAATTATGTTAGCAATTTGATTGATAGTATATCCATCAATATTCCATTCATAAATGTGGTTACCACTATAACTAGTTGTATTAACAAACTCTTGTTCTTCATAAAGAACATCTTGAGGGGTAGGTCTAGGATAGTAATAAAATCTTTGATTTGGTTTATCAACATACTTATTGGAATATGACTTTCTACCATATCGACAAATTTTATTTATTTCATCTCTAATTACATTATGATAATCAGAATCAGGTTCTTCCAATTTTTCTTCAAATTCAACATTATTTAAATTTAATTCTTTAAACTTTTCATTTAAAAGTTTTTCAAATTCAGTAACAGCAGCAAATTTGAAATTCTTAATTTCAGGGGGAGGTTGAATAGTTGGAACCGAAGAAGTACTAGATTCAGCTTGACTAGTTTCTTCCTTGTCCTGTTCTTTTTCAATTAAAACTTTATTTATTTTCTGAGTGACTCGATCAGTTTTTGAAAGAATTTGATCAATTCTATTGATAGTTAAATTAATTTGTTCACCCAAAATTATTAAATATAAATTTGAATAATTTTGTTGTTGAATTATTTTATTAAAAATTTGGGCATTACTTAATAAAGTCTTTTCTTCCATTAGTTTTCCAAAAGCATTATAGTACCTACTTTGATTATCAGTTATAATTTCAAAAGCATCTTGTGGGGGGTAAATTCCTTTAATAACTTTATTTGGAGAGATTTTGAAATTTCTTTCTAAAACAGCAATTTTATGTTCTAAAGTTTCATTTATTTTATAAATAAACCACTGAACAAAAGGTATAATATCATTAATATCAGAAAGATGTTTATAATATTCTTCAGAAAGTATTTGTAATTCTGTTTTATCAAAAGTTTTATAAAACCATTCTCTGAAATTATTCCAAATAGGAAGATTAAATTCATTTTTACATTTTTGACGTGCCAGGGAACCTGGACTTAAATCAATTTTGGTGTCACACATGATAACCCATTTCACTTAAAGTTGGATCGATTTCATCGATTTTCTTAGTTGGTGAAACGAAATTATCCGAATCAATTTTCAAATTTTTATATGGATCATTTAAATAGATTGTTGAATCCAGAGATTTATCAGATCTAGCGGGACTATCGCTATCATCTTCTTTTTTAATGTCAGAAAGTCTTGAAGTTGAACTTCTTGAAGGATATTGTAAATGATAAGGTTTTGGTGAAATAAAAGAGTATCTAGATTTACTAGCTTCTCTAGTTATGTCAAAAGTATTTCTTGGTAAAGATAGTTGTCTTCTTGGCATGGTTATGAAAACATTACCTTCTTGGGTTTGTTGCATATTAGTTGGTTGATTAGAAATGTCATTTATGACAGGTGCAGCCTTTTCCATTATCCAATTTTCAGGAAAATTTATTTCATCCCATTTAATAGCTCTTCTTGTTGTAATATTAGATTTACTAAAATTAGATTCTATAACTATAGTTTCATTCACCATTTTATCTTTTTGTTTACACTGAGGATTAAGTGTATGTAGTGTTTTATAATAAATTCTATAGCAAATACATATTACTTCCGATCCTGGAGCATAATTATATCCATGTGTTTTAACATTTAATGTTAAGGCTTCTAATAAATTATTATCAGTTAAAGATAATTGCAAATTAGGAAAAACATTAAAGTAAACTGGACCATGTGCAAGACTACTCTCAATTATTCCCATTATGGATTGATCCCAATTAAGATTTCTTCCATCTCTTAAGACAGCTAAAAAACTTTCTGGTAAACCTTCTAAAGTTAAGGGTTTAAAAGCAATTTGAACTAATCCAATATGTAAGAATTTATATTTATTCTTATATCTTCCTATATCTCTTTCACTTAAAAGATGTAATATCATTTCATCTTTATTCAAAGAGATAGTTTCTTCAGTTGTTTTAACAACTTGTTTAAATGAAATTTTCTCAAGAGTACCAATTTTATAAATTTCAGTAACTTGCATCTTAGGGATAGACCATTTATTTAATAAATCAAGATCTTCAGGCAAATCTACTTCATGACTTACACTGTTTTTAACAGTTTGTTTATCAGATCTAAATATATTCATGAGGAATAAAATGCAATTAAGTGTGTGTCAAATATATTTCCACTAGATTCAATCAAATGACATGGCTCTGATACCATAAACGGCAGGACCACACAAACAAACATCTTCTTGCTAAATACCTTGTGTAAGAAATGGGATGTTTTATCGGGAATTACAGCTATAATTTATCCTGTCATCATATCTTAAGGATTTGTTTACAAAAATTTTACTAGACCTGTCTTTGGTATCCAGTCAAGCCAAACACAGCCCTAAACGCCTTCCATGGCTCCGGCGGGCACAACAACGCTTTGACATACATACCAAGACTGTATCTAGAAATATTTTAACCTTAAATACAAGAGTGGAAAATTATACTTACCCTAACCCATAAATAAGGTTGCAAGAAGATTATGATAACAAATCACACCATTATCATGAACCAGCTTCCATAATATTTGACACACAACACACTTAGCAACACATTAATAAAGCTTAATTAAAGCTGAAAATAAAAGGGAGAGAAGAACGTACCAAACTTTTACTGCCTTAAAACTTGAAACTTTATTTCTTCGATATTGAAATACAGCTTTACAAAGAGGAAAACAAGAAAAGAAACAAGGACGTACCAAAGAAAGAGGATACAAAACATAAAATTATTAAAGTGAAATTGAAAACTTGAAAACTGGTACCTAACAACTAAACTAAGTTCTCCTTTTATAGGAGAATTCACTCAAAACGAACAAAACATCAACAGGAAATAAAAATAATTACATAGGTTGATTAAACCTAAAGTAAACAATTATTGTACGAAAGCATCCTAGAACAGTTACTAAAGACACTTTTATTCTGAATTCTGGCAGACCGTCTTAATCAAGCAGGTACTCAAAACGTCTTTTGCAGGCATCTTGGCACAATAGAAAGTAGGCTCAATAATCATCTCAAAACTTATCTTCAAAACGAATCTTTCATTCGTCAAAAAGAGCACAGTAACTTGTCGGCAAAGAATCTGGGAACAGTAATTTGGCAGGCAAAATTATTTCTTGGGTGACTTCTTCTTGAAAGCGACAGATTTGGTATCTGCAACAGGGACTCCAATTATGATGACCTTCGTCATGGCTTACATAGGCTTTTTTCCTTGAGCTTTTTCCTGAGATTGAGTTAACAATGCAACCATAGCATCGATCTGGATTTCAGATTCTTCAGCATATGGGTCTTGAGATTCACCAGGAAGGACTTCTTCTTTAGAAGATGATGAGACTGACGAAAATTCTTCAGGATTTATTTCAAAATCACAATTTTCACTTATTTCTTGTTGAACTTCAGAAAGATAATCATTAACTACTTCTTTATGTTCTTCTTTTGTTAAAGGATTTCCTTTCTTGATAGTAGCCTCCTTAAGCATCTCTTTAAGGGAAATTGGACCACGTTCCTTAGCTTGTTTCTGGTCTTCATGGATTCTTATTTTAATGGCGTTTAATGTTTCTTGGCCATGCAAGGCACGTGTGTTTGGATCAATTAATAACATCTTCTTCCAAAAAGAGGTGAAAAAGATGCGATTTAAACAAGGAAATTGTTGAGAGGTTTTACCAATCTCTGGTTCCCAACGCCATATCCACGGGATTGAGAATTGGATGAAAAAATGAAAGCAATTTATACCTTCTGGCCACAATTTTAATTGTTTGGCTCTTTGGACAATGGGAGAATGAATTACCCATGCTGCATAAAGGGTCTTAAAAATATCTGGAAGTATTTTGATGGAAGGACCAAATGTCATCCACCATTGAATAAACCACATGGGCAAACTTTCAGACCTTAAAGTTGGACAAAGCTTAAACATCCAAGTATGTTTTTTCCCTATATTTCATAAAAGAAACATTTATAAAAGGCATTAATATAATCCCAATAATTATATTTAATATTGAGTTTTAACTCAGGACTATAGAATTCTCTTTCCTGTAAGGTACTTATACCCCACTGTTCTGCAGAAAGAACTTGTCGAATTACGACAGTAGTGTAAACATAGTATGCCATAGTTCCTTGAGGATAATTATGATAAACCTGGAGCGTACCAGATTTGATGAGTATTAACTCATAAATAATCCGCGTTTTATCGGATTCACAAGGAAAACTTCTCGTATCCACATACCTTTTAAGTATTTCATAAGGATCTGAATTTAACAGTAAATCCTTTGGTTCAATTAGGAATATTAATTTCTTATGATCAGACTTAGTATAAGGCAAAGGTCCCATTTCTTCATATACCTCTGGGTTTTTAACCTTTTCTGCATAAGATGAGGGATTACCTCTATCTTTTGATCATAACCCTGGGAAATCCTCATTATAGGCTTTCCGTGAACTAGAACTTCTTCCTTATACATTTAATTATTTCTTCCATTATATTAACCTAACCATTTTATGTCCTTTTCACGAAATTAGTGGTGATAAATATATTTTTTGTTTTTGTTATGTATAGTTAATTAAGTGTAATGTGGTGGTGGTGGTTTAGACCAAGAGCCTTTTTATGTTAGTCGTGAGGTAAATAATTTCCATGTTAGATTACTAAAGACCTACATGGCAAACACATAGGACTTAAGTCATCACATGGCCTACCACGTAACTTTTCCCAGCTACATACGTCGGAAGTCCTAAATATGCCAAAAATTTACAAATTCGGGTCCTGAAATTGCAAATGAAAAAGTTATTGTCCTAAAATTGTCAGAGGGTACATCATACAGTCCTAAAATTATAATTTTTCCTTTATTATATTTGAAAAAAAGTAAAAAAATAAAAGACCTCAAAAATTGTGCTTATAAGGATCATTTTCGTGGACTGAAATGAAAACTTGAGTATAAAAGATGACAACATTCTCTTATACTTGTTTTGAGTTTCATGTTGTACTATAGAGGATTTCTGTCATTCGTTGGATTTGATTGTGTTTATGCATGTTAAAAATCTCGAATTTTTCACTTAAAATTTGAGTTTGAGTGAATGTTGTAAGTTCAAGGGAAGTTCTTGATTAAATGCTTTGAGTAATGAATTATTGAGTCGATGAGATCACTTTTAAAATATAAAGAAAAGGAATTACACCAACAAAAATCCTTTTTGTACCTAGTTCGAAACACATTTTAAGTGATTAGATTAGTTTTATTCTTGATTGTTTCTTGCTGAATTCCAAGGTGTTCTCTAATGTTTAATGGATCGCTTAAAAAAAAAGAAAAAAATTTGACTTTTGCGAAGGCTAAGTAACCAAGCACATCATCACCAATGTGTGTCCTTGCGTAAAAAGTTGGAAACATATATTTAAATAATAATAATAATAATAAATAAATAAATAAAGTGACCATTGAATTGAGACCATTGGAATTAGTTGTAAAAACAAAAGTGGAACCTCTATATCACTAGAGGGTGTCATAGGTTAGAAAGTGTGAAATTCTTATCTAAGTAATGAATTTTCTTTATTTTTTGAAAATTTTGAATTTTTTTACTCAATAATTCAAAACTTGGCATTGCATGAAAAATCCGTTAAATATATGTTTGCTATAGGAACACTAAGTTAAGCTTGAGAAAGGCATAGATTTTTTATTAAGCATGAATATGATTTAATTCAATGATTGGCGAAGTGGCAAATTAGTATGACATGAATGTTACACAAACAAAGTTAAAGTTTGAGTGTTCAAATTTTCTTTACTCAAGGATGAGCAAAAGTTCAAGTATGGGGGTATTTGATAAGATAAAATCTTTTATAATTTTACATATATTTTTATATGCGCTATCGCCGAAAATTATTTAATGATAAAAATATTTGTATTTGTCCAAAACTTTTTAATAAAAAGATTAATTCACAAATAAAATTGAAATTGGGATAAAAATTTGTGAGAAATGTGATAAATTTCTCATGAAGATTACGACGCATGAGAAACATTCAACGAACGGATGCACACCGCGAATTTTTCACAAGAAACAAGCTTCATTAAATGTGCTTAACAAACAAAAGGAAAAAAAAGAAAAGAAAATGAAGATTGAGATGTCGGTTATCTATGGGGGACATTGAGCAAATGAAATAAATGGCATGGAAATGCCATCTTTGAATAACATTTAAATTAAAAAAAAAAATAGCATTGAAGAACTTGACCATGTTGGTCGAGGTTGCCTGAGGGAAATTACTGGCATTAAAAGGCACATTGCCAAAACATAAAAAATAAATTGAGAAACGAAGAAAAAGATTAATATTCAGCGGTTGGAAAAGGCAAAAATAGACAAAGAAAAGAAGCAAAGCATGCGAAACAACTGAAGATATGAAAATCTATAATTTTGGAAAAAAACATATCTTTATTCCGATAACGTTATCTATTTTTCTTTTCTAACTCATAAAGTTCTCAAAATTGTGCCATAAGTAGAGGTGCAACCATGCAAGAGAATCACCATCCAGAGGAGAAAAAAAAGCAGAGTTTAACTCTATACTTTATCTTGAGTTTGATTGTTAGAAACTAAAAAGAGATTTTAGGCCAGTAATTCGTCCAGGGTTAGAAGTTCCAGCGGGAAAGAAATATTTTCGTCTTTCTACTTCGTATTTTAACTACTGAATGGTGATGGCAACTTCTTTTAAATTTACTTACTTTTTTATATTTAATTATGCTGTAGTCTTTTAAATTTACTTACTTTTTTATATTTAATTATGCTGTAGTCTTATTGTCATTAAGGGTTCATGCAACCAAACCCTGTATGTTTTAAGGTTTGAATTATATAAGTTGTTGTTTTATTTATAAAATTATGTTTTACGATTTTTAATTCCTTTTATATTTAAAATTGTTTGTTAATTGTGGCAAGGTGTCAAGGAGAGAAGTTGTAATTTAATAAATATTTTTATATATAAATTGATACTAGTTGGAATCATTTATGCATGAGACTACCCGAATAGAGACATTGAAAATTTATGATTGTGCTAACTAGTAGTTTGTAAAAGATATTGCTAATTGAAAATATAATGTGGCCCGTGTAGGTTGTTTACTAAAAAGTCAACTATCTGTAATGTATCCAAAGTACTCAATATACTTTAAAATAAACTAAGCTAGATTAGTGCATCGAAATGGGTAATTGAACTTAGGGAGTTTTAAAATAGTCAATGATTCTCGAAAATGGTCTATTGAGTAAAAGGAAATTCCGCCACTTTTTGAATAAAATTTTTATTCGAACTTATATTTTTCAATTCCCTAAAATAATAAAGGTAAGAGTGAAATTGATCCGCTTCTCTTTTATTATTAGAAGTGTCCTCTCAAATT
Source organism: Petrea volubilis (assembly GCA_026212405.1). Lineage (NCBI taxonomy): Eukaryota > Viridiplantae > Streptophyta > Magnoliopsida > Lamiales > Verbenaceae > Petrea > Petrea volubilis. Next base: position 10,680,913 of record CM047881.1, on the reverse strand, counting down.
ATGTTATTTTAAATTATTTTTGAATTATTTTTCTTATGTTATTTGGTCATAAAAACAATCCATCCTTTAAATCAATTTCTTAAATAACATAAGGATTTGATAAATTTAATTGCTTAATTTTCATCAGCCCTCGTGGCAATGATACTTTCTCATCACTTTATTATTGGAATGACTAGTACACTTGCTATAGTCAATCCCAATAGCATCAAAAACCTTCCATGAATTTTAGATAATACCCGGTCAGACCTTGAAAACTCCTAACTTACAAAACGTTCGTGGGTTGTGCCCATCCTTTGATCGATTCTACCATAGAGAAATCTACCATCACTCCTTCTTCCGAGATGATGTGCCCTAGAAATGCCACACTCTGCAACCAAATTTGCACTTGGAGAATTTAGCATAGAGTTCCTTCTCTCTCAAGGTTTGCAATACTATTCAATGATTGTTCTCATGCTCTATTACATTCTGGGAGTGTACCAGGATGCCGTCGATGAACACTATTAATAATGTATCTAAGTATTATCTGAATACTCGATTCATGGGGTCCATGAAGGCAACTGGGGCATTTGTTAAATTGAAAGGCATCACAAGAAATTAGTAGTGACCATATTGTGTCCTGAATGCCGTCTTGGGGATGTCATCAGCTTTGACCTTTAATTGAAGGTACCTTAACCTCAAATCAATCTTTGAGAACACCTTTGCACCTTTTAATTAATCAAACAAATCATCTGTTATGGGTAAAGGGAACCCGTACTTTATGGTCATCATGACAAGTTTGCGGTAGTCAATTCACAGTCTTATACTACCGTCCTTCTTCTACACAAATAGCACCGGTGCACCACATGGGGATACACTAAGTTTGATTTGTTGTTTATTGAATAGCTCTTGAAGTTGAGCGTTCAATTCTTTTAACTCTATAGGAGCCATCCTATAGTGAGCCTTTAGGATCGAGGTTGGGCTCGATATTAGGTTTAACTCAAATTCTATCTCCCTATTAGGAGGTGGTTTGGGTAAATCCTCCAAAAACACATCCACATATTCACGAACTATAGGCATTTCAATTATATTTGCGGTTTTTTTTTCTATTTCACTAAAGAATGCTAAATAAGCATCGCATCCTATGCAAATGGCCCTTCTGGCATGGGTTGCAGATAACAGTTGTTCCTTCCTTAAGTAGATGCTTTGCGTTACTATGTAATGAATAACTTTCCCCATTGGGTAGTAGAAAGTTAATCTTTTTACCCCTAAAGTATATATGAGCGTAATGACTTGCCAGCCAATCCATACTAAGAATGATATCAAAGTCCTTCCTGTTGAGTTGGCCTAGGTTAGCATGGAATTCATGATCCCCTAGCATTATAGGACAATTTGTGTACACTAAGTGAGATACTATGGCTTTATTTGTAGGGGCAACTACCTTATAAGATTCATGCATGGCCTGACTTACTGTGCAAAGGATATGAATTACCTACATACACCACATTCGCAATAATGAACTAGCAAAGCAAATTATCGTATACATAGGTGTTGCGATTTTTCCACAAGTGTACGGGTCGCTCAAGCAATAAAGTGAAAGTAAAAGTATCGTTCCCACGAGGAACGGGCTACCAAGCACCAAACTTATAAGTTTTCTATTGTTTAAGCTTCGAAAATTGATTAGGATAATATGAAACAAAAACAAACAACTAAATCAAAGCAAATAACTCAATAAAAACAAACTAGGGCCTAGGCATCGTCGATTGAATCCCCCCTTGTGACCAATTAAACCCCCATTGATTTTTATTTAATACACCTTCCCACGATCCAACTCACGAAAATATTTGTAATCTCCTTTCGAAAGTAAAACAAACGTGCCAAAGAATGCTATGTGTCTACTTTCGTGATCACATACGGATTCCTTGGCCCATTGCGCACAAAAGTTGTGTTAGTTAAAAAGTTCTCGCTAATTAACCTAACCGATCGCACAAGAGCACGATTATTTCTAATCTATGCGTTCCTCATGTCTATAATACAAATAGTCAGATTTTATACACACCCTTTCGTAGTCGAATATAAAATCTCAAAGCTTGTAAAGATTGGCCAAAAATTCACAAGTAATAAAACCTTGAATTATAGATAGGAAGTATGTAAAATCAAAACCAAAGAGGTTCAACAAAATTCACAAGGGTTTCATCAATGACTAGCCTAGAACCCTAAGATTTAATTAGCTAGACATAGCGAAACAAAAACAAAACAAAAACATGCTGAAATTAAAAGGAAACATAAACGCAAACTCGGCTTTCGACGACAATCTTGGAGATGGAGAAACTTGGCCTTTGAATTGTCACCATTCGTAAGCTTTTGCCCTAGAATTCTCCTTGAATTATCAGCTCAAAAGTCCCCCAAAATCGTGCACAAGACGCCCCTTAAATAGGTGTAGGGCAACGGTTGTCAGAATCCTAATACGACTCAACTTTCCTTGTTGCCGGATCGCATCGGGACGGCTTTGGAGACGGGACGGTTTAAGCCGTCCAAAATTGAACTCTTTTGGCATCTACTGGACGGGTCAGGACGGCTTCGCTTCACGGGACGGCTTAAGCCGTCCTAATTTGAACCTTAAACGCCTTCTCTGGACGAATCGGGACGGGCTTGGCCAACGGGACGGCTTAAGCCGTCCTAATTCGAATGATTTCAGCAGCTGCTGAATTGGTTCGATTCGGGACGGCTTAGTGCAATTCGGGACGGCTTAAGCCGTCCTGGCGCGCGCGCCCATTTTTTCGGCTTCGTTTCGACCCCGATTTCCTACAATAACATCATGAAACTCTTGTGGGTGTATATAGGCATCAAAACCTTGTATAAAACATGCTTTAGGGGTGCAAAAACACTTTAAATTAATCAAATTAAGGTTGTATTACATAAAGCACAAATTTCATCCTTAGAACTTTAAAACCTTAATAAAAATCAATGAAAAACACACAATGCTTGCACATAAAAGTGTATATATTTTAAGCTTATCAAACTCCCCCACACTTAAAACAAGTGCTTATTTTGAAACAAGACTTTCTCCAACTTACACTCACTTCATTCCACAACAAACATATGCATCAAGATCTAATGAAGAATGTCGATAGCAAGTTACGAAGCCAACATAACCAACGTGCAACTTATAAAGCTGAAAAGTCACTTTATACAATAAATTTATTCTTTCTATCTACGACAAACACGCTAGTGATATAGAGGTTCCAACTTGTGCTTCTACAACCAATTTCAAAGGTTCTCAATTTGGGATTTTTTTTTTTTTTCACATATAGCTTTTTTTTTTTTTTTTGGAGCATATACGCAACCTTTTTACGCGAGGACACACATTGGTAATGCATGTACCCGGTTACTCAGTCAACATATAACTCATCTTTTCTCTCTTCTTTCTTTCTTTCTTTCACATCCCCGGATTAGTAAGAGAACACTAAGAAATTTAGCATGAAACAATCAAGAAGGAGACCGCTCTAATCACTTAAAACGTGTTTCGGACTAGGCATAGAAAGATTACTTTGTACGTGACTCACCCTCTTTATAAGCTAGCAGTGATCAAGCCAAACTTCAATAACCTATTCTCAACACGTGCAAACACAGAGCCCTTCACACATATGGTCAATCCATAATTCACACAACATGCGAGATAGTTTCTCATATGCACCTATCACAAACAAGTTTAATAGATGCCGGCATGGCATTTTTTCAAAATAATGCTCAAAATTAACATCCTGAAAGTTCTACTTCCTATGCTCACAACTACTTTAGCCTTTTAATGCATGTTCCAAGACAATGAACCTCTCACACATGCAATAAATAAAGATCGTGCAACTCAGAAATCCCTATCTCCAAACTCCCCCACACTTAAAATTTTGCACTGTCCTCAATGCACAAAAGAGAAAAGGAAAGTAGAGAGACACTTCCCTGAGGGAGGGGGTGACGAGGAGAGAATATTCAGTGTGTGACAAAACGCCTCAAGCCAGTTTCTTGTTTATGATCTTCCTTTTACCTAGATCAAAGAAAATATAAAATCAAAATGCAACAAAATAAATAAAAAGAACATGAAACAAAAAGAGATAAGGGGTAGAGAGTGTAGTTCTAAGTTATAGTCGTTAGCTTGACTTTGTAGGGCTTAATTAATTGCTATGGCTTAGCCCAATCTCCCCTTTTCCAAACTCTTCACCCTTGCAATTCCCAAAGTTCGGCTTATGCGTTTTGCGTCTAAATTTGCTCCCAAGAATTTTCAGCTTCTTCCCTTGCTTTTCATGACCGAAGTCTTGCGAATTGTGGAGTTCATGAAGCTTGAGAAGTGAAGGTGAGGTCTGAAGTGGTTCTTGGATAACATCGAGCACGTTGCATGTATCTTTGATGGGGTTGGATGTGTCGGTTTTGAACACCATGAAATTTATTTCTTCATCATCAACCCGTAGTGTTAATTTCGCCTTTTTGACATCAATAATTGCCCCCGCGGTTGCTAGGAATGGTCTCCCCAAAATTAAAGGCAACTCATGGCACTCTTCCATCTCGAGCACAAAAAAGTCTGTTGGAAAATAGAACTTTCCTACTTTCATGAGCACGTTTTCCAAAACTCCATATGGGTGCTTGATTGATCTATCTGCAAGCTGCAAATTTACTGTTGTAGGCTTTAATTCGCCTAAGCCAAGTTTCCTGCAAATAGACAAAGGCATTAAACTCACACTAGCACCTAAGTCACATAAAGCTTTATCAAAATTAAGATTGCCAATTTTGCAAGGAATAGAAAAACTCCCTGGATCCTTTAACTTCGGAGGCAACTTATTTTGTATGATGGCACTGCACTCTTCCGTGAGGGTGACTGTTGAAAATTCCTCGAGCTTCTTTTTATTGGACAAGATTTCTTTTAAGAACTTCACATACTTTGGCATTTGTGCGAGTGCTTCTAAGAATGGTATGTTGATGTGAAGTTGTTTAAGCAAATCCTTGAATTTCCCAAAGTCCTTGTCCAATTTATGTGCGATCAACCTTTGGGGGAATGGTACTGCGGGCACATAAGGTTTAACATCACTTGCCTTCTTCATCTTTTCTTCTTCCGTCTCTTTTATCTTGCCATTGACTCCCTTAGACTTGTCCTCATCCTTTTGCTCATCAAGATTCTTTGTTCTTCTTGGCAAGTCTTGTAGTTCACGCCCACTCCTTAAGGTGACTGCATTGCAATGCTCTCTTGGATTTACCTTTGTTTGACTAGGCAGTTGCCCTTGTTGCCTAAAAGTTGATGTACTTCCTTGCGCTTCAATCCGATTTAGGCGAGAATTAAAGTTTTCCAATTGATGCTTAATCTGGCCAAATTGGTCCATGGTGGATTGCATGAATTTTTCAAGTGTGGCTTCCAAGGAAGATCTTGGCTCGGGTTGGGAGGGTTGATGTTGCTGTGAAGGAAACCCTGGAGGTGTAGAGTGGACATTTTGCTTAGTTTGCCCGAATTGTTGATTTTGACTGGCTTGATTGCCCCCCCAAGAAAAGTTGGGATGATTTTTCCATCCTGGATTATACGTGGGTGCATAGGGGTTGTTTTGGGTCCTATTATTGACGTATTGAACTTGCTCTGGAGGGAATTGATTTGGACACTCGTTCATGTTATGAGGACCTCCACAAACACCACATCTCAAAGGAGGGTTAACAGATAATTGATCAAACTTTTGAAATAATGCATCAAATTTAGAATTGATGTAAGACATGGCATCTAACTCAAGCACACCTGCAACCTTTGGAGCTTGCACAAAAGAAGGAGTTGTCCTACTTGTCCCCCATTGGTAATCATTAGCCGCTATCTCCTCAATCAATTGACATGCGGCTTCAGTAGATTTGGACATCAGTGTGCCTCCTGCGGATGCATCGATCATTATTCGAAGGGATTCTGCCAAACCATTGTAAAATCTTTGCACGAGCAACCAATCTGGCAAGCCATGATTAGGGCACTTTCTTTGCAACTCCTTAAAGCGTTCCCAAGCCTCGCTTAGGGACTCTTGGTCCTGTTGTCGGAAGGCCATCAATTCCTCGTGAATGGCGGAAACCTTCCGAGGTGGAAAATACTTTGCCAAAAAGGCTTTAGAAAGCTCATCCCACGTGGAGATGGAATTCGGTGGTAGGGAACCTAACCAATCCTTGGCCCGATCCCGCAATGAAAATGGAAACAAACATAGGCGAATGGCATCACTCGAGACACCATTAATCTTGAAAGTTGCACAAATTGCCAAAAAGTGAGATAAGTGCGAGTTGGGATCCTCCGTTGCGCCTCCCCCAAATTGGTGTTGCTGCACGGTATTGATGATAGCTGGCTTGATCTCAAAATTGTTGGCATCAATAGCTGGCATGGCGATGCTTCCTTGGATTCCTGTGGCATCAAATAGTGTATAGTCCCTCAATGTTCGATTTTGTTGAGCCATCTCTACAGCTGGTAAGGCCAATGCTTGGTCTAATTCTTTTCTTTGATCACGGCGAAGTTGATGGAGAGTTCTCTCTATCTCGGGATCCAACGGTACCAAGTCGAAGCTTCGAGACCTTTGCATACGCCTACTCCTGCACCAAAAAAAACAAGATGTATGAACTGAAAATAAAACACAGAAAAATAAAAATAAAAATAAATAATTGTGCTTAAATCAATAGATACTAGAATTCGTTTGATATTGGTAATCACTGTTCCCCGGCAACGGCGCCAAAAACTTGTTGCGATTTTTCCGCAAGTGTACGGGTCGCTCAAGCAATAAAGTGAAAGTAAAAGTATCGTTCCCACGAGGAACGGGCTACCAAGCACCAAACTTATAAGTTTTCTATTGTTTAAGCTTCGAAAATTTATTAGGATAATATGAAACAAAAACAAACAACTAAATCAAAGCAAATAACTCAATAAAAACAAACTAGGGCCTAGGCATCGTCGATTGAATCCCCCCTTGTGACCAATTAAACCCCCATTGATTTTTATTTAATACACCTTCCCACGATCCAACTCACGAAAATATTTGTAATCTCCTTTCGAAAGTAAAACAAACGTGCCAAAGAATGCTATGTGTCTACTTTCGTGATCACATACGGATTCCTTGGCCCATTGCGCACAAAAGTTGTGTTAGTTAAAAAGTTCTCGCTAATTAACCTAACCGATCGCACAAGAGCACGATTATTTCTAATCTATGCGTTCCTCATGTCTATAATACAAATAGTCAGATTTTATACACACCCTTTCGTAGTCGAATATAAAATCTCAAAGCTTGTAAAGATTGGCCAAAAATTCACAAGTAATAAAACCTTGAATTATAGATAGGAAGTATGTAAAATCAAAACCAAAGAGGTTCAACAAAATTCACAAGGGTTTCATCAATGACTAGCCTAGAACCCTAAGATTTAATTAGCTAGACATAGCGAAACAAAAACAAAACAAAAACATGCTGAAATTAAAAGGAAACATAAACGCAAACTCGGCTTTCGACGACAATCTTGGAGATGGAGGAACTTGGCCTTTGAATTGTCACCCTTCGTAATCTTTTGCCCTAGAATTCTCCTTGAATTATCAGCTCAAAAGTCCCCCAAAATCGTGCACAAGACGCCCCTTAAATAGGTGTAGGGCAACGGTTGTCAGAATCCTAATACGACTCAACTTTCCTTGTTGCCGGATCGCATCGGGACGGCTTTGGAGACGGGACGGTTTAAGCCGTCCAAAATTGAACTCTTTTGGCACCTACTGGACGGGTCAGGACGGCTTCGCTTCACGGGACGGCTTAAGCCGTCCTAATTTGAACCTTAAACGCCTTCTCTGGACGAATCGGGACGGGCTTGGCCAACGGGACGGCTTAAGCCGTCCTAATTCGAATGATTTCAGCAGCTGCTGAATTGGTTGGATTCGGGACGGCTTAGTGCAATTCGGGGCGGCTTAAGCCGTCCTGGCGCGCGCGCCCATTTTTTCGGCTTCGTTTCGACCCCGATTTCCTACAATAACATCATGAAACTCTTGTGGGTGTATATAGGCATCAAAACCTTGTATAAAACATGCTTTAGGGGTGCAAAAACACTTTAAATTAATCAAATTAAGGTTGTATTACATAAAGCACAAATTTCATCCTTAGAACTTTAAAACCTTAATAAAAATCAATGAAAAACACACAATGCTTGCACATAAAAGTGTATATATTTTAAGCTTATCAATAGGTTCAACACGACACACAACAATCATGTGCAAGTTTAATAACCAATGGGCAAGTTTTGATAAGCATTACTTTGTAATAATCAGTCCTTTTCAAAAATGTTTCAGCATCACTTCCATAACAATTCACATCTTAACTAGCAAAATGAATCATTATACAGGTTCAGCATACACCGCACTCGCAATAATGAACTAGCAAATTGAGTCATCATATATACCAATCATACACCACATTCGCAATAATCAACTAGCAAAGTGAATCATCATATACATAGGATTAACATGAAACACAACAATCATGTGCAAGTTTAATAGCCAATGGGCAAGTTTTGATAAGCATTACTTTGTAATAATCAATCCATTTCAAAAATCTTCCAGCATCACTTCCATAACAATTCACATCTTAAACTAGCAAAGTGAATCATTATACAGGTTCACCATACACCACATTCGCAATAATTAACTAGCAAATTGAATCGTCACATGTACCAATCATACACCACATTCGCAATAATGAACTAGCAAAGTGAATCATCATTATACATATTCAGCATAGCACAAAACAATCATGTGCAAGTTTAATAGCCAATGGGTAAGTTTAGATAAGCATTACTTTGTAATAATCAATCCATTTGACGTGGCCGAATCTGCCTTGGCCACGCGTGCGCCAACTCAGCTCACACGTTGACTCCAGCTCAGCGCAAACCGCCAATCTCGGGTTACCACGTGTCAGGCCTAATCCGATCAGGCTTCAGTTTCTGTCATGTCGGCCGAGTTCGGTCAGAATTCATCACGTCTCCTCGGCTTATTGATCTCCTTGGGATCACGATATCATCGATATCGATCCCATCCCATCCTCGGAGTTATTACCCTGACATCCGCCTTCAGCAACGGATGTACCCAACGCGCCCAGGCGCGTGTCAAGGAGCACCCCTATAGCTAGCAACAGGGCTGGGCCAGCCTAACCCTAGTCCGGCCCACCTGTTTCTAATTATTATAAATAGTGTAACGGCATTGTTCATAAAAAAACACATTTTTTTTATCCATTATTACACCCATTACTACCTTCCGTCTGTCTACTCGAATACTAACTTGAGCGTCGGAGGGTCTTCGCTGGAGACACTTCCGGCTAGCCTCACGTGTGTTCCATCCTTGCAGAATAGGACCCGACCAGCTTTCATGCTTTCCTGATCAGACTTTGGACCAGACTTGGACGTCCATACTCGGACCATACCTTTGATCAGAGTGACGTGTCCTCGTGAACCAAATCCAACCCCATCATTTTGGCGCTAGAAGGAGGGCCCCTATTCGAACAAGTGAGAAAATGGTGAATACGCGACGGACTGGAACAGAGTCAGGGGCCCCACAAACCACCAATCCAATCCCCGTGACTCACAACGCTCCGCCCTAGACTGTACCGCAAGTTACCGAGCCGACACCTACACCCCCCGTTAGGCAGAATCTCGTCGTTCTGACGACAGATCAATTCAATACGCTCTTACGCGAGATCAGGCGGGGGAACCCAGACACCGTTCCGACTGCCGTTGCAGAAGACCCTCACTCGCTGAGGGAGGAATTTCGCCCCCCACGAGGTGTTCGGGCAACCGACACCGAACGGGATGACGTGCAGGTGAGCGAACGGGTCCCCGCCACAAGGGAGCCCCGAAAAGTAAGGCGGCCCCCACCTCCTCGTCTCGCTGAGGAAGTCGACGAGTCCTCCGTGGGGGCCTCCTCGGGTAATCCTGCCTGGAGTCACAGAGTGCACCTGGAGGAAATCTCCCACCAGGCCACAGAGATCCAGCGGAGGATCGACGAGGTCCGCCGCGGCGAGAGATCTCGTGACGACGTCGGGGAGCTTTCACACCGAATGGAAGACCTCAACCGGAAGCTCGAGGAGGTATCTCACTATTTCGGGCATGGATCGGCGCAACGATACTTTGTGCCCGATGACACAGACCCACTCTGCACCGACCTTCAACGGGCCCGAGCGCCCTAGAGGGGTCCGAATCCCGACCGACCTGCCCCGATACAATGGAGAAGCTGATCCCAAGGAGCACCTCATATAGTTCAAATACACCATGCTTGTACACATGATCGACGATGATTTTGCTGCGAAATTGCTGGTCATGACTTTTCAGGGCGTGGCCTCGCAGTGGTACGTCTGCCAAGCCCCCGGTTCGGTCAGAAGCTTCGCCGATTTGGCGATGAAGTTCGTCAACCATTTCCAAATGAAGAGCCTAGCAAGTTGCCTCCGTCCCACCTGCATAAGATCCGGCAAAGGGATAGTGAATCTTTGAGAGACTTCTTCAACCGGTTCAACACGGAGCTGACTTCCTCCTCGACGTGATTATGGGAGTAATACGAAATCAAGCGTGTTCGAACCACTTGGACAGGAAGCGCCCGGCTACCATGGAGAAAGTCATGTCCATTGCCCAACAGTACATGAATGTCGAGGACACGAGGTTTAAAAGGAGGTCGGAAGTCGGGGAAATGAAGGATCGCCTATGTGACAACGACCTCACCCCGTTGGTCATGTCGAGGAAAGAAGTTTTCGCCACTATCAACGCCAGCGACCCGGCGATATTCTGGAGGCCGAGGAAGATCCAGGACAAAGACGGAGCTCCCACGAGGGGAAACAAATATTGCAGCGTTTCACAAGCAAGTGGGCAATCACGACACCGAGGGCTGCTATGCCCTCAAAAAAAAGATACAGCGCCTCATCGACATGGGCTGCCCCGAGATCAAGAAGTACGTGAAAAAGAACGGACAGGTCCCAAGGGTGAGGGAAGCTGCCGACACAACTCCCCGTCCTTCACGGATGACGAATATGGGTCACCGAAGAGGCATAGATCTGGCACCCCTCGAAGAGACTACACACCTTCTGCTCGGGCCGATAAGTAACCCGCCGCGCAAGACAAGCTCCCGACCAGGGGGATGATCCACACCATTGCAGGAGGACCGAGTGGAGGAGACACTAAGAGCAGGAGAAAACATGTAGAAAAGCTCCTTCGACCAAGCTCGATACCGTATTGAAGATCGCTATTACCATTAGAGGCTGCATGTCAACACCATCTCGAAGACAGGATCGTCAACGGCGGAATTGCTCGAATTCTCCGATCGAGACCTCATGCACATCCCTAAGACAGAAGGCCTCGAAGATGCGCCGGATTACCCAATGATCATTAATCTGGACGTGGCCAACTATTCTGTGGCCAACTATTCCGTGGCCAAGACCCTAATCGACAACGCGAGCTCTGCCAACATCCTTTTTGCCAGCACGTTCGCGAAAATGGATCTGGGGGGATACAAACTCTCTCTCGTACAGACCCCCCTCGTCGGGTTCGGGGGGTCCGAGGTTGTTCCCCTCGAGATGATCTAACTCCCCACCTCGTTGGGGGAAGCGTCGAGGAGGAAAACAATGATGATCCAGTATTTGATAGTGGATGCTTCGTTTGCCTACAACATCATCCTAGGGCGACCCGCACTTAATGCATTTCGGGCGGTGGTGTCCACATATCATTTGAAAATGAAATTTCCAACCCCCATTGGGGTCGGGCAGGTGCCATGCCGAATTATGGATGCTTGGGAGTGCTATACAGCATCAGTCGAAGCGGGAAAGATTCCGGCACCCCAACCCGAAAACGTAAATGCCCCGCACATCAACATCCCCGAGTCCACCGAGATCAACCCGGCGAAGAGACGGAGGCTCGAGGAGGAAAAGATCATGCCGCCGGAAGAGTTCAAGACAATCGAGCTCGTCGAAGGAGATCCGACTAAGACCACTAGGGTCGGAACAAGTTTCAATCCGCACCAAAAAGTAATGCTTATCGACTTTCTCCGTTCTAACGTCGATGTCTTTGCTTGGAAGGCCTCGGACTTCCCGGGGATTGACCCTGAAGTGATTGTCCATCGCCTCACTGTGGACCCTTCGGTCAGGCCAGTGAGACAGAAGAAGAGGATATTTTGTGAAGAACGTAACCGGATCATAGATGAGGAAATCAATAAGCTGCTCGACGCTGGATACATCGTCGAAATCCAATACACCGAGTGGCTGTGCAATGTGGTTGTGGTTGCAAAAGGGGACGGTCAATGGCGGATGTGCAACGATTTCACCGACCTCGTTGATTCAACAGCGGGATGTGAGTTGATGAGCATGATGGACGCCTTCCAGGGTTATTCTCAAATCTACATGGCCGAGGAGGACTGCGGAAGGACATCGTTTGTTATATCGACCAGAACATACTGCTTCCTCATGATGCCCTTTGGACTAAAAAACGCGGGCGCTACGTACCAGAGGCTGGTGAATCTTATGTTCAAAGGAGAGATTGACAAGACTGTCGAAGTCTATGTACGCAGCGAGAGAGAATCCGATCATTTGGGGCATCTTGCTCGGGCATTTGCCATTCTACGGAAGTATGGTCTGAAATTCAATCCCAACAAGTGCACGTTCAGGGGTCCGTGGAGGGAAGTTCCTCGGATACATAGTCAGCCATCGAGGAATCGAGGCCAATCCCTCCAAGATTCGCGCCATCCTCGACATCAAGCCTCCCAGCTAGGTGAAAGAGGTCCAATGGTTGGTAGGGTGCATATTCGCCCTCAACAGGTTCATATCCCGCTCAGCCGACCAGAACCTCCCCTTTTTTAAGGTGCTCCGGGTGGTCCCCAATTGGAAATGGACCGAGGAATGCCAGTGCGCGCTCCTTGAGTTAAAGGGCTACCTGACTAAGCCTCCCCTGCTATCGAAGCCAATTTCGGGGAGGCCCCTCCACATCTACTTGGCGGTATCCTCGAATGCCATCAGTTCGGTTTTAGTTAACATGGACGGCCGTATCCATTGCCCGGTGTATTACTTAAGTAAGCTGCTCCAAGGCCCTGAACGGAACTACCTGGAGATTGAGAAGCTGGCGCTCGCCCTAGTCCACTCAGCCCGGAAGTTGAGGCAATATTTCCAGGCCCACACTATCATAGCCTTGACTAGCGAGCCGTTGAGACAAGTCTTGACTAAGCCCGACGTTTCAGGTCGGCTGGTGAAGTGGGCCGTCGAGCTTGGGGAATTCGACATTCAGTTTCAACCGCGTACAGCCATTTATGCTCAAGTACTGGCGGATTTTGTTATGGAAATGGCTTCAAGGCCAGAGGCCGATCAGAAGAAACCTTGGACCCTCATGGTCGACGGATCCTCCACGAACTCTGGGGGAGGAGCTGGCGTCTACCTGCGGGATGAGCTCGGCAATGAGCTTGATTTCGCCATCCACTTGGAGTTCCCTGTCTCCAACAATGAGACAGAATATGAGGCTCTGGTAGCAGGAATGAAGATAGCCCTAGACAAGGGTATGGACGAACTCATGGCTTTCACCGACTCGCAGTTGGTAGCCGTGCAAGTCAATGAAAACTACAACACCAGAGAAGCATCGATGACCAGGTATCTCGAGGAGATAAATAAGTTGAAGGGGAAGTTCGCCAAGGTCACGCCCAAACAGATCCCCCAAGCAGAAAACGACAGAGTGGACCAACTATCGAAGTTAGCCAGCTCGACGAAAGGCACAAGGGAAAGGTATATAACGGTGTTGAGCTCGCCATCACCCTTGATCGGGACCGGAACAGGGCAGGGAGTGCTCGCCATCGAATACCCGGAGGGTTGCATGGCCGAGCTGATCACCTATTTGAAGGATGGAATTCTCCCCGAGGATCCCGTCGAAGCTAAAAAACTCCAACAACAGGCCTCCCGTTACGCCCTTGACGGACAAGGGTGCCTGTTCAAGAAAAGCTTTGATGGCCTCCTCGACGATGTTTGAGCAAGCAACAGGCGAAGGAGGTAATCGAGGAGATACACCTGGGGTGCTGCGGAAACCATACTGGACCGAGAGCCTTGGCCAAGAAGGTATCCCGAGCAGGATTCTTTTAGGCTAACCTCGTGCAAGATTGCTTCGATTTCGTCCGAAGATGTCGGACTTGCCAGATACACGCCAATCTCATTCATCAACCCGCCTCACCTATGGTGAACGTGAAATCTCGTGGCCATTCGACCAGTGGGGAATAGACATCCTGGGGCCATTTCCTCGGGCCCCCGGGCAGAGAAAGTTCGGTATCGTTGCCGTCGAGTATTTCACAAAGTGGGCCGAAGCCGAAGCTGTTGCCAAGATCACCGACTTGACGGTCAAAGCCTTCATTTGGAAAAACATTATCTGCCGCTTCGGTCTTCCCAGGGTCATTATCTCCGACAACGGGACCCAGTTTCAAAGCCATCGAGTGAAGGAATGGTGCTCTAGCCTTAGGATCGAGCAGCGGTTCACCTCTGTAGGGAACCCTCAAGCGAACGGACAAGTCGAAGTTACTAATTGGACAATTCTCCACGGACTCAAGGCAGCATTGGCTGACGCTCTAGGCAACTGGGTCGACGAGCTCCCGGGCGTACTCTGGGCTTACCGGACTACTCCTCGAACTGCAACGGGCGACTCACCGTACGTCTTAGTATACGGATCCGACGCCGTCATAGCTGCTGAAGTGTTGCACCCTTCTGCACGAGTAGCACACTTCGATGAAATCGCCAACATCAACGCTCGCCTGTTTGAACTTGATTTCGCCTGACGAAAGAAGGCGTGCTTCTAAGCAGAAGACGGATAACTTCATAGCATCCACCGCACGCGCGTACAATCTCCATGTCCACCCTCGAGCATTTCAAATTGGGGATCTGGTGTCTAAAAAAGTGAAAGTCTCCCGCCCAGTGGGCAAATTGGACCCCAATTGGGATGAGCCGTTCAAGGCCATCAAAATTTGCAAGAATAATGCTTACTGCCTCGAGGACATGTCGGGAAGGGAACTGCCCTGTCCTTGGAATGCCGCGAACCTCAAACGGTTCTACGTATGATTACTCTTGGCCAAGCAGAAATAATCACAGTGTAATTTATCCTCGACACACTTAGCCTTGTTTGTCATCGAATACTTTTCCGGTCAAAACATGTCATTTTATACGCCCAATTTTCATTTTTCAAGTCTGATTCTCATTTATCAAATTATTTTTCAAGTTTCAATTTCAAGTGTTTCGATGTTAACGGGTCATATTCCAACTTTGCTCGAACATATGCTTCGATGATTAACAGATCATATTTCAATACTGATTTTCCTTTATCGAATTAAGGTTTCAGTGTTAACAAATTCGTTGAACCAGTGATGAAAATGAAAAATGGAATTCATTGCGATTCATTGATAACAATAGGAATTTACCTCTTATTCGAAATAATAATAATAATAATAAAGATACAGCTCCTCGGGCATACGACCCGGCATAAATCCTCCAAGGCCTAGGTGCCATCTATCTCCTCGGCCACCTCCTCGACCGCCGCCTCCATGGCCTGGTCGGCCGCAGCATCGGCCACGCCCTTGTTCGATGGGGCACTTGTCGCCCCCACATCAGACCCTCCTTGGTCCACGATGATGGCGTCGTCGGACTCCACATCTGGAGAGAGAGGCTGCCCCAAGTGCTTATGCTCCTCGTTGCGGACTTGTCTCTTCACAATGGAGATCACGCTAGCAAATTCCGCACTCTCATACGCCGGCAGCGCCTCATCATTCTCGGTGTCCTCCTCCCCGACATCGTTCAGGTGGATGCCGTAGCCCTCCATGGGGAAATCGTGAGGGATAACGCCACGTGCCTTCAGCTGGTTGAAGGCCCATTCGAATCCGAGGGTGGCATCGTTCGCCCCGCGGATAATGGTGGCATACTCGAATATCGGTCCGTGCACGAACCGTTTCACAGCTTGCTTCTCGAGGTTGGGGACAGAAGCCATCAACTCGGCCCTCATCGAACGGCGGCCCCTCTTTTCGCCTAGCGCCAATACCTCCATGGCCTTCTTCTTCAGGAGGGCATTCTCCTGCTCCAGCGCGGACTCCTTCTTCTTGAAGTCCAGCTCTAGCTTCTCGACCCGCTCCTCCAGCGCCCAGGTCTTCTTCCTTTCCTCCCCGATTTCCCGCTGAGCCACTTGGTTCTTTTGCCGCTCCTTATCCAGATCCGCCCGGAGGCGACTTCCTTGGGCCTCCCACTCGGCTTTGTCACAACGCTCCCAGCTGACCTCCAGCCGACGAAGGCCGTGAAACACCCTTTGTTGGAGGGTGTTCATATCCTCCGCGATGCTAAGGGCCAGCCCGGCATCATCGAGCTCCGAGAGAATAATCTGGTCGGCTTTGAAGACGGCGTTCCTAAAACTCCTCATGGCCAGCTTCTGGTTCCCTCCCCCGAGGATGCTCTAGTCGGATAGGTCTCCGAACTTGGGGCCGAAGCGGGGCTCCGGAGTGTCGAGGTAGTTCAGCACCTCTAGTTCCTCCGAGGAGTAGCCGGAACCGTCAACCGGCCTCTTTTCTTTAGCCGATTTTGTGGCCGCCTTCTTCATAGCAGGGCCCGTTGACCTCGTTGGGTGTGTGGATTCGGGAGCCTTCCCCTTCCAGACAAGAGTTGTATCATCCTCGATGTTAATGGCCTCGTCCCGACTAGGGGCTTGCGCCGGCAGGTTGACGGCCTGTGCTGCCGTTGGGTGGACGTCCTCGGCCTGAGGGCGACTTTTCTCCGGACACCTTGGAGATGGCCTCCTCCTTCCTCCGGACACCTTGGAGATCAGGTTCATACGGCCCATCTCTAATACGCGGAGATCTACAAAGGGGAAAACCATCCGATCAGGCAATGAAGAGTTATTCACATGAAAAATAACGTCGTGTTTCAAGCAGAAACATGCAATAAAATTAATACCAAAAGTAATATGCTCGGTATCAAGCCTGGCCGGCGAGAGCACAGTCTTTACTAAAAATCTTTCTTGAGTAAGGAAGATGGGGCTCAATAAGCCCAGCGCCTTGTGGCCGAGCACCCATTCCCTTGTCCAACTGCTTGAACCCAACCCGGCCAGGGAAAGTTTTCTCACTTCCGGATTATGTACCCTCCTCACCGGCCATGGCGCCTCAGAGTGCACATAGCACCACTTCTGCTTCCAGTCCGCCCCATAATGACGATGAGGCCGTTTCAATCAGTTTTCTTCCGTTTTTGGCACTCACAAAAAAACAATTGAACTCATCGTCCGGGGAAGACCTGCTTGAATGGTTTATCTGGTAGAGATCGGAGAAGTTGGCTATGGTTGGGCTATGTTCGGTGCAACGACAAAATACAACGAAGGTGCAGATCGAGGCGTATGAGTTCGGGGTCAATTGAATCGGGCTTATGTTCAGGCGGTTCAATATTGTTGAGATGAAGGCCAGAATGGGAAACCTAAGCCCGTTCTCGACGTGCGCATAATGGATGGGGATGCACCCCTTGGGGGATTCGTGATGGAATCCTCGCTGTTTGGCCAGATCAAACCAAAGGGACCGTGGATGTAGTGGTTCAGCATTTTTTGGACATCCCGGCCGGTATTATGAGCAACGATGTTTCCCCAGCTCACTGTCGTTTGGTTGCCCGAGATAGCCTTCCTTTCCCCCCGACGGTGCTCTTGATCAGAAGGACCCTCCTCGAGAACGGGCCTCCATGAGGGGACCGGTACGTCGGGTACGTCGCCCCTCGGAAGAAGTGCTTCCCCACTTTCTGCCACCATTCGCTGTCTCATCTCTTCTATTCTGCTCGGGCTCTTACCGCCCCCCCGGGCCCGGCTGGTGCTCGCCTCGCCCGGGCATCGAGCCGATGCCCCCTCGAAAGAGGCTTCGGCCTCTAAAGAGATCGACAGGTTTATGTCGCTCAACCCCTCTCCGACAGGGGACTATACCATCCTATTTTGGCTATCAGAGCTGCCCAGGGACTGGCTCATGGTTGCCTAAGACTGGTTCGAGAGTAATAAAAAGGAAGAGAAAGTACCTAAATTTGGCTGGGCGGAAAAAGAATTTGCCTGCTCGAAGTATTTCCCGTTTGCTCGGTGCTCTCAGTCTATGCTCGGTGCGAAGTCTTAGCTCGATGTTAAAGTGATGCGCCTGCGGCCGCGCCCGGAGCCCCTATTTATAGGATGGTAAAAATGTTCCTCGGGAAGTCCAACGGACGCCTGTAATTATTACCAACAGTCGCGTCCCTGCGGTCAAATTTTCGAAATTACCGCCAATGCCTAATCGATAATGCCTGAACGAAATCACAAGCGATATCTCCTCGGATAGTTCGTGGCCTGCCCTTACTGTGCGAATTGGTCAGCCCGAGAACTGGGGGGGCTAATGACGTGGCCGAATCTGCCTTGGCCACGCTGTGCGCCAACTCAGCTCACAAGTCGACTCCAACTCAACGCAAACTGCCATTCTCGGGTTGCCAAGTGTCAAGCCTAATCCGATCAGGCTCCAGTTTCTGTCATGTCGGCCGAGTTCGGTCAGAATTCATCACGTCTCCTCGGCTTATTGATCTCCTCGGGGTCACGATATCGTCAATATCGATCCCATCCCATCCTCGGAGTCATTACCCTGACATCCGCCTTTAGCAATGGATGTACCCGACGCGCCCACGGCGCGTGTCAAGGAGCACCCCTATAGCTAGCAACAGGGCTGGGCCAGCTTAACCCTAGTCCAGCCCACCTGTTTCTAATTATTATAAATAGTGTAACGGCACTGCTCATAAAAACACACATTTTTTTTTATCCATTATTACACCCATTACTACCTTCCGACTGTCTACTCGAATACTGACTTGAGCGTCGGAGGGTCTTCGCCAGATATATTTCCGGCTAGCCTCACGTGTGTTCCATCCTTGCAGAATAGGACCCGACCAGCTTTCATGCTCTCCTGATCGGACTTTGGACCAGACTTGGACGTCCATACTTGGACCATACCTTTGATCAGGAGTGACGTGTCCCGTGAACCAAATCCGACCCCATCACCATTTTGGAAATATTTCAGCATGACTTCCATAACAATTCACATGTTAGCATTTATAAGAAGAATTCCAGTAATAATAAGGGTTTTTCGGAACTATTTACACGCTTTTATCAAAAGTAATTAATCGAAGACTAATAAGGGGTCATGGCCACTTACACACATTTATGATAAATGTTTAAGTAGTGGCTAGCAATATGGCCAGGACCACTTACCGTTGTTGGTTTGTCTCTAGTTAATTAAAGCTTAAGGTTTTAGTTCCAAACTTGAAACATTATAACGCCCTCTATGAATATTTGTGTTCCTTTTTACCATTTAACTTATTTTATTCTTAATCTTAGATCTCATTTTGATAAGTCCGTAATTCTACTTGATTTTTATGTTTATTTTGTCGGACTTATCGTGCATTTTTCTCTATTTGAACCTTATTATGCCTAAAATCGAGTTAAATCTTTGTTTTGTAGGTGAGATGGGAAAAATACCTTCAAGGACATGAAACGTGGAAGTCAAGAATTGGGTACTTACACAAGATATTTTGGGTATCAACCCAATTTTAGCCATTTAGAGGAGAAACAAATCAATATGAATGAGTACATACGCAAAATATTTAAAGTATGTACCCAGTTTCAGTCATTGGGGAGTTAAACGAATCTGTAAGTTTGGGTACGTACCCAAAATATTTTGGGTATGTAACCAAAGTCCGTGACAACAATTAACAACTTTCCATGTTCGATTAGGACTCTATTTTTGGAAGGCGGCTCTAAGATTTTTCTGCCCCTTTTTAAGTACAGATACAGTCCCATATCTAGGGAACGTTTTTTTAGCTATGGTTTAGAGTTTAGAAGTGTAATACCCCGGTACTTCCTACTATTTTAAACTTTATTATATATTATGTTTCATGCAAAATATTTGATATAAAATCTTTTAATTACTAAATTTTTTATGATTTTGGAATGTCATTCTTTAATATTACTTTATAACTTAGACCTTAAAGTATTAATTTTGAATTGTGATTGTTATTTTTGGAAAATTTGTTTAATAATTATTCTTCTCCAAAAATAATATAATAAATATTATAGACATGTATTTATTTTATTTCGAATTTTCTAAATAAATTATTCAATGTTTGTAACTTCAATGTTAAATTTCGGATTTTATATGAAAATATGTAATTTTCAAAGTTTATAAATACAACAATATATTTTCTGACTTTATAGGTATAATTTTCAAATTTTAATTATTTATAAACATAATTTTCGAATTTTAATTATTTATAAACCTAATTTTCGGATTTTAATTAAATGATAAATATAAAGTCTAGATTTTTAGTATATTTTACAATTGTTTTGCAAGAATATCCCCTCCAATACGTATATATACTTGGTGATTTATCTATCTATATGTACACACACATATCCATATATATATTAGGGGTAATTTATATATCTACCTGTACACACATATGTCCATATATAAACTAGTGGTGATTTATCTATCTACTTATACACACACACACATCCATATATCACATAGTGGTAATTTTTATATCTACATATCCACACACACATCCACATATATAGACTAGTGGTGATTTATATATCTACATATACACCTACATGTCCACATACATAAATATATATATATATATACTAGGTTATTAATATAGTAATGTGTACATATAAATAATCATATAGAATGAATGGTTTATATATTTATTTTGTTATACTATTAGACATTTCTTCTCTTCCTCCTCTATAAATAGATCACAACCCCAATCCCATATTCATCCTACAAATCCCGCCTAAAAACACACCCCCACATTTGTTCTACTCTCAACACCCAAAATACTTCCTATTTATAGCCTATCTTCCACCCACATATATATATATATATATACAAACCTTTCTATTTTCATCCATATATACCTATTAGCCTTCCACATAACCCTTTATATGCCCTCTTTTGTCCCTAAAAACATTTGAGAAGGTAGGAATTTTGCTTGATTCCATAAGTCTAGTTGTTTATGCTTGCATCTATGTTTAAAATACTCCTTAAGTGTAATTTATATGCTCTAGTTTATGTTGATGCCTTATTATGTCAAGTATATGCTCTCCTAAAACATAAAATTGTGATCTTTATGTGAAATTTTGTGATTATGTTCACCTAAACACACACCTTCACCTTATGTGATTAAATAAAATTTCTACTCAACAGTTGTGTTGACATGTGTTATGAACACATTTTTTTATAGGCAAAAACATTCTAATCCATCAGGAGGAAGGCACCGGGAGGGCATTACAAAGCCTTTATATAGCTAAAGTTATTATTTTCACTCATATAACAGCTTTTGTACAACTACGATTTCACTATGTTGTAGTATATTGTACTAAATTTCTATAATATTATATATTTGCAATAAAAATATTTACCGTTGCGCGTTTCGGTCCAATATATTTTAATAAAATAAAAGGGTATTTTTTCGGGTCGTGACAAGAAGAATTCTCTTTCATATTTTTCATCTTTTGGGGATTTTTTGGGGAACGGAAGAAGGAAGAAACCGAGAGGCGAAGGAAGAACAATCGAACGAGGGAAGTTTACATCTGAAATTTCAACCGAATAAGTTTATTTCTTCTCCTTTTATGGATTCTTTTGTAGATTTTGTTCTTCTTTTTAGATTTAGTATGAACTAATTCAATTGCTAAGTGTAAGGATGGTGTAGTTCACCTTTTCTCTATTCTATGAAAATCCCATTATTTTGAATCTGTTTTCGTATGTTTTGTGTGATTCTCGTTTAATGCTTTAATGCTTGGTTAGGGTTTGATCACCCCTAATTAATAAATTTGAGAATCGTTGATGAGGTCGAGAGACTGATTCACGATTGTAGCTCTAATTAGACGAGATCAATTGGTATTAAAGTTGCATGAGAATGAATTTAATATTGATTGAGCCTTAAGGCGGTGGTTAAAATTTATACAAATATTTTCTAAAGCTTGGATTAATTGAATGAGAATTGGTTAGTCTTAGGCTTAGAAGGGATTGTATGAGTTAATTCCACGATGCTTGAGAGAGATTGTGAATATATTTGTTCCTGGCTTTACACAACCACGAAACTATTCAATTTAGGGATTGGATTGGAATAGGGAATTATGTAAATGAAATCACCTTGCACTTGCATTACTCGCATTGGTTGCTTGTTATTATTGTTATTCGTGAGCTGTTTTTAATTTGAAATTAGCTTTTATTTAGAAAAAAAAGCACTCCTCAATTTGATCAATTTAGCTAAACAAAATGAGTCACTTTCACGGATCAAATGACAATCCCTGTGGGATTCGACACTGTAGTCAATTTGTATTACTTGTAGGACTGCGTGCACTTGCGCAACACCTAACAGATTTTAATCCTAATACGTGTTCCATTTCTTTAATTGTTTGGTGTTCTTATTTGGTTTTTTTAGGCACGCACTTACTCAGCCTAACCCAAATTCATAGGGCCCGCATCAATAGCTTGACCCACAAACAATCAACCCTGGGTTGTGTACTTGCCTATGGGTGCGCCCATGCACACACACATGTAGGAGCTTACATCCACGCACTTGCTCATACTAGCAGTCGTGCTTGCGCCATATGCATAATCGTGCGAGGCTAGCTTGGGCCCCAAGGAGGCTTTCTATTTTTCTCGCACGTTTTCACGTGGCATGCCTCGGCATACTCGCACAATGGCTGTCACACCCTGAAAAATATGCTTTTATTTTGTTAAAATAGATTGGACTGAAACGTGCAACTGGTAAATATTTTTATTGCAAATACATAACAATACAGGAATTTACTACAACATAGTCAAATCATAGTTGTACAAAAGTTGTTATACGAGTGAAAATAATAATTTTAGCTAAATAAAAGCCTCGTAATGCCCTCCCGGCGCCTTCCTCTTGATGGACTAGAATGTCTTTGTCTAAAAAAAGGTGTTCATAAAATATGTCAACACAACTTGTCGAGTAGGGAGTTTGCTTAGTTACATAAGTTTAGTTGTTCTATGCTTTTACATACTTAAGTGCTATTATGCTAGAATAAGCCTAGGAATCATGTTTTACTACAAGTTAGATGCCACCATGTTTAAAGTACTCCTTAATTGTATTGATATGCTCTAGTTTATGCTTGTGCCTTATTATGTCCAATATATGCTCTCCTAAAGCATGAAATCATGATCTTTATGTGAAATTATGTGAGACTATGTTTATGTGACGATCTTTATTTGTGCATGCCGGGCCAAAATGTGTTATCGGTGTGGATGGGGCTAGAGTTCGGCTAGGTGACAATGGGCTTACTAGTCTTAAAACAGTTCTCACCATCCATGTTGTAACGACCTGGTAAATTCTTTATTTAAATATTTTATATTGTACATTGGGTGTCCATTATTTTGATGAATAATTTTCTTTTAGAACTATTTTGTGAATTATTGTTTCATAGAAATTATTCTTCAAAATTATTATTTTTTTTAATTTTCGAACAAATGTGCATTTATTGCATAAATTTTTAGAAAATATTATCAATTCCAAATATTCATAAAATTTAATGCATTTAATCCTTCTAAGCTCCCAGAAATTATTTAATAGATTAGTTTCAACTTTTACCTAGTTTTCCAAGAATTTTTAGTAGTTTTCGAAAAACATTGTCTTTAAGTTCTTAATTTGAAATTTAATTTTTAAAATGCTTAATTATTATAAAAAAATAAAAATCATAATAAAAATAAATATTTTAGATTTTATTTGACTAATAAAAATTAATTTTTGAATTTTTAGAATTTTATTTCTATTTTTGGGCGATTTTCGAAAAAAGGGCAAAACAAGGGGTATTTTGGTCCACTACAGGAAAAAACGCCAAAACCGGGGGAAAATTCCAGTTGAAATCCGGCGGAATTTCTGCCGGAAAACGCTAAATCCGTCGAAAAACCGGGGGAAATCTGGCGAAATCGTGTCTGCTGGAAAAAATGGCCCCGGATTGCCGTTTTCCGCCGGAAAGCAGTCCTGCAGAAATTTCCGCCGGACCGTTCCGCCGGAAAGACGGTCCGGCGGAATTCCGGCGGACATTTCCTCCGGACTTCTTTCCGGCGGAAGAGTCCGGCGGAAATTTCCCCCGGAAAGCAGTCCGGCGGAAATTTCCGCCGGACTCTTCCGCTGGAAAGAAGTCCGGCGGAATTCCGGGGGAAATTTCCGCCGGAATTCCGCCGGACCACCCCGCCACCGCCGCCGCCGCCAGGAGCCGACACCGCCCGCCGGACCTCAAGGTTAGATGACCAACCCTTCACGACCAGGCTATTGCTGGAAGTTGTGTTCTATTTTGTCTTGTTTTATATTTATTATATATTTACTTGATTATTCTTATTTTAACATTCTTTCTTTCAATTTTAAAAAACAAAATAAATGTATTATAAATAATTAAAATATAATATTTATACTATATAAACACATGTATTATATATACTATATAAACATATGTATACCAATAAATATTCTTCTAATTCTTATAAATAGTTTTGTCTTCTAATAGTATTGATACTATATAAACTTATATATTATATATACTACGTAAACATATATATATATATACACTATACAAACATATACTATATACTATACACTATACAAACATATACTATATACTATATATACACTATACAAGCATACACTATATACAAACATATTATATATACTATATACATATGTATACCATATACAAACATATACTTTTAATTAGTGGAATACATAGTATTTATACTACGTAAACTTATATATTATATATACTACGTAAACATATATATATATATACTATGTATTCCACTAATTAAAAGATAATATAAATATTAATAGTTAAATATATACTATATAAACATATGTATACCTATAAATATATTATACATAATTAAAATCTAGTATAGATATTATATAAATATATTTTCTATATCCTATAATGAAAAAATGTATACTATATAGACATATGTATACCGATAAGTATATTATATACATAATTAAAAGATAGTATAAATAATAATAGCTAAAAGATAGTATTGATATTATATAAATATATTTTCTATATCCTATATGAAAAAATATATACTATATAGACATATGTATACCTATAAGTATATTCTATACATAATTAAAATATAGTATAAATAATAATAGTTAAAAGATAGTATTGATATTATATAAACATATATATTCTATATACTATATAGACATATGTATACCTATAAGTATATTATATACATAATTAAAAGATAATATAATTAAGGATAGTTAAAAGATAGTATTGATATTATATAAATATATTTTCTATATCCTATATGAACATATATATAATATATAGACATATGCATACCTATAAGTATATTCTATACATAATTAAAAGATAGTATAAATAATAATAGTTAAAAGATAGTATTGATATTATAAAAATATATATATTCTATATACTATATGAACATATATATACTATATAGACATATGCATACCTATAAATATATTATATACATAATTAAACGATAGTATAAATCATAATAGTTAAAAGATATTATTGATATTATATAAATATATATATTCTATATACTATATGAACATATATATACTATATAGACATATGTATACCTATAAGTATATTATATATAAAATTAAAAGATAGTATAAATAATAATAGTTAAAAGATAGTATTGATATTATATAAATATATATATATATATTCTATATACTACATAAACATATATATACAATATAAACATATGTATACCTATAAATATATTAAACATAATTAAAAGATAGTATAAGTAATAATAGTGACAAGATAGTATTGATATTATATAAATATATTTCCCCAAAGAGTGTTTTTAATTTAAAAAAAAAAATTTTGCTCTTGTACAAACTCGAACTTGGGACCCTCTTGGATACAAGACTAATACTTTGCCATTGAACTACTTCCAACTCTGTTTATTGTTTTGCCTATTATATATTAATATTACTTTTTTAATTAAAAATATTAAAAAAAAACCGGGGGAAATTTCCCCCGATTTTCCCCAGTTTTTTAAAAAAAAAATTCAAAAAAAACCGAGGGAAATTTTCCCCCGGAATTTCCCCCGGTTTTAATTAAAAAAAAAAGAAAATTTTGCTCTTGTGTGGACTCGAACTTGGGACTCTTGGATGCAAGACTAATACCTTGCCATTGAGCTAATTCCAACTTTGTTTACTGTTTTGCTTAATATGTCTAAATAGTACGATTTTAATTAAAAAAATTCAAAAAATAAAACCGGGGAAAATTTTCCCCGATTTTTTAAAAAAAAATTCAAAAAAAAAACTGGGGGAAATTTTCCCCCAGAATGTCCCCCGATTTTTTAAAAAAAAATTCAAAAAAAAAAATCGGGGGAAATTTTCCCCCGAAATTTCCCCCGGTTTTTTTAAAAAAAATAAAAAAAAAAACCAGGGGAAATTTTCCCCCGATTTTTTTAAAAAAAAATTAAAAAAAAAAACCGGGGGAAATTTCCCCCGGAATTTCCCCCGATTTTTAATAAAAAAAATTCAAAAAAAAATCGGGGGAAATTTTCCCCCGGTTTTTTAAAAAAAAATTCAAAAAAAAAACCGGGGGAAATTTCCCCCGGAATTTCCCTCGGTTTTTAAAAAAAAATTAAAAAAAAAACCGGGGGAAATTTTCCCCCGGATTTCCCCCGGTTTTTAATTCAAAAAATTAAAAAAAAACCGGGGGAAATTTTCCCCCGGATTTCCCCCGGTTTTAAAGAAAAAAAAGAAAATTCCGGGGGAAATTCCGGGGGAAAATTTCCCCCGGAATAATTCCGCCGGAATCGGGCGTTTTTTCTGTAGTGGTCTTTTCACTTCTCCAACTCCAAATTTCGATTTTCCTGAGAAATAAAAAATAAAAATACTTAATAAATAAGAGTTTTCAGATTTTATAGGTTTTGTTTGATTTTAGTTGATTTTATTCTATATTTTATCAAAATATCTCTACTAATACACTCTTAAAACCTAGCCTCATATACATATATAAATATATATTAGTGGTGGTACACTTATACACACACACATACCCACATACATATACATGGTGGTTAGTAAAGTGAGGTGTATGTATATACAACCATGTATAAATGTATGGAAGAGGTATTTAGATGAATATAATATGTAGATCTTTGCCTCTAATACTTGGAAGATCAATACACAAGACCTTACACACTCACAATCCTCATTTTTCAGCCATTTTACAGCCCCAAAACCGTGCCCCTTGCTGCCACCCTCACTCTCTCTTTCATTTTTCCTCCAAACACTACACTCTCTCCAAACTACCACACTTCTTTGAAGAAACTAAGGTAGGAACACTTCTTTATGCCTTAAGTAGAGGTTTTCTTCTTGTTTCTTGTGAAGAATAGGCAAGCTTCATAATCTTGTGCCCAAGCAATGTAAAAGATCAAGCTTGAATGGCCTAGAGTGAGAGCTTTTGCCAAACATGCCTCCAAGTTGAGGATTTTAGTTATTTTGCCATATTCATGTTACTTTAAAACTTTATGGTTAATTTTTCATATTATAACTCTTGTTGAGAGGAAGTTGAAGGATGGATAGACTTGTGAGCATGATCTTGAAGATATTATGTGATTAATATGCTTATTTGGAGTACTATGTGCTTACTATGCTTAATTGGAAATACTGTGTGATTATTGTGCCCTTTTTGCAATAATATGGAATTTTTATGCTTTATTTGAACTAATATGTGAGTTCTATGCTTTATATGAAGTAGTATGAGACCATGATACTTTATTTGAGCTATTAAGGGAATATCCTATGATGTTCTTGAAAGTCTTCGTAAAGAAAGCTCCACATATCTATTATTTGATAAATAAAACTTTTATTATACTTTATCCTATAGATTTATGCCTACTTTAGTCCTTTACATATATATATATACACATATATATATATATATACCTATTCAAGGTTTTAGTAAGTGATTAGATGATTATAGAAATATATATCTATGTGCGTATATATAAAAATAAATATTTAAAGTGTTATTATATATTCATTTAACTAATTTCATTATATGTTAATTATATATATATATATATAAATATTTATATGTACGTATAGGTATATGTTATTATAGATTACTTTTATATATATATATGTTACGTATATGTATATATATATTTATATTCATTTTATTAGTTTTATATGTATATGTAGATAATTCTTATCATATCTATGTATATACTTACCTATATTTTGTATAGGTATATATGACCATAACACCAGGACCTAATCTTCTTGCTAAGTTCCTTGTGTAAGAAATGGGATGTTTTATCGGGAATTACAGATATAATTAATCCTGTCGTCATATCTTAAGGATCTGTTTACAAAAATTTTTCTAGACCTGTCTTTGGTATCCAGTCAAGCCAAACACACAGCCCTAAACGCCTTCCATGGCTTCAGCGGGCAAAACAACAGCTTAACATACATACCAAGACTGTATCCAGAAATATTTTAACCTTAAATACAAGACTGGAGAATTATACTTACCCTAACCCATTAGTAAGGTTACAAGAAGATTATGATAACAAATCACACCATTATCATGAACCAGCTTCCATAATATTTGACACACAACACACTTAGCAACACATTAATAAAGCTTAATTAAAGCTGATAAAAGGGAAAGAAAGACGTACCAAACTTTTACTGCCTTAAAACTTGAAACTTTATTTCTTCGATATTGAAATACAGCTTTACAAAGAGGAACGCTAGGAATGAAACAAGGACGTACCAAAGCAAAAGGATACAAAACATATAAAACTGATAAGAGAAACTGATTACAAACTTATGTCTAACAACTAAACTAAGTTCTCCTTTTATAGGAGGATTCAATCAAAACAGACGAAAAGAAAACAGTAAACACAATAATTTACAAAGTCTGATTATGACTTAAAGGGGCAAATTATTGTCCTTCGCAGCATCTGATAACAGTGAAGTGGCAGACAATTTTTAATGGTCTTCAATTCGTATTATACCTTGGCATCTTGAAACAGCAAAAAGCAGGCGCATTATCGTCTGGGAAAAGGACTGGCGAACGAACACTTATCTTTGAAACAAAATTTTTTAAATTTGTCAAAAAGTACACAGTAACTTGTCGGTAAGGGCATCTGGGAACAGTGATTCGGCAGGCAAAATTATTGCTTGGGAGACTTCCTCTTGAAAACGACAGATTTGGCATCTTCAATAGTGACTTCAATTATGAATCTGACGTCATGGCTTACTTCATCGTTCTTCATTGTGTTTGGACTGAACTGGACTTCTGTATTACAGAACTGGCTTTTTTCCTTGAGCTTTTTCTTGGGATTGACTTAACAAAGCAACCATAGCATCAATCTGGATTTCGGATTCTTCAGCATATGGATCTTGTGATTCACCAGCAAGAACTTCTTCTTTAGAAGATGATGAGACTGATGAAAATTCTTCAGGATTTATGTCAAAGTCACAATTTTCATTTATCTCTTGTTGAACTTCAGAAAGATATTCAGAAATTACTTCTTTTCTTTCTTCCTTGGTTAAAGGACTTCCTTTCTTAATGGTAGCTTCCTTAAGCATCTCTTTAAGAGAAATTGGACCACGTTCCTTAACTTGTTTTTGGTCTTCATGAATTCTGTTTTTAATGGCGTTTATAGTCTCTTGGCCATGCAAGGCATGTGTATTTGGATCAATTGTTATCATCTTTTTCCAAAAAGAGGTGAAAAAGATGCGACTTAAACAAGGAAATTGTTGAGAGGTTTGACCAATCTCTGGTTCCCAACGCCATATCCATGGGATAGAGAATTGGATGAAAAAATGAAAGCAATTTATGCCTTCTGGCCACAATTTTAATTGTTTGGCTCTTTGGACAATGGGAGAATGAATTACCCATGCTGAATAAAGGGTCTTAAAAATGTCTGGAAGAATTTTGATGGAAGGACCAAATGTCATCCACCATTGAATAAACCACATGGGCAGACTTTCAGACCTTAAAGTTGGACATAGCTTAAACATCCAAGTATGTTTTTTCCCTTTATTTTCATAGAAAAAACATTTATGAAAAGCATTAATATAATCCCAATAATTATATTTAATATTGAGTTTTAACTCAGGACAATAAAATTCTCTTTCTTGTA
The DNA here is from genome assembly GCA_026212405.1 of Petrea volubilis. Taxonomy (NCBI): domain Eukaryota; kingdom Viridiplantae; phylum Streptophyta; class Magnoliopsida; order Lamiales; family Verbenaceae; genus Petrea; species Petrea volubilis. The sequence continues at coordinate 10,650,720 of CM047881.1, read as the reverse complement.
AGGTACTTATACCCCACTGTTCTGCAGAAAGAACTTGTCGAATTACGACAGTAGTATAAACATAATATGCCATGGATCCTTGAGGGTAATTATGATAAACTTGAAGGGTTCCAGATTTAATGAGTATTAACTCATAAATGATCCGGGTCTTATCGGATTCACAAGGAAAACTTCTAGTATCCACATACCTTTTAAGTATTTCATACGGATCTGTATTTAACAGTAAATCCTTTGGTTCAATCAGGAATATTAATTCCTTATGATCAGACTTAGTATAGGGCAGAGGTCCCATTTCTTCATATACCTCTGGGTTTTTAACTTTATCTGCATAAGATGAGGAATTACCTCTATCTTTTGATGATAACCCTGGGAAATCCTCATTATAGGCTTTCCTTGAACCAAAACTTCTGCCTCTTCCTCTACGGAGATTACCGTATCTAGGATGAATGGATTCTTCGTTTGGAAACATTATTTCCTGAAATAAAATTATTAGGCAATATAAGAAGTATTTATGACCTTTTTAAGAATCTTTTGTTGTTCCAAAAGTTCATTAAGTTCAATTTGAAATTGATGGAAAAAAGGGTTATAGGGTTGAGGGAAAAGTTTGAACCATTCTTTGTAAACAAAAATTTGTTTATCAATTTTCTTTGCTTTTTGAGCCAAAGTGAGAGGATAATTTTTTAAATCCATAAAATGAAATCTAGCTTTCTTAATTTTAAAAAGATTAATTTCTTTTTCAGTTGTTAAACCTAATTTATTAAGATAATTGGAGAAATTTAATTCCCATCCAATTTTTTCTTCTTCAGAGAAATGAATTAACTTTCTCTCGATCATAATCCTCCAAAGTAATGGACCATCCATCTGTTTAAGAGGGATTGTGAAGAAATCCTTTTTCAACCTGTTCAATTTCAAGAATTACTTCATATTGATTTTGAATATTATTTTGCATGTCTGAAATATCTCTTGGAGAAAGATAAAATCTATTAAGGATATCTTGCATATGATTAATATTTTCATAACATTCTTTCTTTAAATTATAAAGACGATGAAGATATTCCTGTTCTTTCTCATCAGGAGATTGATAAAGATAGGAATTTTCCATCTGCAAAATTATTTAAATCATGCATTTAGAAATGGTTTTAGCAAGATATTTTTCCGTGCTAAAATAAACTTCATAATAGTACATTAAAAATTTCTTATCATGATAAGAAAGAGTTCTGGGACTATCCAGATAATGGTTTTGAACCAATGCAAACTTCATGAGATTGTACAACTTAGTTGTATTTTTATGATCCTTAATCAAAAATTTTAAACCAGTTCTTGGCTGAATATCAACAAATCTGAAATTATCAGAATGAACATAGAGTGCTTTATAAATCAAACCATCAAGATCAGATGTTATCGAAAAACAACGATCAGGATTAAAACACAAACAACACTGAGAATTACTCATTAAAACAGTAAAACTTACAACCTATTTAGGCAATATTCTGGGAGGCATTATCCTGCAAATATTCTCTAGTTAAAAAATCAGGAAGACTATTATCTGTACCTTTCTTATATTTAATTATGAAATCAAAAGGGGCAAGATGAGATTGCCATCTAGCATACATAGCTTTACTAACATTATGTTTAAAATCTTTTTCAAACATAAATTTAGCAGATTGACAATCTGTAAAAACAGTAAAAGGTTTATTATACAGATCATTTTGGAATTTTAAAACACATTTAACAATGGCTAAAACTTCTTTAGCAATAGTAGCATAATTCTTTTGACTATTATTCCACTTACCAGAATAGTATCTAATAAGTTGTTTAGACTTATCTAAGGGATTAACTTGACTTAGTATGCCACCATATCCAATATTGCTAGCATCTGTTTCAATTATTTTTTCCCAATTAGGATTTGCTAAATTTAAGCAAGGTAAATGACTGACCTTTTTCTTAATTAGTTGAACTGCTTGAGTATGAGCTATACTCCATGGTTTAGGAACTTTTTTAAGTCTGTCATACAGAATTGCTGTATCTTGAGCAAGATTTTTATAATAGGCTGATATGTAATTTAGGCTTCCTAAAAATCTCTGCAACTGGGTTTTATCTTTAATTTCATCAGGAAATTTAGATGAAAACTCAATACTCCTATTTATAGGAATGATTTTTCCTTTTTCAATATTATGTCCTAAAAATCTTATTTTAGTTTGGAAAAGTAACATTTTGGGTTTAGAAATTACTAAACCATTTTGGATAATGATTTTCTTAAAAATATCAAGATGTTTAAAATGATTTTCAATATTATTTGAAAAAATTAAGATGTCATCAATATACACAATTATAAAATCAGTATAAGGAGTAAAAATGTCATTCATAATTTTTTGGAATTCTGAAGGAGCATTTTTTAATCCAAAAGGCATTACTTTCCATTCGAATTGTCCAAAAGGGACATTAAAAGCAGTTTTATATTGATCTTTTTCAGCAATTTGAATTTGCCAATAACCTGATTTTAAATCAAATTTAGAAAAGATATTTGAATTATATAATCTGTCAAGTAAATCTTTTTTATTAGGAATAGGATATCTTATCCATTTTAAAACTTTGTTTAAAGGTTTATCATTAATTACTAATCTAGGAACACCACGTTCTTGTTCTGCATGTTTATTAACATAAAAACCTGTACAAGACCAAGGTGACTTAGATGATTTAATTAATCCTTTATTTAATAAAGATTTAATCTCTGTTTTACAAAGTTCTAAAAATTCTTTATTCATTTGACAAGGTCTGGATTTAGTAGGTATTTTATTTTCTGAAAAATTATCTTCATAAGGTAAGTCAACAATATGTTTTTTACGATTCCAAAAAGCATTTGGATGATCATTACAAATGGTTAATGAAAAGTTATTTTCAAGAAATTTATGTTTTTTCTTTTCTTGTAGACTTTATCTACTTGAGGGTTTTTTGGAATATTCATACCAAATTGATCACAAAAATCTCCTAATTGCTTTTTATGCAACATGTTATGTTTTTGAACTTGTTGATTAAGTTTAATATCATTGCAAAGATTTAATCCTTCAGTTATGCAAGCACTTATGAGTTTACCATAAGTATAACTTTCATAATTTATATGTAAATTATTTCCTCTTAAGGTTTTTCTAACTTTTTCAGCAAAAAGGGGAGGAAGACCATCTATAAATTTAGACTTCCAATGATCCGAATTACTTTCAGGCAATTGTAAGACTCTACTTAAGAAAACATCCTTATACCATCTAAAAGAGCTTAAAGTATTACAACGCATATTTTGTAATAAAGTTCTTATTGTCTCAGAATTATCTGTCCATCTTCCAGTAAAATGTTCAAAAATATTGACAACAAGAGTATAAACTGCATCTTCAACTTGAACATTATTATCAAGCTTAGTCTTATTTAATATTTCTTGTTTAAAATCTAAAGTAAGGTAATTATCCCACCATCCTTTTAGTTGACCAGTAAAACCAGCAATTATCATGGATGCAATTGACTTATCACTATTACCATTTGTTTTACAAACAGTACTATACATTAACATTCTATGAATTATGTTAGCAATTTGATTAATAGTATATCCATCAATATTCCATTCATATATGTGATTACCACTATAACTAGTTGTATTAACAAACTCTTGTTCTTCATAGAGAACATCTTGAGGAGTAGGTCTAGGGTAGTAATAAAATCTTTGATTTGGTTTATCAGCATATTTATTAGAGTATGACCTTCTACCATGCTTACCAATTTTATTTATTTCATCTCTAATTACATTATGATAATCAGAATCAGGTTCTTCCAATTTTTCTACAAATTCAACATTATTTAAACGAAATTCTTTAAACTTTTCATTTAAAAGTTTTTCAAATTCAGTAACAGCAGCAAATTTGAAATTCTTAATTTCAGGTGGAGGTTGAATAGTTGGAACTGAAGAAGTACTGGATTCAGCTTTACTGATTTCTTCCTTTTCTTGTTCTTTTTCAATTAAAACTTTATTGATTTTTTGATTAATTCGATCAGTTTTTGAAAGAAGTTGATCAATTCTATTTATAGCCAAATTAATTTGTTCACCCAAAATTATTAAATATAAATTTGAATAATTTTGTTGTTGAATTATTTTGTTAAAAATTTGAGCATTACTTAATAAAGTCTTTTCTTCCATTATTTTTCCAAAAGCAGTATAATGCCTGGTTTGATTTTCTGTTATTATTTCAAAAGTATCCTGTGGAGGGTAAATTCCTTTAATGACTTTATTTGGAGAGATTTGAAAATTTCTTTCTAAAACCGCAATTTTATGTTCTAAAGTTTCATTAATTTTGTAAATAAACCACTGAACAAAAGGTATGATATCATTAATATCAGAAAGATGTTTATAATATTCTTCAGAAATTATTTGTAATTCTGTCTTATCAAAAATTTTATAAAACCATTCTCGGAAATTATTCCAAATAGGGAGATTAAATTCATTTTTACATTTTTGACGTGCCAGGGATCCTGGACTTAAATCAATTTTGGTGTCAAACATGATAACCCATTTCACTTAAAGTTGGATCGATTTCATCGATTTTCTTAGTTGGTGAAACGAAATTATCAGAATCAATTTTCAAATTCTTATATGGATCATTTAAATAGATTGTTGAATCCAAAGATTTATCAGATCGAGCGGGACTATCGCTATCATCATCTTTTTTAATTTCAGAAATTCTTGAAGTTGAACTTCTAGAAGGATATTGTAAATGATAAGGTTTTGGTGAAATAAAAGAGTATCTAGATTTACTATCAAAATTATTTCTTGGTAAAGAAAGTTGTTTTCTTGGCATAGTTATGAAAACATTACCTTCTTGGGTTTGTTGAATATTAGTTGGTTGATCAGAAATGTCATTTATGACAGGTGCAGCTTTTTCCATTATCCAATTTTCAGGAAAATTTATTTCATCCCATTTAATAGCTCTTCTTGTTGTGATATTAGATTTACTAAAATTAGATTCTATGACTATAGTTTCATTAGCCATTTTATCTTTTTGTTTACACTGAGGATTAAGTGTATGTAGTGTCTTATAATAAATTCTATAACAAATACATATTACTTCTGATCCTGGAGCATAATTATATCCATGTGTTTTAACATTTAATGTTAAGGCTTCTAATAAATTATTATCAGTCAAAGATAATTGTAAATTAGGGAAAACATTAAAATACACTGGACCATGAGCAAGACTACTCTCAATTATTCCCATTATGGATTGATCCCAATTAAGGTTTCTTCCATCTCTTAAGACAGCTAAAAAACTTTCTGGCAATCCTTCTAAGGTTAAAGGTTTAAAAGCAATTTGAACTAATCCAATATGTAAAAATTTATATGTAAAAATTTATATTTATCCTTATATCTTCCTACATCTCTTTCACTTAAAAGATGTAATATCATTTCATCTTTATTTAAAGATATAGTTTCTTCAGTTGTTTTAACAACTTGCTTAAATGAAATTTTGTCTAGTTTACCTATTTTATAAATTTCAGTTACTTGCACCTTAGGGATAGACCATTTATTTAATAAATCAAGATCTTCAGGTAGATCTACTTCATGACTTATACTGTTCTTAACAGTTTGTTTATCAGATCTAAAGATATTCATAATGAATAAAATGCAATAAGTGTGTGTCAAATATTTTTCCACTAGATTCAATCAAATGACATGGCTCTGATACCATTACAGCAGTTAACTTATGGGTAGTTTTTTCAAAATACCTGGTAGGAATTATTCCTTCTTGGATACAATTAAGATCAGCACCACTATCAATTAAAGCAGTAAGGTTTTTCATAAATTGATTATCAATTAGCAAAGTTATTTTAACATACCATTTTTGGGAGGTAACAATATCTAAAGTTGCAAGGAAATTAGTTAATTCTGTTCCTTCTTCAGGAATGTCATCTTCACTACTCTCATTATGAGTATGCAACTTAGGGGAATCTATATGTTGCTTTCCTTTTTCAAGATAAGTTATTCTTTGAGAAAAATTAGTATTTTCTTCTTTTAATTGTTTAATTTCTAATTTTAAATATTCAATTTCATTTTTTAAATCAGTAATAGTAACGGGGTTCTTATTGTTATTATACTTAGTAGCTAATCTTTTATGAACTTCATCCATAGTATAAGGAAGATTATTCCTTTGAATATTATTATTATTATTATTATTATGACGATTACTAGATTCACCAGTAATATGTTCTATTAAGAAAGATTTAATAGTAGAATCATTTGTATGTTTTAATAAATCAATTATAGAATTTGATTTAATCATATTTATCTCAAAATCTTTAAATTGTGAAATCAGTTGATATAGCTCATCATTTTTAGGATTTTCACAAGGTTCATTATTCTGACATGGTTCACATTCTGATTCATTTTCAGAACTAGAAAATTCAATTTGATCTAAAACATTTATGTTTTTATGAATATCACTATTATGTGAAGAAGAATTACTATCACTATCACTTTTAAGTTCAGATTCTGAAACAAGTAAAATTTTGCATAATGAGTCTTTAAGATCATCATCAATATTTAAAGCATAAATTTTTTGTTTAACTCTACAATTTTTTGCATAATGACCAATTTTTCCACATTTAAAACAAGCATTATTATTCTTATATTGAGTTTTAGAAAATTTTTTAAATTTTTTCTTTTTATTTTGTGATTGAGGTTGAGGTAATTGTTGTGCATAATTTTGTTGCTTAAATCCTCGTTTTTCACGTTTTTTACGTTTATATTCATAATTATTAAAACATACAAATGATTCTACTATTAAATCTTTCTTAATAGAACATATTACTGGTGAATCTAGTAATCGTCATAATAATAATAATAATAATAATATTCAAAGGAATAATCTTCCTTATACTATGGATGAAGTTCATAAAAGATTAGCTACTAAGTATAATAACAATAAGAACCCCGTTACTATTACTGATTTAAAAAATGAAATTGAATATTTAAAATTAGAAATTAAACAATTAAAAGAAGAAAATACTAATTTTTCTCAAAGAATAACTTATCTTGAAAAAGGAAAGCAACATATAGATTCCCCTAAGTTGCATACTCATAATGAGAGTAGTGAAGATGACATTCCTGAAGAAGGAACAGAATTAACTAATTTCCTTGCAACTTTAGATATTGTTACCTCCCAAAAATGGTATGTTAAAATAACTTTGCTAATTGATAATCAATTTATGAAAAACCTTACTGCTTTAATTGATAGTGGTGCTGATCTTAATTGTATCCAAGAAGGAATAATTCCTACCAGGTATTTTGAAAAAACTACCCATAAGTTAACTGCTGTTAATGGTCATAAATTAGACATTACTTATAAAATTCCTAAAGCTTATATTTGTCAAAATAATACTTGCATACCTACAAGTTTTTTGTTAATAAAAAACATGACTACCCAAGTAATTCTTGGAACTCCTTTTATTCAAAAACTCTTCCCTTTAAAACAAATTGATACTAATGGTTTTATTGGTACTTTTGAAAATAAAGAAATTAAATTCAAATTCATAACTGAACCAAGAACAAGATTATTGAATGAAATTCAAGATTTGATAAATCAAAAACAAAATCATATTAATTTTCTTAAACAAGAAATTAATATTTCTAATATTGAGAATTATTTACAAAATCCTAGATTAAAAGAAAAAATAAAATTTCTTGAAAATAACTTTTCATTAACCATTTGTAATGATCATCCAAATGCTTTTTGGAATCGTAAAAAACATATTGTTGACTTACCTTATGAAGATAATTTTTCAGAAAATAAAATACCTACTAAATCCAGACCTTGTCAAATGAATAAAGAATTTTTAGAACTTTGTAAAACAGAGATTAAATCTTTATTAAATAAAGGATTAATTAAATCATCTAAGTCACCTTGGTCTTGTACAGGTTTTTATGTTAATAAACATGCAGAACAAGAACGTGGTGTTCCTAGATTAGTAATTAATTATAAACCTTTAAACAAAGTTTTAAAATGGATAAGATATCCTATTCCTAATAAAAAAGATTTACTTGACAGATTATATAATTCAAATATCTTTTCTAAATTTGATTTAAAATCAGGTTATTGGCAAATTCAAATTGCTGAAAAAGATCAATATAAAACTGCTTTTAATGTCCCTTTTGGACAATTCGAATGGAAAGTAATGCCTTTTGGATTAAAAAATGCTCCTTCAGAATTCCAAAAAATTATGAATGACATTTTTACTCCTTATACTGATTTTATAATTGTGTATATTGATGACATCTTAATTTTTTCAAATAATATTGAAAATCATTTTAAACATCTTGATATTTTTAAGAAAATCATTATCCAAAATGGTTTAGTAATTTCTAAACCCAAAATGTTACTTTTCCAAACTAAAATAAGATTTTAGGACATAATATTGAAAAAGGAAAAATCATTCCTATAAATAGGAGTATTGAGTTTTCATCTAAATTTCCTGATGAAATTAAAGATAAAACCCAGTTGCAGAGATTTTTAGGAAGCCTAAATTACATATCAGCCTATTATAAAAATCTTGCTCAAGATACAGCAATTCTGTATGACAGACTTAAAAAAGTTCCTAAACCATGGAGTATAGCTCATACTCAAGCAGTTCAACTAATTAAGAAAAAGGTCAGTCATTTACCTTGCTTAAATTTAGCAAATCCTAATTGGGAAAAAATAATTGAAACAGATGCTAGCAATATTGGATATGGTGGCATACTAAGTCAAGTTAATCCCTTAGATAAGTCTAAACAACTTATTAGATACTATTCTGGTAAGTGGAATAATAGTCAAAAGAATTATGCTACTATTGCTAAAGAAGTTTTAGCCATTGTTAAATGTGTTTTAAAATTCCAAGATGATCTGTATAATAAACCTTTTACTGTTTTTACAGATTGTCAATCTGCTAAATTTATGTTTGAAAAAGATTTTAAACATAATGTTAGTAAAGCTATGTATGCTAGATGGCAATCCCATCTTGCTCCTTTTGATTTCATAATTAAATATAAGAAAGGTACAGATAATAGTCTTCCTGATTTTTTAACTAGAGAATATTTGCAGGATAATAAATCGTAACTGTATTGCCTAAACAGGTTGTAAGTTTTAATTATGTCTCAATGTTGTTTATGTTCCCCTGTTAATAAATGTTTTCAGATTTTATAATCTTATGAAATTAGCTTTGGTACAGAACTGTTATTTGGACAGTCCCAGGACTCTTTCATATCATGATAAAAAATTTTTAATCTATTTTTATAAAGTTTATTTTCGAACAATGAAAGATCTTGCTAAATTTATTGATAAATGCATCATTTAAATAATTTTGCAGATGGAAAATTCTTATCTCTATCAATCCCCTGATGAAAGAGAACAAGAATATCTTCATCGTCTTTATAATTTAAAGAAAGAATGTTATGAAAATATTAATCATATGCAAGATATCCTTAATAGATTTTATCTTTCTCCAAGAGATATTTCAGACATGCAAAATAATATTCAAAATCAATATGAAGTAATTCTTGAAATTGAACAGGTTTAAAAAGGATTTCTTCACAATCCCTCTTAAACAGATGGATGGTCCATTACTTTGGAGGATTATGATCGAGAGAAAGTTAATTCATTTCTCTGAAGAAGAAAAAATTGGATGGGAATTAAATTTCTCCAATTATCTTAATAAATTAGGTTTAACAACTGAAAAAGAAATTAATCTTTTTAAAATTAAGAAAGCTAGATTTCATTTTATGGATTTAAAAAATTATCCTCTCACTTTGGCTCAAAAAGCAAAGAAAATTGATAAACAAATTTTTGTTTACAAAGAATGGTTCAAACTTTTCCCTTAACCCTATAACCCTTTTTTCCATCAATTTCAAATTGAACTTAATGAACTTTTGGAACAACAAAAGATTCTTAAAAAGGTCATAAATACTTCTTATATTGCCTAATAATTTTATTTCAGGAAATAATGTTTCCAAACGAAGAATCCATTTATCCTCGACACGGTAATCTCCGTAGAGGACGAGGCAGAAGTTTTGGTTCAAGGAAAGCCTATAATGAGGATTTCCCAGGGTTATCATCAAAAGATAGAGGTAATTCCTCATCTTATGCAGATAAAGTTAAAAACCCAGAGGTATATGAAGAAATGGGACCTCTGCCCTATACTAAGTCTGATCATAAGGAATTAATATTCCTGATTGAACCAAAGGATTTACTGTTAAATACAGATCCGTATGAAATACTTAAAAGGTATGTGGATACTAGAAGTTTTCCTTGTGAATCCGATAAGACCCGGATCATTTATGAGTTAATACTCATTAAATCTGGAACCCTTCAAGTTTATCATAATTACCCTCAAGGATCCATGGCATATTATGTTTATACTACTGTCGTAATTCGACAAGTTCTTTCTGCAGAACAGTGGGGTATAAGTACCTTACAAGAAAGAGAATTTTATAGTCCTGAGTTAAAACTCAATATTAAATATAATTATTGGGATTATATTAATGCTTTTCATAAATGTTTTTTCTATGAAAATAAAGGGAAAAAACATACTTGGATGTTTAAGCTATGTCCAACTTTAAGGTCTGAAAGTCTGCCCATGTGGTTTATTCAATGGTGGATGACATTTGGTCCTTCCATCAAAATTCTTCCAGACATTTTTAAGACCCTTTATTCAGCATGGGTAATTCATTCTCCCATTGTCCAAAGAGCCAAACAATTAAAATTGTGGCCAGAAGGCATAAATTGCTTTCATTTTTTCATCCAATTCTCTATCCCATGGATATGGCGTTGGGAACCAGAGATTGGTAAAACCTCTCAACAATTTCCTTGTTTAAGTCGCATCTTTTTCACCTCTTTTTGGAAAAAGATGATAACAATTGATCCAAATACACATGCCTTGCATGGCCAAGAGACTATAAACGCCATTAAAAACAGAATTCATGAAGACCAAAAACAAGTTAAGGAACGTAGTCCAATTTCTCTTAAAGAGATGCTTAAGGAAGCTACCATTAAGAAAGGAAGTCCTTTAACCAAGGAAGAAAGAAAAGAAGTAATTTCTGAATATCTTTCTGAAGTTCAACAAGAGATAAATGAAAATTGTGACTTTGACATAAATCCTGAAGAATTTTCATCAGTCTCATCATCTTCTAAAGAAGAAGTTCTTGCTGGTGAATCACAAGATCCATATGCTGAAGAATCCGAAATCCAGATTGATGCTATGGTTACTTTGTTAAGTCAATCCCAAGAAAAAGCTCAAGGAAAAAAGCCAGTTCTGTAATACAGAAGTCCAGTTCAGTCCAAACACAATGAAGAACGATGAAGTAAGCCATGACGTCAGATTCATAATTGAAGTCACTATTGAAGATGCCAAATCTGTCGTTTTCAAGAGGAAGTCTCCCAAGCAATAATTTTGCCTGCCGAATCACTGTTCCCAGATGCCCTTACCGACAAGTTACTGTGTACTTTTTGACAAATTTAAAAAATTTGTTTCAAAGATAAGTGTTCGTTCGCCAGTCCTTTTCCCAGACGATAATGCGCCTGCTTTTTGCTGTTTCAAGATGCCAAGGTATAATACGAATTGAAGACCATTAAAAATTGTCTGCCACTTCACTGTTATCAGATGCTGCGAAGGACAATAATTTGCCCCTTTAAGTCATAATCAGACTTTGTAAATTATTGTGTTTACTGTTTTCTTTTCGTCTGTTTTGATTGAATCCTCCTATAAAAGGAGAACTTAGTTTAGTTGTTAGACATAAGTTTGTAATCAGTTTCTCTTATCAGTTTTATATGTTTTGTATCCTTTTGCTTTGGTACGTCCTTGTTTCATTCCTAGCGTTCCTCTTTGTAAAGCTGTATTTCAATATCGAAGAAATAAAGTTTCAAGTTTTAAGGCAGTAAAAGTTTGGTACGTCTTTCTTTCCCTTTTATCAGCTTTAATTAAGCTTTATTAATGTGTTGCTAAGTGTGTTGTGTGTCAAATATTATGGAAGCTGGTTCATGATAATGGTGTGATTTGTTATCATAATCTTCTTGTAACCTTACTAATGGGTTAGGGTAGGTATATATGTGGTATTCATATATTTATATATCTTATATTTTGTCTATCTATATATTTATACTTCTTATATTTTAATCTTTATATTTATATATTCATACTAGTTATATTTATATATTTATATTATATTTTGTCTATTTACATATTTTTGCTACTAGCTATTTACATATTTAACATTTCTAAGTAAGTATGCTTAATAAGCAAATATAAAGCTTTCATTTTTAAGTGTGGAACTTACTTTACTAAACTATAATATAAACTTCCCAACATTATGTGCTTATGTGAATAATTTGCAATTGTGTGAATGGGCCCTATGTGCTGGAATGGTCTGGGGGGTGCTCCGCTGGGACTATACTATTAAGTAGCTGAAGAGTTCACAACCCTTCCATCTCCTAATCCCCCCTTGGGTAGACGGAGGGATCTACTCAAAAGAGAGGGTCGTAGGACAATACTAGGTGTATACCCGGGATACGACCATTAGAGGATAAGGCTGGCGGGAGAAATGTGCTGGTTGTTATTTCGGCCCGGGTAGTTATAAGGGTCACTGTCAGGTGACAAAAGGTAGAAAGTGTGAAACTATATGTGTGCTATGTGTAACTAATGTGCACTTGACACCCGAACACCTTATGTGTATAAAGAAATGTTTCTACTCAATGTATGTTGATTTCGTGTTATATAATGCTTCCGAAGCTAGCCTTTATGATGATGATGAGGAGGAACCTTTTGAAGCATTTTACTAGGAAGGAAGATGTAGGATTTCCGCTGCGTACCTATAGTTGGTGGTTTTTGCTTTTGCTATGTACATATAGTAGAACTAGCAATTCGATAGTCTCCTTTGTTGAATGTATCTTTATGTTATGTAATGTAGCCTAGTATATTTTGTAATTAACAATTTACGCATGTATGTAATCCCTAATGATAATAATAATCATAATAATAACAATACTACTACTAATAATAATATAATAATAATAAAGGGTTTTCGGGGTCGTCTCACATGTCTTACTCCCATCTTGCATGGATGGACTATTCCATGTATTGGTTGTGGGTCATAGGAAATTGGCATGGTCTTGAGATATGACCACCGATGTGAATGGACAGAATGATGGGATTAACGATGTCAACGGTTGGAATAATATGATATGAGAGATACAAGGAAGTGATGATCACGATATTGTGATCTAAAGGTAAAGTATTATGTGGAATATTATATGGCTATGTGTACATATTACACACACACACGTTATGTGATTATTGCATTTATGATATTGTTAGTTATATTTGTTTCAAAAATGATTTATTGACACCCTTGGGATAGCATGTTTTAATTATGTTTTATGTATCATTGGTGTTGGAAACAAGCTATTATTTTGTTGAAAGTTTGTGAGCCATTCTATCTTGATATGATCTATTGATACCCTTAGGGATGCCTTTGGAAAGTTTGGGCCCAGGTACATAGAGCGGGGTATATCGGGCGGAACGGACCGTCGATAGAAAATTCCTACGTGATACCATTCTGTTGGACTTGATTCCTACATACAGTTCGGAGGTTAATTGTAGTAGGGATTGGCTTGGTGTATTGCACAGGCACGTGGTACACCTACCGTTTACCGTCTACCATTGCCAAGGTCGCTCCTTGACACAAAGGGGAGGCATAAGGATTTTATGATATGTTTATCTATTTTGGGTAGTCACAAGGTTGGAGATTCCGTTCATAGCTCACCATCCATCTTGTTCAAGTTTGTGTATACATACTTCTTTATGATTCATTATATTGTTGGTTTATGACTCTTATTTCCAGCTCTTATATCTGTATGTATATTTCCGGCCTCACTAAGTCATTTGGACTTACCAACCCAAGTTCTTTCTGTTTATTGCCTCAATTTAAGGAAAATAGGTTGAGGGATTGGAGTGTTACCAATCATTAGCACATAGTTGTTTATCCCATGTAGCAGACTAGCTTATTTAATAGAAAATGGAAAATCACTAGTTAAAGTGTTGTACTTGGATAGTTGTACCTTATAGTTCTATGTAAGTTAAATGCATTTTTGCTTTACCTCGATTTTATTATTTGGCAGTACTGAATAAGTTGCAAGTATTACGTACCGATTGGAAAAATTGGTACCCAACAAGACTGTTAAGTGAGCCCTACTCGTATAGGATGATCTGAGCGATGGGGGTTTCACAATGGCACACGCTCCACACTGCTACCAAGTGTGCACAATTATCCAATGCCTCATGTTTGTCAGCTATCGCGCTTACACAGTCTTGGCCGCATGCACATCTTGCCTCGATCATGCACTAGCGCTCAGTCGCTCACACTGTCACATACATCGGGACCTCAGCCACATACCCTCATATCGTTGCGTACTATGTGGGCTCAATTCACATGTAGGTTGTGTAACGCTTGGGCATGGCCGGCATGTGGCCCGTGGCTGCTAGGTTATAGGCCACTTTTCCCATATTCTTTTCAGCATCCCACTCGCCACCATCAACACTCATTACATTCACTTACCTACACACACCTACACCTTCCTTGCTCTTCTAACTTCTCAGTACTCCAACCATTGTTCATAGTAGAAGATTGAAGCAGGGTAGCATAGCTAGCCTGCGTGTACCCTGCCACACCTCATGTCGAGCTCAAGAGCTTAGCAATCATTCGGCTTTAGCTCCGGCTCCAGCAAGACAACATGCATCATCTGCAATAGCATCCCCCTATTTCCCTCATCTTCTCAATTCATTAACAAAACTAAATACTGCATCGTAATATTCTAAGTGTTGCATGAATTTCAACTATAAAATAGAGTACAGGACTGCTTACTAATCATTGGGTCTCTACACATCGCATTACTAGCTCTTCTTTTATTCTCTTCTCTTTTCTCTCTCTCTCTCTTTCTTAGCTCTTCTCTCTCATCTCTCTCGTCTCTCTTTTGAGTGTCCTATATGTGTGTGTGTGTTATGTGTAGGTGCATGTTCGAATGGGATGGGTGCAGTGGTTTTGGTCCCTTCTTGACACTAGTGTAAGGCATTCAAGAGCTGTACAGGACAAGCCTCGCTACAGCGCTTGAGCGTAACGCACTGCATAAGGTGTGCACTAAGTGGCAAGCAGACATGCTACCAGGTGCGTAGGAAGTTGACTTGGGCAAGCTTGCATGATTGCCGAGCCATGCCTTGGGTTGTTCGTAAACTTAAGGCAAGAACATATGTATTAACTTAAAATGCTAAATGATTATCAGACCTATATATGAGCCCTTAGATAGTTAGTAAACTCTGGATAATCGAGATATCTGTATGTTGTCCTTTTCGATCTGGTAGTATTGGTTAAATGATAAGTATGAGTGCAAGATAATTAAATATGTTAATTGGTTTGGAATATCCTTATTATTTGGCTTAGATATTGATGATACATGTTAAGACATTGAACCATTTGACTTGTATGGATGAATTATGTGTCAAATTATGCTCATGTCAAATAATGACTTGTATTTTACGTTGATGCTATCTTGCGAGTTGATTTTTCTAGGTACTGTGTAAGGAGCAAGATACGCATGTCACTTTAATCAATTCACGTAAGAGAAGCAAAAACAATTGATAAGAAATGGTTAGCTCGTAAGCAAGAAAAGCAAGCAAGGATTGTAACATAAGCATAACATGTAAGAATCTTGGAAAAGACACAGGTCAGAGTTGTCCTAGTTAAGATTTACCCTATGTAGGTTAAACGTTGGTCGACCCTCCTAATTTGGGTTAAAGATTAGGTCCACAATGGGATTTTGTAGCATTAAGATCCTCCTGATTGGGGTCAAAGATTAGGACTTGATTAGGAGCTGCTTTGCGAATGAAACAGTTACAACAAAGATCTACCTAACAGGGGTTAGAGCAATAGGTATTTATCTACAGAGAGAATTAGATAACTTAGATGTAATAATTTAGGATTCACATCGAGAACTCTAAGTGTTGAACCTTCAAACAACTTAGTCAAGAACATAAAATCCACAATAAAGAGCTTTAAGTGTTGATCTTCAACTTAGTTGGAACGTAGGGTTAATACAAGAACTATAGCTTAAATAAGAATGCGCGCGCGCGTGCGTATATAAGATATAAAACTACCCCTTCTTGATACCCTTGAAAATACATACCTTAACCCCTCCAAACCAGCAAAACTTTATACATATCTCCGTATATATGCAGACCATGATCGAAGAATGTAGGCAGAGTTAGTGTGACTAGAGATTGGCCAACCATACTAATTCCAATGGATGAACATAATAGAATGACCATCTGACTTCAAAACCTAGAACAAGAAAATCAGGAACTTAGAAATAGGATGAAAGAGATGGCAAGAGTACATCAAATGCCTGCTAGGAGGTGTTGCCCATGTCTTCTAATTTCACTATCAAGAGACACTAAAAAGTGATGACTTAGAGGAGCAACATAAATCCCCTGTAATGAATGTGTTGGAACTATAAAGGAGGTACAAAGAAGTAATTTACGCGATATGTACAGAGCGACATCGACATGAAGTTGAGCATCAAATAAGTGAGGAGTTATTTGATCAACCAGGAGGTTAAGGAGGCTTGGCAATAGAGGAGTAACATGAGGAAAAGGAAGAGGAACCCGTGAAAGAACTGATCAATGATAAGATGACTTAGATAAGCTAGATACAAATTTTTTCTTAATTATAATAAATCCAAGAGACTACCTCAATTATAGAAGGATAAAACTCCTATAGAACTGATCATAACACGTATTTTGTAAGAAACGCATCAAAATTATGAATAAAACCACTCCAAATTAATAATGATGTCATTTTTCAAATTGCATTGCTTTTATTTCCTTTCATCACATAATCTCCTAATTGTACGATAATCAACAACTTCAACCTAGCCATGACACAATTTCCTTCGTACAGGAGATGATACACAATATGAGAAGAGCCACTAAAGTTGCTTGCGACGCTAACCCTTCTACAGGGAACAAAATTCCTATAGCAAAAGCCACCTAAGTCCTCTCATCATCACCTCATACAGGGACCCATCAAGAGGATCTTGTTATTGTTGCAACCATAGTGACGTAGTCCATGCAGCTGTAACAACCACACCAGCACCGAAGACCAACCCTTAGAATAATGCTGTGATCGGTACAATTACGAGTCCATAAGATAAGCCCAAATTCATTCATTCAAAGTTCACCACAAACCCAAGGCTATACGAGGTGGCTAAATGAAGTAAAGGACAATATGGAACTAGTCGAGATGCGACTGGAGGTACGAACTTAAGTGGTAGTTCCATTGTTCATAAGGGTAAGCTACTAAATAATGGGAAAGCATTTCCCCATATTTAGCAGAAATGGGCTCCATTACCTATGAACGCTTCAACCAAGTGTTCCTAAACTACTACTTCCCAATTTCAATCAAATTGCAAAAGATGGCAGGGATCAATAATTTGACATAATCAGTCGACATGTTGGTGGTGGACTACACTAATAAATTCCATTCACGCAGTAAGTATGCACCCTCAGTTATAGCTGATGCATTTTTTAAGATGCACAAGTTCATTAAGAGTTGAAGAGCCAAATCCAGTTAGCCTTGGCAATCTGCTAAGTAAGAAGTTTCGATGATCTTCTCGGAGGAGCTATACGAGTAAAGGTAGATATACAACAAATGATGAAGAAAATAAATTGAAAATCGCATAGGACGGAAGCTGGCATGGCTTGAGGAAATAAGAAGAGGCAATTTGTTAGGCCTGCTAATCCAAGGTTGAACACTAGCAACCCTTGTGACATCTCGATTTTTGTATACGTAAAATAGGTATACTAACCATATTTATCAACTACTACAACATACATAAGAACCGAAATTACGTAGTATATTTCAGTAAAGACCAAATATGTGCATTTATACATAAAATAAGTTTAATAACCATAGTTATACTAACAAAAATCGGATTTCTATACTATACTTTTGTCAAAACCGAAATTTGATAGTTTATGAGTGTGAGCCCGAAAATATATTTTTGTAAATATAAAATTTGATATTATGTGTATAATACACATAAAAATCAAGATATATACAGTATAAATATAGGTAATTTTCAAAGTTATAAATAATAATAATAATAATAAGATTATTTTATTGGTTGGCTATTTTATTTGTTACATGTGTTAGGACTCTTGTCCATAGCATATGTTAGAAGAGATTTAGGGCACATGTTATTATACACATGTCATCTTTATAAGTTGTTGTAAATATGATCAAGCTACTCGCGAGACACTTGTTCTCATGATATTTAAGCTAAGATGATCTCCAATGTATAGAAGACACATCTAGGAACACTTGTTCTCATCTTCATAAACCCTAGGATACTTGTGTGCAATCTATACAAGCCCTTATCTCAATCCAAGGGCTATAAGTTTGTCCTTAGTCATTAAGCAAAGATTAATGGTCATGTTTTAGCCAAAAATGCACAATTAGATATGAAAGAGATAATGTTAGGAACACCTAAACCCTTATTTCATCTTGATTTATACACTTGGATGCCCTCGAAATTTGCCACAATAATGCTTTGAGATGTACTAATAAAATAATTTAACTGTCTTGAGCTAACACCTATAAATAGGGGACCTCCCCCCCTCCCCCCCTTCCACCTATTTCAAAATACAACACAGTCTCCATACAACCCACACACACTCTACACACAGCGGCTGCTGCTGTTACACATAGTATACACACAAAAAAACACACCTACAAGAAGATCCTAGAGTTATAGATACACTATTAGAAGGTATGTTCTCATTAAAAACCCCCTATATGTTTTAAATATAGTTTCATCTTATCTTAAGTAGTTAATTCATGTCTATATATCATATTTTTATGTTTGGTTAGTTTATGAAAGTATTCATGTATTTGTTTTCCTTATGCATAAGTATAGTAAATTAAGAATTTTCCTATATGTCCATGCCTTTGCATACGTATTTGAAGAACTAGGGTTGTTCTTCTATTCTATATGCATATACAGTACATAAAGTTAGCTTGAAAACTATAAATGTACATTCATGCATAAATAATATTCATTCGTGTACTTATGTATAATGTTTACCTAAAGTGACTATTAAGCACAAGTTAAGTTTACCTATCTGTCCTAGGTCATATGTTATAACAACATAAGTATGATATTACTTCAAGAATTCAATAACTATTAGTCATGAGCATTACGAAATAATATTCTAACTATAGCCGTTAATGTAAACTTTAGGAGGTTACTGAGGTAGCATAAACTAGGTGAGTCAATAAGCTTTAAGGTGAGTGTATTGTCTATTCTTTTCTGGGGCTTTGAACTATATGCTATAAATACTGCCGTATGGCTCATCCCATCTTGTTTATATTATCTGATTTATTATTCTCTTAAACCCTATATTACAAATGAATATTGAACACCATTGGGGTATCCTGATTTAATTATGTTTTATGTATTCCTGGTGTTAGAAACAAGCTACTGCTTTATTAAACATTTGTGAGCCATGTCTGTCTTGTTATACTAATACCTTGGGGACGCCCTTGGGAAGTTCGGGCTCTGGTACTTATAAGAGGGGTTTTATTGGGCGAAACGGACCGTCAATGAACCTTCTTATATGATACCATTCCGTAAATCCAAATGTCTACTTACAGCTAGAGGATGACTGTAGTAGAATTAGATTGATGTATTGCATAACGCGTGGTACATCTCTGTCACGACCCGGAAAAATACCCTTCATATTTTATTAAAATATGTTGGACCGAAACGCGCAGCGGTAATATTTTCATAGCTGTAGGTGTCACAATCTCTATCCCATTTAATATTGAGGTGGCTTCTCGACAAAGGTGGCATAAGGGTTTTTGTCAGGATTTAATTATTTTGGGTAATCATAAGGTTGGAGATTCTATCTTGGGCTCACTATCAGTCATGTTTAATCTATTACAGAAATATACAGTTCACACCACATCACACTTTATCATGTTTTAACTGGTTTTGAATCTAACTTCTAGTATCACTTATATGTGATTATAGCAACCTCACTAAGTCAATTGGACTTATCATCCCATTGTTTTTTGTTCACTGTCTCAGACTTGGGATAAAATGGTGACCATAGAATGGAGTCACGCCTCAACTGATATTTCTTTTGTTGAATTTATCAGTATAGTTATAAATAGCTTATGTTTTGCTACTCGTTATTATAAGTTCGGTCATGTCAATATTGTACCCTTAGTGTAATTACTCTGTTACATATATAATAATCGTACTATGTTTTTACCTTGCTTCCATTGTACCTTATAAAGTCTTTTGAATTGTGACGTTCATATTAGGTATCGATCAAAAGATAGGTACTCATTATGATTGTTAGTAGGACCCCAATTGTATAGAGAAGGCCCTTATGAGAGGGGCACCAAGTTCTACACTCCTTTTGAAATGTACAAGTTTTGCCATATGAGACACCCACAGGAGTATCAGTGGAGAAAGGATGCGTGCTTCTATTATAACCAATTAGAGCATTGAATTGCCACCTGTCCACATGTAAATCCAATAACTCCAAGATGTTTTGTACCAAAACTCCCACAAGTAAACAATGGCAACAACAAGCCGACGGGCAATGCCTTGGTGTTTGCTACGACCAAGACGACAGTAGCAAACACTGAAGATGTAGTGGCAGGTATGGTTACAATTGACCAAGTTTCTACTTTCACATTATTTGATTGTGGTGCCACGCATTCATATGTAGCCCAAAGGTTTGCTAAGAAACTTGTTGAGAACCAATGAAGAAGCTAAAACAATCAATGAGTGAAAGCTAGCATATGAATAATCAACGTATGTGTAACGGCATGCAACTAAGATCCAACTTATGCATAAGGCATCTGGTTGTGAACGAGCATATGCGTAAGGGTATATGGTTGGGAACCAACATATGTGTAAGGGCATGCAATTGATATTTAGCATATATTCAAGGGCATAGTATCGAGAATCAGTGTATACGTAAGGTCCTAGGACTGAGAACTAGTGTATACATAAGGGCATGCAACTATGAATGAGAATACAGTCAGGAGCTAACATTTGCGTAAGTGCATGAGACTATTAATGAACAAGAGCATGCTAGCCGAAAGTCTAACATTAAAGGTCATCCATGCACTGAGTCATCCATTGCATAGTTGGGTGTTCATTTGTGAATGTCATTAAGAGATAATGTAAGAAATAATTAACAAGAGATGAAAGACAACTAAGGGATGTAAGGATTCCTTACTAAGAGAAGTGCCGCTAACACAACAAAAGCTTAACATTTTGTAGATGGGCAGTATGAAATCAAGGATGAGGATAACTTGTTCTGAGGCTAGTGTCCTTGAAGATTAGAATAGGTTATTGATTTCATGTTATGCACACTATTTTAAGAGTTGTATGAACATGAGGATTTGGGGTTATGTAATAAGAAATCACAAAATCCAACTTGTTTTCCATACAATGTTTCTTGTCCCCGAGCTAGTTGAATCACCAGTCACGCCGGCACCTCTGCCACTACCTTGAATTGGGCTCAATCACCTAGGCATTCACCTAGCTCAAGTGGTGGTGGTGGCGGCCTATACCAACACTAGTCACTGCCAATCTCCCTTGTCTTTCTTGTCTTTTCATAAAATATGAATTTGCTTTTGATTTAAATACACACATATGCATTTCTATAACTAATAAAATAACTAAAATCATACAAAAATGAGAAAATCGTAATCATGCTTCCCTTTTCTTCCTTCTTTCTTCTATTTTCTCCATCTCTCTAGGCTTTCTCTCTTTTCTCTCGATTTATGGGCGCGTGTGTATTTGGGAGTGCAATCATGTGTGTGTAGTGTTTTGTGTAGGCTTTTCAAGGATCTGAACATTCAACCTTTTGATAGCTATTAACCCCATTGACAGTTCATTCATTCTTATTCATAATTATTTTTTCCCTCTTTTATTGAATTCAAAATTTAAAATTCAAAATTTAGATTTTTATTTCGCAAGACAAAATATCCACTAGTACATAGCAGGGGATTTCCAATTTTCTCAAAGTTGTGTCAGCTAGAGTTTGAACTCTAGACCTTGCATTATTATTAGATTCCTCTTGAACTACTCGAATTGGGTCCTGACTGGATAAAGGACTTGCCAGACACCCAATAGCCTTTATCTAGAGGAATATGGATATTGTCGCTTAGT
This sequence comes from Petrea volubilis, assembly GCA_026212405.1. Lineage (NCBI taxonomy): Eukaryota > Viridiplantae > Streptophyta > Magnoliopsida > Lamiales > Verbenaceae > Petrea > Petrea volubilis. Next base: position 10,628,413 of record CM047881.1, on the reverse strand, counting down.
CCCCTAAAGACCTCGCAGGCATCAATCCAAAAGTCGCAGTCCATCACCTGAACATGAACCTTTCCATCAAACTTGTAAAGTAAAAGAAAAGACATTTTAGTTCTGAAAAAGATCTAATCATTCAGACCAAAATTAATTAGTTGAAAGTTAGGTTCTTGACATTGTCATATATTCTTGCATTGTATATTACACCCACTGAGTTAATATGACTCACATTTGTTGCTCTGTTTTCTTTCTTGTCCAGAGAAATGTGGTTAGAGGGACTCTTGCTATCAAGACAACCGATATAGGATATTACACCCACTCGGGCGTAGATATGTGTATATAGAATGCCTGTTTTCTAGCTAGCCTGTATATAAATAAGTGAGGCGTAGCTCTCTTGTAAACTTTTGAGTGTAAATATTGTAAATATTTGCCTAAATGATAGACTTGGTTTGTATGGGTTTTAGGTTTAAAGTTATGTTTTATTTAGTAATTTGGTTCAAGCTTACTTGAGCCTGTAACGTGAGTAACTAACTAGGTTGGGGAGCAACGGGCAAGCCCATTATTGTCCAGCCAAACTTAACTCCATCTACTCTTGAACACATTCGAGCTCGTTCGTGTGCGACAAGATTCAAGTAATACACAATGCCAAGTAAGTAAGATGCTTTCATATCAAATATAAGCGATAAGCATGCATTAAAGCCAATCTAATCTAGAAAACATGAGTTTACTTAAGTGAATGATCATTACTATATCTACACATGAATGCAACACAGTAATCACTAATCTACTTGTATATAACACATGTAACATAATATTGACAATTTTATAACCTAATCTTGCATGCATATAGGGCTATGAACTATGAATTTTGTAGATAAGTAGAGTTCTTATCTTAAGTAAACTGTCTTTCTCTCTTATTTATGCTACTAACGTATTGTGTGTGACTTAGAGCTCATGTTTGAAGTGTGGCGTAGCATAGAACTCAAGGTTGAATGCTATTTATAGGAGATAATATCTTGACATGTAGATAAGAGTGGTTATCAAAAAATGTGCATATGTTGAGTCATCTCTAGAAGCGTTGCATGTTTGTAGTTGTCAGTGGGAGGTTTTGCAACTTATATCTCGCGGCCACTTGTTAGCACGAGATGTCACCTCCTCTCTTACCTATATGTGCATGCATAAAAAGTATTACCACGATGTGTCACTTCCTCCCTTGTCCTTATGCGTATGTGCAACAAGTGATAGCACAAGGTGTTGCTTCCTCCCACATCCATATGCAAATGCGTGAAAAGTTTTAGCATGAGGTGTTGGTTCATCTCTCATCCTCATGCGCATGCAAGATAAGTGTCCTAGATATACTAACAACTTGCTAAATGTTAGCCTAAGGTGGCATTTCCTCTCTAAAAATATTTTTAGAAGTTTGACACCTATCAAAGAAGTGTTTGAGTTGTGCCAAGTACTATTTAGGTTAGTTATAGCTTAAGACATATATAGCTTGGTTACTACCAGTGGGATTTTGTCAATTCTAGTAGGTCTAAGTAGAACTAGTTAAGAATAACCCCACACATGTAGAGAGTTCATCATTAGTCATGCAAGAAAAAGGCCTAGCTAATATAATCACATGATTAACTAGTCATATAATCAATGTAGATAATTAACTATTGAGTTTTGATGCATTATAGCATGACACTGCTCCTTAACGTAAAAGGGCATGGGAATAGAAAGCCTCAGAGTCAGAACAAATACTAAATCCATACATACACTATTCATTCATAAAGGAAAACCTAATTGTGTAGTATCCCAAATCAAGGGAAAAAAATTCCGCCATTGTATAACAATATCAACCTATAGGCAGAATCACTGAACTAACCTCCCATGAAATAATCAAAGTTATAAATCATCCCAAAACATATTATGTAGCAGCGAAAAATGAAAATAAGTAAATAAAATAGGGTATAGAAATCATTACAATCCCCAAAAGTACTCTTCTATTAGCCTTTCAGAACCAAGATCTACGGAAGAGTGATTTTGGTAGTGTGACTGACACTTTGCCCATAATAGGTAACAACCTCCTATATTGGAGTCAAGAGAACACATGCAGTCAGGAATATGCAATCAAGTAGAAACTAGACATTCATGCAAAATATTCAGAGAATATAGCATACCATGTAAACGTAACATGCTAGAATGCTTGAAATTACTATTGGCCAACTTGACTAGGTCAAGGAGGATACAAAATTCTTTGCTAGTTAACCCTATAGTAGATCGGAATTGCTACTTGACGCAGTCCGAGTGCTACTTAACCCTGTAGTAAGTCAAAATTTTTTGAGTAGTTTCTACCAATGGTTATTCCAAAATTCAAAACATGTTATTACACACAAGGCTTAAAATAGTTTATCAAATGCTTTCATGATCAGAATTTCATAAATTTGCACATATGCTTTGTCCCAATGGAGGTAATGTTCGTAATCTTCATGGAATTCGGATACATATAACACACACAATTGAACATGTCAACTATAACGAACAAAGCATGCTTGCAATTCGTACTGAAATGCATAATGTCTAGCAATCGATATGCTCACTAAGTCATAACACCACAAGTCAACATTGCTTAGTTACAGAAAAGTAGACTGAACTATTTACATAGTTAATAAGCCTCATATAGCGTTCGCCTCCTTCCTACACCTGATTACACGTATCTATAACACACAAACAAATTGACAAATAAGGACAAGGTCTAGGATAATGGAACAAACAAAATGAATGAAGAATGATAAAGCAACTCGAGCCATCCGTAATTGAGTAGTCCGCACAGACATCATTGCTCACAATGCTGTGAAGTAGTGCACCCGTCCTCACAGAATAATCGAACAGTACTATGCATGGTCGACAACGCTTGGTAGCGCTCTTGATAGCCATGTTGTCAGTGCTCCGCATGTCAAACACACGTGATTTTTTTGGGTTTGTCGATAGAAATACCTCGATATGTGTAGGAACTTGTTAGCATAACAATATACTTCAAATATAGACCCTAAAACAGAATTAAACCTTTAAAGTGGGCATTAGAGAATAGTTTACCGAATTGTTTCTTGCCAAAAGGAATGTGTTTGAATCTTTCCTTCCTCATCCTCTCTCTCTCTCTCTCTCTCTCTCTCTCTCTCTCTCTCTCTTCTCTCCCCCTCCTAACCAACTTTGTATTGGCTCTCTCTCTCTTGGTAGCTTTAGAGGTGTTCTAGTGCATGGTGCCCTAGAATTCTATAAGACGGGAAGAAATAGCTCTAGAAAAGATGTCCTCATAAACCTCACATGGTTGGGCTCATGTTTCCAATCCTAGTCTTGCTAGGATTTAATCAATTCACATAAGTTCTTTGACCATAATGTAATACCCCATCCCACATTGGGTATACAAGGCAAAATTGAATGCCTTATAAGCCTGACCTAAGAACACAAGTGTATCAATTCAATATTCTTTCGTATCTCACATAATATGTCACATTTTACTACCTTTTGAGTCACCTATTGGTGACTTCTTTATATCTCCCATATCATAATATTCCAACCCTTCACATCGTTAATCCCAATGTTCCATCCGTTCACATCGATGGTCATATCTCGAGACTATGCCAATTCCTACTGACCCACAATCAATATATGGAATACTCCTGTCCATACAAGATGGGATTAGGACATGGATGGCAAAAACTGTTTTAAGACCGGCAAGCCTATTGCCGCCCTGCCGAACTCTAGCTCCATCCATTCCGAAGCACAAATGGGCCAGACATGCACAAATAAAGGTTTTCATATATTTTCACATAATTACACATAAGAAACATACTTCCATACTTATAACTTTAAATATAAAAGCATACTAAGAGCATATTTTAGAATAATAAACATACATGTTTTTATATTAATTCTATGAACATAAGATATGAATATAACTAGAAACATACTTTCTAATAATTTGTAGTAGCATAATAAAGCATAATATCATGATAGTAAAATGATAAACTAGTACTAGAAAGTAACTTATATAATTAAGGAAGTTCCTACATTACATACATCAAATATGGAGGTATAATATTTATGAATTAAATAAAGAACCTATACTTATGAAATTAAGTAAGGTCCCTACCCTAATTAAATATACTTCTACCTTTGGAGAGTATTTTATGATATTAAAGGGATGTGTAGAGGGCTAATATGTATATATGTTTGTAAAAAAGAAGGGTTTATATATATACATATGTGGGTGGAAGATTTTTTATAAATATGCAGTGTTTTTGGTGTTGAAAGTGAGGTGAGTGTGGGTGGGGGTGTTTTAGGCCGGATTTGTGTTGTGTGTGTGGAAAATAAAGATAATGCCCCCCTTTTTATAGAGTTTAGGGCAAGAAATAGAATTATTATATTCTTGAAGTCATTTTCTAATTATTATTATCTTATCATATCTTATCCTAATCTTATCATAATATTAACTAATCCTATCCAAATCTTATCATAATCTTATCTAATCTTATAAAATCTGAAATCATATCTTTATTTAAATAAAAATTCGAATTTGTATTTATTTATTTTTGTAAAAATCAAAAATTAGGGTTTTAGGGCATAAAATCCGAAAATTCATAATTAATTTAGAAAAATTCCAAAATTATGAAATTTAATCTTTATAAATCTGAAATTATATGTATATTTCCCAGAAATTAGAAATGTTTTAGTTAAATTTTTGAAAATTGCATTTTAGGACATATCATTTCAAAAATTGTGTATTTTATGATTTATTTGAGCAAAATTTAAAAATTAAAGAAATTAAAATCTAATTTTGAAAAATATACTTTCCAAGAAATAACAGTCTAGGATATGTAATTATTAATTATTTAAAGAATAAAATACATGTTTGAAAATATAATTTTGTAGAGAAAGAAATTGCTAAATTCTTATAAATAAGAAAATAATTAGGAAACTTGATGACTTTAGGAAAATTATTTTCCTATATTTATATTTATATATAAATATATAATTTTAGGAGATTTAGAAAAATATAAAACTATATTTTGATGACAAAGATTAATACTCATTTGCTAATTACAATACTAGGAGGTAAAACTTAAAAGTAGCCTTCCTTTTGACCACATTTTTCTTGAAAATGACATAAATGGGTACTTAAAATAATCAAAGACATATTTATCTAATTATTTTTATACATTTTTGTTATATATATATATATATAAAATACATAAATTTATTTTCAAAAATTACTTTAATTAATTAATTCTAGTAAATGCATATTTTCTAATTTGAAATAATTATTCCCATTATTTTCGAAAATAGGGAGAAATATAAAATGAAATTTCATGATATGGAAAAAAAAATACTAACAAGAAAATAACACCAATAGTTTAGATTTGTGGGGAAAATTAAGAGATAATAATTTTTCGAAACATAAAATAATAATTTTTCGAAACATAAAAGCATATTTTCTAAAAATGCATGTAATGCAATGCACGTTTATAAAAAGAAATTCTCATAAAATAGTAAAATACTTCATAATTCCAAATATAAAAGAATACAGTTTACTGGGTCATCACAGGTGTGACTCAATTGGGATTGGTGGAATCACTAGAGTGACTCGATTGGATTGTTTGATCGTGGTGGGAGTTATAAGGTATTACATCACTATATGTGACGAACAGGGAGCATTATGTGATTTTACATATTTACGTGCAATTTTCACACACTTGCACCTTATGTGATTGAGTAATAGCTCTACTCAACCGTCGTATTGACAGATTTTATGAACATTCTTTTAGGCAAAGATGTTATATCAGAGTGTGCAGCGGAAGACCATTGGGCATTATGACGCTCTTATAGTACTTTTGTATTATTTTTTAAATTGTAACTTTTGTTTTTTGTAAAATTTTTTATGTAAATTATTTAGGGTAATAAAATATGAAGGATATTTTTCTGGGTCGTGACAGATCTTGATAAGATTGCTATAGAATTTGGTAAGATCTTGATAAGATTTGCTAAGATCTTGATAAAGAATTGCTGAGATATTTTCATCTCATCTCTTGAGGGAAAACACTATAAATTAAGCGGCTTGGCACCCCATTTTCATCACACAAGCCACACACGCAGTACACACACCACACACACACAAACTCACGGTCACACACATTCACACACTTGAAACATTTTGCTTCATTTAACCCTCCTATATTTCCGTGCTTCACATACACACTACACCTAAATAAAAAGAAAAGAAAAGAAAAGAAAGGAAGAATAGTAGAGAAGGTAGAAATCTTACTTAGTACATGAGTCACAACAGAAAAAACGGCATTTTCCGGCGAAAATTTCCGGCGGAATTCCGGAGGAAATCGTTCCGCCGGAAAAAACGCCCCCAGAATCCGAAATTCCGCCGGATTTTTCCCCCGGTAAGAAATTCCGGCGGAATTTTCTGGTGGCATTCCGGCGGAATATTCTGCCGGATTCCGCCCGGGGGAATATTCCCCCGGTTTTCCGCCAGGACCTGCCGCCGCCGCCCCACCTCCGCCGCCACCCGGAACCCCCCAGGAACCGCCGCCGCCACCCGGAACCCCCCAGGAACCGCCGCCGCCACCCGGAACCCCCCAAGAACCTCCGCCGCCGCCCCGCCTCCGCCACCACCCGAAACCGCCGCCGCCGCTGGAATAGTATTCCAAAATATTCAAATATTTGCAATTGCAGGGATTTGAACTCGTGACCTTGGGGTTGAATGACAAGCACTCCACCACCAGGCTATCCCTTGAAGTTGTGATAAGTTTTGTTTTGTGTTATATATATTATATATTTGTTTCATTATTCTTATTTTAATTATAATTAAAAGATAGTATAAATAATAACAGTTATAAGACAACATTGATAATATATAAACATATGTATTATATATACTATAGAAACATATATGTGTACCATATAAACATATGTATACGTATATATAAATATATTATAAATAATTAATAGTTAAAAATAACATTGATACTATATAAAAATATATATTATATATACTATATAAACATATATGTGTACCATATAAGTATATGTATACCTATAAATATATTATAAATAATTAATAGTTAAAGATAACATTGATAAAATATAGTATTGATACTATATAAAAACATATGTATACCTATAAATATATTATATATAATTAAAATCTAGTAAAACTATAAATATATTATATATAATTAAAAGATAGTATAAATAATAATAAAAGATTTACTTGATAGATTATATAATGCTAATCTATTTTCTAAATTTGATTTAAAATCAGGATATTGGCAAATCCAAATTTCTGAAAAAGATCAGTATAAAACTGCTTTTAATGTTCCTATTGGACAATATGAATGGAAAGTAATGCCTTTTGGATTAAAAAATGCCCCTTCAGAATTTCAAAAAATAATGAATGATATTCTCATTCCTTATACTAACTTCATAATTGTTTACATTGATGATATTTTAGTATTTTCTAATACTATTGAAAATCATTTTAGACATTTAGATATTTTTAAGAAAATCATTACCTCAAGACTTAGATTTATTAAATAAATGGTCTATTCCTAAGATGAATATAAATAAAGTTTATGAAATTGGTACGTTAGAAAAAATTTCATGGAAACAAGTTGTAAAAACAACTGAAGGGACAATCTCGTTAAATAAAGATGAAATGATATTACATCTTCTTAATGAGAAAGATTTAGGAAGATATAGAAATCTTTATAAATTCTTACATATAGGACTAGTACAAATAGCCTTTAAACCGTTAACCTTAGAAGGTTTACCTGAAAGTTTCTTAGCTGTCTTAAGAGATGGTAGAAATCTTAATTGGGATCAATCTATAATGGGAATAATAGAAAGTAGCTTGGCTCATGGCCCAGTTTATTTTAATGTCTTTCCTAATTTACAATTATCTTTTACAGATAGTAATATATTTGATGCTTTAACTTTAAATATAAAGACCCATGGTTATAATTATGCACCTGGATTAGAAGTAATTTGTATATGTTACAGAATATATTATAAAACTCTTCATACACTTAATCCTCAGTGTAGACAACAAGATAAAATGGCAAATGAAACAATTGTCATTGAGTCTAATTTTAGTAAATCTAATATTACAACTAGAAGAGCCATTAAATGGAATGAAATTGAATTTCCTGAAAATTGGATAATGGAAAAAGCCGCTCCAGTTTTGAATAATATTTAGACCAACCTACTAATATTCAGCAGACTCAAGAAGGTAATGTCTTTATAACTATGCCTAAAAGACAACTTTCTTTACCAAGAATTGGTATACGACCAGAGTCGAGTCAATCTCGATACTCTTTTATTTCACCTAAGCCTTATCAACTTCAATTTCCTTCAAGGTCTTCAACATCAAGACTTTCTGAAATTAAAAAAGATGATGATAGCGATAGTCCAGCTAGATCTGATAAATCACTAGATTCAACAATCTATTTAAATGATCCATATAAAACTTAAAAATTGATTCAGATAATTTTGTTTCACCAACTAAGAAAATCGATGAAATCGATCCAACATTAAGTGAAATGGGTTATCATGTATAAAAATAGTTTTCTAATGAATTACACCAAAATTGATTTTAGCCCAGGTTCCCTGGCAAGACAAAAATAGTAAAAATGAGTTTAATCTTCCTATTTGGAATAATTTCCGAGAATGGTTTTATAAAACTTTTAATAGTTCAGAATTAAAAATAATTTCTGAAGAATATTATGCACATCTTTCTAATATTAATGAAATAATTCCTTTTGTTCAATGGTTTATTTATAAAATAAATGAAACTTTAGAATATAAAATTGCTGTTTTGGAAAGAAACTTCCAACTCTCTCCAAATAAAATTATTACAGGAATTTATCCACCACAAGATGCCTTTGAAATAATAACTGATAATCAAAGTAGATATTATAATGCTTTTTCAAAATTAATGGAAGAGAAAACTATACTAAGTAATGCTCAACTTTTCAATAAGTTAATTAAACAACAAAATTATTCAAATCTCTATTTGATAATTTTAGGAGAACAAATTAATTTAGCTATTAATAGAATTGATCAACTTGTTTCAAAAACGGATAGAGTTACTCAAAAGATAAACAAAGTTTTAATTGAACAAGAAAAAGAAGAGTCTAGTAAAGCTGAATCTAGTACTTCTTCTATTCCAACTATTCAGCCTCCTCCTGAAATTAAGAATTTCAAATTTGCTGCTGTTACTGAATTCGAAAAACTCTTAAAAGAGAAATTTAAGGATTTACGTTTAAATACAATTGAGTTTTCAAATAAACTTGAAGAACCAGATTCTGATTATACTTCTATCATAAGGGATGAAATTAATAAAATTGGAAAATATGGTAGAAAAACATATTCTAATAAATATGCTGATAAACCTAATCAGAGATTTTATTATTATCCCAGACCTACCCCTCAAGATGTTCTTTATGAAGAACAAGAATTTGTTAATACAACTAGTTATAGTGGAAATCACATTTACGAATGGAATATAGATGGCTATACGATAAATCAAATAGCAAGTTTAATACACAGAATGTTAATGTATAGTACTGTTTGTAAAAATAATAGTAATTCAGATAAATCTATTGCATCCATGATAATTGCTGGTTTCACTAGGCCAACTAAAAGGATGGTGGGATAATTACCTTACTCAAGAATGAGACAGGAAATATTAAATAATACTAAGTTAGAAAATAATGTACAAGTAGAAGATGTTGTTTACACTTTGGTTATTAATATTTTTGAACACTTTACTGGTAGATGGTCAGATAATTCTGAAACAATAAGAACATTATTACAAAATATGCGTTGTAATACTTTAAGTTCTTTTAGATGGTATAAAGATGTTTTCTTAAGCAGAGTGTTACAATTACCTGAAAGTAATTCAGACCACTGGAAGTCTAAGTTTATCGATGGTCTTCCTCCTCTTTTTGCTGAAAAAGTCAGAAAAACCTTAAGAGGTAATAACTTAAATGTTAATTACAGTGAGTATACTTATGGAAAACTAATTAGTGCTTGCATTACCGAAGGATTAAATCTTTGTAATGACATTAAACTTAACCAACAAGTTCAAAAACATAACATGTTGCATAAGAAACAATTAGGAGATTTTTGTGATCAGTTTGTAATGAATATTCCTAAAAATCCTCAAGTAGATAAAACGTATAAGAAAAAGAAAAAGCATAAATCAGCTAGTTATTATGAGTATAAAAGAAAAAGACGTGAAAGTAGAAGGTATAAACAACAACAATATGCTCAGCAATTACCTCAACCACAACCTAAACCAAAAAAGAAAAAGTTTAAGAAATTTACCAAAACTCAATACCAGAATAATAATGTCTGTTTCAAATGTGGAAAAATAGGACATTATGCTAAAAATTGTAGGGTTAAACAAAAAATACATGCTTTAAACATTGATAAAGATCTTAAAGATTCTTTATGTAAAATATTACTTGTTTCTGAGTCTGAACTTAAATGTGATAGTGATAATAGTAGTTCTAATTTAAGCTTTAATGATGAAAACATAAATGTTTTGGATCAAATTGAATTTTCTAGCTCTGAAAATGAGAGTCAATGTGAACCATGTCAGAATAATGAATCATGTGAAAAACAAATTCACAATAATGATGAGTTATATCAATTGATTTCACAATTTAAGGATTTTGAAATAAATATGATTAAATCAAATTCAATTTTAGACCTGTTAAAACATACTAATGATCCTAGTATAAAATCATTTTTAATAGAACATATTACTGGTGAATCAAGTGATAGAAATAAATTTGATAAAATTCAGAGAAATACTACTCCTTATACTATGGATGAAGTTCATAAAAGACTACATCTTAAACATAGGACTGAACATCCAATAACTATTTCTGATTTAATAAAAGAAATTGAATTTCTAAAATTAGAAATTAAATCACTTAAGGAAACAAATAACTTATTCTCTCATAGATTAACTTATTTAGAAAAAGGAAAACAAATAGCTTCACATAATTTGGACAGTGAAGAAGATATTCCTGAAGAAGAAAATAATGTAGACTTAACTAATTTCTTAGCAACCCTTGATATAGTAACCTCTCAAAAATGGTATATAAAGATTACCTTATTAATTGATAATCAATTTGTTAAAAATCTTACTGCTTTAATTGATAGTGGAGCAGATCTGAATTGTATTCAAGAAGGGATAATTCCTACCAGGTATTTTCATAAAACTACTTATAATTTAACTGCTGTTAATGGTAATAAATTAGATATTGCTTATAAATTACCTAAAGCATATATTTGTCAAAATAATACTTGTATACCTACAAGTTTTTTATTAATCAAAAATATGACTACCCAAGTAATCCTTGGAACTCCTTTTATTCAAAAACTTTTCCCTTTAAAAAAGATTGATACTAATGGTTTTATTGGTACTTTTGAAAATAAAGAAATACAGTTTAATTTTATAACTGAACCTCAGACTAGATTATTGAATGAAATACAAGATTTAATTAATAAAAAACAAAGTCATATTAATTTTCTTAAACAAGAAATTAATATTTCTAATTTAGAAAGTCATTTACAAAATCCTAGATTAAAAGAAAAAATTAAAATTCTTGAAAATAACTTTTCTCTCACTATTTGTAATGATCATCCTAATGCTTTTTGGGATCGTAAAAAACACATTGTAGATTTACCCTATGAAGATAATTTTTCAGAACAAAATATTCCTACTAAATCTCGTCCTTGCCAAATGAATAAAGAATATTTAGAACTTTATAAAACAGAGATTAAATCCTTATTAAATAAAGGATTAATTAAACCCTCTAAGTCACCTTGGTCTTGTACAGGTTTTTATGTTAATAAACATGCTGAACAAGAACGTGGTGTTCCTAGACTTCTAATAAATTATAAACCTTTAAATAAAGTTTTGAAATGGATAAGATATCTCATTCCTAATAAAAAAGATTTACTTGATAGATTATATAATGCTAATCTATTTTCTAAATTTGATTTAAAATCAGGATATTGGCAAATCCAAATTTCTGAAAAAGATCAGTATAAAACTGCTTTTAATGTTCCTATTGGACAATATGAATGGAAAGTAATGCCTTTTGGATTAAAAAATGCCCCTTCAGAATTTCAAAAAATAATGAATGATATTCTCATTCCTTATACTAACTTCATAATTGTTTACATTGATGATATTTTAGTATTTTCTAATACTATTGAAAATCATTTTAGACATTTAGATATTTTTAAGAAAATCATTATTCAAAATGGTTTAGTAATCTCTAAACCTAAAATGTTACTCTTTCAAACTAAAATAAGATTTTTAGGACACAATATTGAAAAAGGTAAAATAATTCCTATAAATAGGAGTATTGAATTTTCATCTGAATTTCCTGATGAAATTAAAGATAAAACTCAACTTCAAAGATTTTTAGGTAGTTTAAATTATATATCTGCCTATTATAAAAATCTGGCACAGGATACATCAATCCTATATGATAGACTTAAGAAAATTCCTAAGCCTTGGAGTTTGGCACATACTCAGGCTGTGCAATTAATCAAGAAAAAGATTAGTCACCTACCTTGTTTAAATTTAGCTAACCCTAATTGGGAAAAAATAATTGAAACAGATGCTAGTGATATAGGATTTGGTGGAATTTTAAGTCAAATTTCCCCTCTAGATAAATCTAAACAATTAATAAGATACCATTCAGGTAAGTGGAATAATAGTCAAAAGAATTATGCCACTATTGCTAAAGAAGTTTTAGCTATTGTTAAATGTATTTTAAATTTCAAGATGATTTATACAATAAACCTTTTATTATTTTTACTGATTGTCAATCTGCTAAGTTTATGTTTGATAAAGATTTTAAGCATGATGTTAGTAAAGCTATGTATGCTAGATGGCAATCCCATCTTGCCCCTTTTGACTTCATAATTAAATATAAGAAAGGATCAGATAATAGTCTTCCCGATTTTCTAACTAGAGAATATTTACAGGATAATGCCTCCCAGAACCAGAATCATTCCTAGGATTACTATCCCCAGGATTTCAGTCATCTTTTATAATGAACAAGATGCATATTCACATATGTATAATCAGCCAGTTAACTTCCATATGATTAAGAATCGTGGAATTAGTGCTATGGTGTAGAGATCTAGACATCTAGAAAAATTAATCACCAATATTGAACAATGCCTTCATTCAGGTTGCTATCTCACTCATAAGGATGCTCTCAATGTAAGACTTAGAGCTCAAAGACTTAGTGCCCAAGATAAGACTTATCTTATGTATATGCTCCCATGGTTTAAGAGCATGAAAAGTGTTATCACCAAAGAGATAAATCGTTGTTGTATTGCTTGAATAGGTTGTAAGTCTTCCTGTTTTAAGATGAGTACTTCTCAATTCTGCAAGTGTTTCAATAAAGATAAGGATAATCGTTGTTTTAAGATAATGACTGATTTTGATCGCTTAATTTATAGAGCTTTATATTATCATTCTGATAATTTCAGATTTATGCATATTCAACATGAAAAAGGTATTAAATTTCTTGTCCAAGATCATAAGAATGCAGTTAAACTGTATAATCTTATTAAACTTGTTTTAGTACAAAATCATTATCTGGATAGTCCCAGAACACTTTTATATCATGATAAGAAATTCTTAACTTATCACTATGAAGTTTATTTTAGTGTAAAGAATTATCTTGCTAAACAGATTGCTAAAAATATAATTTAATAATTTTTTGCAGATGGCTAATATTTTTACAAATTACAGCTTGTATCAAGCACCTGAAGAAAATGAGTGTCATTACCTCCGACGTCTTCATAATTTGAAGAAAGAATATTTTGAAAATATTTCTCATTGAAAAGACATTCTTAATAGAATGCATATTACTAATGAAGATATTGATGATATTAATGGAAATATTAATTTTAATTATAATGAAATTGAAAAAATTCAAGATATTGAAAGAGATTTCCTTATACTCCTTCTTAACAGATGGAAGGTCCAATCTTTTGGAGGATAATGATTCAGAAGAAATTAATTCATTTCTCTGATGAAGAGAAAGCCGGATGGGAAATAAATTTCCAAAATTATTTAAATTCTCTAGGATTAATTGATGAAAAGGATATTAATCTTTTCAAAATAAGAAAAGCTAAAGCACATTTTCAAGGTTCTAGACCTTATCCTCATTACTTGGTACAAAAAGCCAAGAAAATTGATAAATAAATTTTTATTTATAAAGAATGGTTTAAATTATTTCCTTATCCTTCTAATCTTTTTTCCATCAATTTAAAATTGAACTTACAGAACTAATGGAACAGCAAAGGCTTACTACCAAGGTAATTAATACTTCTTATATTGCTTAACTGTTGTTGATTTCAGGAATAATGTTTCCAAGAGAGGAACAACCTTACCAATACGGTAATATCCGTAGAGGTCGTGGAAGAGGAAGGACTCAGATGAGTTCAAGGAAATTCTATAATGAGAATTTTCCAGGTTTATCACAATCTAAACAAGATGAAGGTAATTCCTCATCATCATATGCAGATAAGGTTAAAAATCCAGAGGTTTATGAGGAAATGGAGCCTCTACCTTACACATTAATGGATCATAAAGATTTGATGTTCTTAATAGAACAAAAAGATTTGCTGATAACTTCAGATCCTCATGAAATACTTAAAAGATATTTGGATACATGGTCATTCCCTTGTGAATCGGATAAAACCCGTATCATTTATGAGTTAATACTCATAAAATCTGGTAATGTTCAGATATACCATTCGTATCCTACAGGATCAATGGCATACTATGTTTATACAACAGTTGTGATTAAGCAGATAATGTCTGCAGAACAGTGGGGTATAAGTACCTTACAAGAACGAGAATTCTATAGTCCTGAGTTAAAACTCGTTATAAAGTATAATTACTGGGATTACATAAATGCTTTTAATAAGTGTTTCTTCTATGATAATCCAAGAAAGAAGCACACTTGGATGTTCAAACTCTGTCCAACCATAAAGTCTGATAATTTACCCTCTTGGTTTCTCCAATGGTGGATGACATTTGGTCCCTCCATTAATATTCTTCCAGAACTTTTTAAGACTCTTTATTCCACCTGGGTAATCCATTCCCCTCTTGTCCAAAAATCAAAACAATTAAAATTGTAGCCAGAAGGAATAACTTCCTTCCATTTTTTCATTGAATTCTCAATACCATGGATTTGGCGTTGGGAACCCGAGATTTGGTTATACCTCTCAACATTTACCTTGTCTTAACAGAATTTATTTCACTTCTTTTTGGAAAAAAAATGTTATTACTTGATCTAAAAACTCATACCTTACATGGTCAAGAAACCATTAATCTCATTAAAATGAAGATTCATGAATATCAGAAGCAGGCCAATAAACGTGGTCCAGTTACTCTGCAAGAAATTCTTAAAGAACATAGTCTGAAGAAATCAGGTCCTATGACTGAGGAAGAGAAAAAAGAGATTATTAATGAATGTCTCTCTCAAGTCCAAAAAGAATTAAAGGACAATCTTGATTATGATCTAGACACAGAAGATTTCACATCAATGTCCTCCTCTTCAAAAGAGGAAGTTCTTGCTAGAGAATCCCAAGACCCACATGCAGATGAATCTGAAATTTAGATTGATGCTATGGTTGCCCTATTGGATAAATCACAGGGAAAGAAACCTTTGATGTAAGCCCTGACGTCAGAAGTCAATAATTCCGACACGTTCCTATTCCCTTTTTGACGAATTAAAGATTCGTTGCCAAAAGATAAGATCAAGGACAATAAGTACGCTTGTCAATCACTGTACGCAGATGCTCAAGGACGATAAGGTTTCAAGATTGATAATTTCTGTCTGCCATTCAACTGTTCCAGATGCTTTCCAGGACAATAATTTGTTCACTTTTGGTTTAATCAACTATTGTAAAATAATTTAGTTTCCTGTTTCGTTTTTGTTTGTTTTGTGTGTTCTCTCCTATAAAAGGAGACTTTGTTTAGTTAGAAAATCATCCGATCTTGTCACCCCTTCTCAAGTTTTATGTTTTGTATCCTACTCCTTTGGTACATCCTCATTTCGTTTTTAGTTTTTCTCTTTGTAAAGCTGTACTTTAATATTGAAGAAATAAAGTTCAGAGTTTTATATCAAGATTAAACTCTTGGTACGCCCTTCTATCTCTCTTTATTAATTGCTTTAATAAGCTTTCATAATGTATTGTTAAGTGCGTAGTATGTTAAAAAATATCGAAGCTAAATCATGACAATGGTGTGATTATGGTCACATAATCTTCTTGCAACCTTTTTTGTATTGGGTTAAATTTATTAATCAGTCTTGTTTTCAAAGGTTTAAATGTTCTAGATACAGTCTTGGTATTCGAGTGTAAGTCCTGTTATGCCCGCTGAAGCCATGGAAAGCGTTTAGGGCTGTGTGGAGTAAGACTGGATACCAAAGACAGGTCTAGAATAATTTTTGTAAAAATTTTCCCCACAAAATGACGACAGATTCATAGTGCTTTTGTAAAATATCCTAATGCAAGAAGAGGGTCCTGATGTTATGGAACATTGATAAAATATAGTATTGATACTATATAAACATATATATACCTATAAATATATTATATATAATTAAAATCTAGTAAAACTATAAATATATTATATATAATTAAAAGATAGTATAAATAATAATAGTTAAAAGATAGTATTGATACTATACAAACATATATATTATATATACTATATAAACATATGTATACCTATAAATATATTATACATAACTAATAGATAGTATAAATAATAATAGTTAAAAGATAGTATTGATACTATACAAACATATATATTATATATACTATATAAACATATGTATACCTATAAATATATTATACATAACTAATAGATAGTATAAATAATATTAGTTAAAAGATAGTATTGATATTATATAAATATATATATATATATAGATATTCTACATACTATATGAAAATATACTATATAAACATATGTTATATAAAAATTTTAATTTGTTAAAAGAAAAAAATATTGAATGAACAATCACAATTTTTAAGGAAACAAAATAGTAGAAGTAATATTAACATCATTTATATTAAAATTGTATATATTTCCCCAAAGAGTGTTTTTAAAAAAAAAATTGTGTAGTTAGTTGGATTTGAACCTAGGACCTCTTGAATACAAGTCTAATACCTTGTCATTGAGCTACTTTAAAGTTTGTGTATCTTTTTGCCTAAATATTTAGTAAATTACGTTTTAAAAAAAAAAACCGAGAGAAATTTTCCCCCGGATTTCCCCCGGTTTTTATTTAAAAAAATTCAAAAAAAAAAAAACCGGGGGAATTTTCCCCCAGATTTTCCTCCGATTTTCTCTCTAAAAAAAAAGGAAATTTTGCTCTTGCATGGACTTGAACTTGGGACCTCTTGGATACAAGTCTAATACCTTGCCATTGAGCTACTTCCAAGCTTGTGTTTTGTCTTGCCTAAATATATAGTAATATTAAAGTTTTAATTAAAAAAAATTAAAAAAAAAACCGGGGGAATTTTCCCCCGGTTTTTATTTAAAAATTCAAAAAAAAAATCGGGGGAAATTTTCCCCAGGATTTCCCCCAGGTTTTTATTTAAAAAAATTCAAAAAAACAAATCGGGGGAATTTTCCCCCGGATTTTCCCCGGGTTTTAATTTAAAAAATAAAAAAAAACAGAGGGAAATTTTTCCCTAGATTTTCCCCCGGTTTTTAATTTAAAAAAATCAAAAAAAAAACGGGGGAAATTTTCCCCCGGTTTTTAATTTAAAAAATTCAAAAAAAAAAATCGGGGGAAATTTTCCCCCGGTTTTTATTTAAAAAAATTAAAAAAAAATCAGGGGAATTTTCCCTCGATTTTTAATTTAAAAAATTCAAAAAAAAAATCGGGGGAAAATCCGGAGGAAAATTCCCCTGGTTTTTTTTTTAATTTTTTTAAATAAAAACCGGGAGAAATTCCGGGGGAAAATTTCCCCCGGTTTAATTCGGCCGGAATCCGGCATTTTTTCTGTACTGAGTTAGTTTCTTGTATTACTTTACCATACCATACTAGATCCTATGGTGCAACTACAAGTTAGTTGCTATCTTAGTTCTAGTTATATATATAAGTATATATATATATACACATTTCATATCCATGAAATTACATGCCTAGGAATTTCCTTAATTATACTAGGTATTCCTAGTGTTAGTCTTGCATTTTGCTCTCCTAATTTTATGCTCCATTATGTTACTACATGTTGTTAGAAAGCATGTTTTAGTTATACTCTATGATCATCAAATTAGAAAGAAAGCATGCATAGTTATTGTTTGAAAATATGGTTTTAGTATGCTTTTATGTTTTAAAGTATGAGAATATGTTCTTTATGTTTTTACGTGAGATTATGTGAATATGTGCAATATTTTCCTTAAAGTGGATACTAGGTATAAGTTAGTTTATCCATTTATAGACTATGATTATTGTGTTATTTCAAGAACATAAGTAGTTAGGTTATTCCTTAAACAAAGATTACTATTCATGAACAATAAGAGTATGGTCTCCTAACAATAACTATTAATGTAAATTTTAGGAGGATGCCAAGTTGACCGAGTCAAACCAATCCTATAAACTTGATAAATGGTAAGTGCTTTGTCAAATTCCTTTATCGGCTTTGAACTTTATGATATAAATATTATTTGTATAGCCAACCTTATCGAATTTATGTTATCCAAACTTTTGAAAATGTTTCTCCATAATTATAAGACAAGTTATTTCTCAAGATGTTGCATTTTCTGATATTGTCCTGAAAAGAATTCTTGACACCTTTGGGATATCATATTTTAACTATCTTTTTATTTATCTCGGGTATAAAAATAAGTTATTGCTTTATCAACAATTTGTGAACCATATCTATTCCATTATATTTATGTCTACCCTTGGGGACGCCCTTGGGAAGTTTGGGCTGGATACTTACAAAAGGAGTTTTATCAGATGGAACGGACCATCAATGAAACCTTTTATATGATACCAGTCCATGAAACCAATTTCTGCATACAGCCGGAGGAATGACTGTAGTAGGGATTGGAGCGATGTATTGAATGGACGAGTGATACATCTCCATCTTGTTTAGTGTCAAGGTGGCTTCTCAACAAGGGAGGCATAAGGGTTTATGTTATGATTTATCTATTTTGGGTAGTCATAAGGTTGGAGATTCCGTCTCGGGCTCACTGTCAGTATTACTCAGTCCAATTATTATTATTAAGCTACACTTCACACTACGTGCACTTCATTATGATTTAACTGTTTTGAGACTTATTTTCAGCCAAATATATATTTGTCTGTCTGTGGCCTCACTAAGTTATTTGGACTTAACCCCTTGCTTCTTTTTATTCATTGCCTCATAATCAGAATAATGGGTGTTCGTAGGGTGGTTGCCGCTCCTCCAATTGTTTATATTAAGTCCAATTGTTTATATTAAGTTTCTTTGCTTCACTCTTTTGCTATATAATACATAGTTTGCTACTTGATGCCACTAGTTGGCTATTTTGATGTTGTATTTGGTTGTGTTAAACATAGTTATGTATATTATCCATGTTGCATCATTTACTCTACTTCCACCATGTATTATTAAGCTAGGCATTCATACTGGATACAAATTTCAAAAATTGGTGCTCAGTACGATCGTCGGTGGGCTCCAATCGTATAGAAAGATCCTAGCAGGAGGGGTGCCACAATTGCAATTTCCCTCTTACCATATTTTATAAAAGGTTTTAAATTTTAAAAATTCATTCAATTTAGAGAGGAAAGTTTCCATCTCGGAAGCGACTCAATAAAACAACATATTTATTGATAGGTTAGAGTCAGAAAAAAAAATGATATTCAAAATTCTATAGGGAAATTCATCTATATTTTGTCAAGCACTATCTTTTTATTATTTTATTATAGTAAATTTATACATTCCTAAATGTGTAGAAAATTTACCATAATATATTAATAAATTCTGGAGGAAATTAAGACCGCTCTAACATCATTTTTATCAATGAAAATCTCAAACATACATCTTTGCATATAAATGTATGTTCTCTTGTAATGCTAGTTCATTATTTAATTTTCATAATTGACGAAGCTTGTCATTTAATGCTAGTATATACACACTTATATAAGCTAGTGCAAATTGAGATATGCGTGATACCCTTGTCCAAGCAGTTCGTTTTTGGTGGTGGGAGAAGGGGCCGAGGGGGGGGGGGTGGATTTTTCAGTATAGTGCCTCAAATGCAAAATTGATTTGTTGGTAATATATAAGCGGAAATGATGAGAACATTAGCAGTACTTTAAGATCTAAGTCAAAGAATCATCACTAGTTGATGTCGTGTTTTAAATCTAATATACATTTATTATATTTATCAAAATATTAAACTCTACAAATTTGTAAATTTAATAAATATTTTTAATCAGACAAGCAATAAAGTTTATTTCGATCGGGGTATGTTTCTATCAATTATACAGACATTAAAAATAGGATAAATAATCATTCATTATTTATTTTAGTTAGGAAAATGAACAGATTATACCACACCTGTTGTATACATCTGGTTCATATTAAAAGAAAATATATGCGTTTGCATAAATTTTCAGTGGCCGCTCAGGATTTGAATCCGCTGGGTCCGATGGGGAAGCAGCAAATTCGAAGTGAGCTCGTGGAGCGTTCGGGTGTGGGCGTGCTAGTGTGCAGGAGTACACAAGTGGAAGTCTTGTTCATTCGAAGTGAAAAGTGATGCGGTGCGTCTAAGACTTCTATCTGAAAAGCGATTGAATCGGAGTAGGCAAACACTACTACTGAGGTTCTACTTGCCTACAACTCGATGTAGGACTTAACAATTTAGCACTTTCAAAGATTGAAAAGGGTCACAAAGCTTTAAATCGAAGAGAAAATGTATTCAAAGACGATGGCTACTTGCCACACGGACCTTACAGGACTCGACTACAGACACATGCATTGGTGACTTGGGTCATATTTATGACAAAGGTGCATTGAGTAGTCCCTAAGAACTCTAGCTACAAATCGGCCACATCGATGATGCCGGCCACATCTACCAGTGGGTGTATTCAAAGGTTGTTCACTCCGACGAGAATTGATTGACTCCGTCCGACACTCCTCTTCATGCACGCGCTCGATATGGATGTTGGGTAACACTCCGTCGAATTGATATCTCACCTCGAACCCGGCCCAATTTGAGTGAGTGATGGCTACGACCTCGTAACATTACAGACTGAGTGCGTTGATATCCTCACTTCGAGCTAAATGAGGTATGGCTACAAACACTGGTAACGGTTTTCTACCTATTGAACTAAAGCTAATCTTTGTTCATTTAAACTAAGAAAAATAAGAAAAGTGATGACTTCTTGATTAAGAGTTGTTGTTGTTGTTGTGTTTGTTGATTGACGTTACGTGTCAAATGATGAATTCAGCTCCCTCTTATAGGCTTCAAGCTGCAACCGTCACCCTTTATTCTTGGAGCTAGCTACCTTATTCTGGATTGGCCACTTTGACATGGATGGTTGTCCTTATTTTTAAGATATGGCAGTTATGTCATGCCATCTGGATTTTAGATTTCTAGCAACATATGCCCTTTACCTTAGGCATATTCAGGTACAACCTCTTGCCTCATCCTTATCCAGTTAGTTATTCCCATCCAACAATTCCTGAAAATAAGGGATCTGTTGTTTGTATTTGTTATCCCTATTTCTGTAATTTTAATTTTTCCACTGACTGGGGCATACGCCCTTAATTTATTTTGGCATGGCCCTTTTAGCACGGCCTTGGTCTGCCTGCATCGAAGTAACCTGGGCTTTATAAATTTTATTTTGGCATGACGAAAAGGACCAATATCAACCCACTCCAAACTGATACAAAAATTTTATTTTTCAGGCCCAAACAATATGCCAACAACATCATGAGAGATTCTGTCAAGACCTTTGTAAATATATTTAGGTAGGTTTTCAACCAACTTAATATCAAGACACACCTCCATATTTATAATTAATTATAAGTAAAGATGATACGACACAATCTGTTATTGTAATAACCCGGTATTTCTAGGTGTGTCAAAAGTTAATTATATGATTAAATTATTTAGTGTTTTATGTGATTATTAGTTTATATGTGAACTATGTGATTAAATTAATGTTTTATTATCTTATATGTGAAATGTGTGATAACTAGAATGTTTGCATACCAACCATTGGATTCGACGTATATGCATATAAATCAATATATACATATATAATTCTATACATACATTTTTCAAAGTTATAATAATAGGTATTATTTGTAATGAAGTTATATATATAGTATTTTTATATGTTAAAGTATATTTAAATATAAATATGTATGTTTTCGAAATTATATGTATATCCTAGGTCATTTTGTATTTTAGATGATGTAGATATATATATATATATCACTACAAGAAAACATAGTTTTTTCGGCGCAATTTTCGGCGGATTTTCGACGGAAAAAATAAATTTCGGCGGATTCAATCTCCCGAAAAAACCTTCGTCGCTAGTGATTTTTCGGCGGATTTTCGGCGGGAAAAATATATATATATTTTTTTTAATTTTTTAAATTTTTCGGCAGAATTTCCCGCCGAAATTCCGCTGAAATGTTTTTAATTTTCGGCGGATTTTCGGCAGGAAATTCCGCCGAAATTATTATTTATTTATTTATTTTTTTTAATTAAATTATTTCGGCGGAATTTCGGCGGGAAATTCCGTCGAAATTTAAATTAAATTTTTGAAAATATATTTTCAATTGCCCAACCTAAGAGTCGAACACGAGACCTCGCCCCAGCTCGCACGGCGCGTGCGTACACGCGCCCGATATTATCCCAACTGTTGGGGCCGCTGGGAGTCGAACCTTCGACCTCTCGGTTGGCAAACAACTCTCTTACCGTTGAGCTATGTTCACTTTGTTGTCATAATTCATTACATTATATATTTATATCATACAACAATTCAAATAAAAATAATTAATAATAATAATACGTTTTTATTTATTGAAAATTTATATATATAATACATAATATTATATACATATATATAGCATACAAAAATTCATTTCATTCTAATAATAATAATAATAACAATAATAATACTAATTTTATAAAAATAATTCAAATAAAAATCAAACTTTTTAATTTTAATATATTTTAAAAATATATAAAATTATTATTATTTTTTATTTAAAAAATATTTTATTTTTAATTTTTATTTATTTTTAATTATTTTTAATTTAAAAAATATTAATTTTATTTATTTTTAAGTTTTTTAAATTTTTCGGCGGATTTTCGGCTGGAAATTCCACCGAAAATCCGCCGAAAAATTTAAAAATTTTATTTTTTAATTATTTTTAATTTAAAAAATATTATTTTTTATTTATTTTTAATTTAAAAAAATTTATTTTTTAACTATTTTTAATTTAAAAAATATTAATTTTGATTTATTTTTAATTTTTAAATTTTTCGGCCGAAATTTGGTCGAAAAATTTAAAAATTATTATTTTTATTTATTTTTAATTTAAAAAATATTATTTTTTAATTATTTTTAATTTTTTAAATTTTTCGGCGGAATTTCCGCCGAAAATTGGCAAAAAATTTTAAAAATTATTAATTTTTAATTATTTTTCATTTAAAAATTATTATTTTTTATTTTTTTTAATTTTCCGCCGAAAATCCGCTTCAAAATTTCGGCGGAATATTTCGCCGAAAAAATTCCGCCGAAAATTGAGCTTTTTCTTGTAGTGTATATACGCACTAATTGATGCTTAAATATGTATTATTTAAATGTTATATGATTAATTTCTATTGCAATATAAACCTATTTTTATTTACAAAACCCATAATTATTGGAATTATTTTCTACTTCATTTAGTAATTACAAAATGCATAAAATTCAAACACACACACATACATACATATATATATGTGCATATACATGAATTTATATAGTTATATAAATAAGGGTTAGATTATTTTTCTTGATATTGCCATTTTCACTAAAATGTGTCATTTCACACTATAATAATTATTTTGAAAATTATTTTTTAAATACTATGTCATAAGACTATGATTCATATATATATAAATATCTTACACTTTATTTGTATATATTTTAAAGAAAATTCATATACATAAAGGTATAAGATTATATTTTCATTTCTTTAGGCATTTTTCATCATAAACATTGGAAAAATTATATTTTGTGTAAAAATATCTTAAAAATATAAAAAGAGGAGGGGGTGAACGAAATTTTATGTATATATATGTATAATATAAATATATGGTGTATATTATTACTTGCTCCCCAATTCTCCTTGCATTAAATGAATATTCACACATGTAAGAATTCTTCTAGATATGTTTATACATGTAAGGCTTAGATTAAACTAGATTATGAAGTGTGCATTTAGACTCACACTTAAGCCATAATTAGGAATTGAGTTGGAAGATTTCATTTATTATAACCCTTAGTTGTAACCTTAGGTGGAAAGATAACAATAATTAGAAAATGACTTAATTATTTAATAATCTTATTTCTTAAGCACAACTACTATAAATAGGGGATAAATTGGGGATTTGTCACTTCATTTTCATCACATAACATACACAAACACATCCACACACACAAAATCCCGCCCAAAACACCCCACTCACACTCACCTTACCCTAAATACACAAAACACTTCATATTTATAGTAAATCTTCTACCCACATATATATATACATAAACCCTTCATTTTACATGCTTATAACCCCATAAAACACTCTTGAAAAAGGTAGAAGAATATTTAATTAAGGTAGGGACCTTACTTAATTTCATAAGTAAAGGTTCTACTTTAATTCCTAGATTTTGTACCTTATAGAAGTGAATGCTTCATATTTAATTCAGGGTAGTGATTTCTCTTAATACATGAGCTAGTTTTCTTATAGTGTTAACATATTATTCTCCTATTAGGACATGGGATGTAACCACAAGTTGGTTACTATCTTAGTCCGAAAGGATTTCACGACAATTTAGCTAAATGCATGTTGTATGTTCATGAACAATTTGGGCGTTTCTGCTCGATTTATGTGCTGGAAAATTAGGATTTATGCTTGTATAGGGTTTATATATGTGTTTAGGATTTTATTCATGTGTTAGAAGTTACAAATTCAGTGTTTAAAACTGAAAATTGGAGTTCGTTTTCAAAGCTGGAAATTCTGCCCTCAAAACTGGAATTACTGTTCCAACAGCTAAAAATCTTATTTTTCAAGGCTGGAATTTCAAATTTTAAAAACTGAAAATTTATTTTTGAAAGGCTGGAAATTCCAGTGTGTAATTTTAGTATGTTTTAAGCTCAAATTCGAGTATTTCGCAAACTGAAAATTCTGTTCGCAACCTGAAACGTGTAAGCTGGAAATTGTGTTCTATGCTAAAATTTCGTGCAACGTGCTGAAAGTCAGTGTGTATTGTGCTGGGAATTGTACTGATTATACTAGAAATTGTGTGTATATGGGCCCAAAAACATGATAGGGGTGGATGGGGCTGAGTTCGGCCGGGCGGCAACGGGCTTGCCGGTCTTAAACGTTCTCGCCATCCATCGTTGCCTAATCCCACCTGGCATGGACGGAGTGTTCCATGTACTGAAGTGGGTCGTAGGAAATCGGCATATGCCTGGGATATGACCACTGGAGTGTTTGGTTGGGTAGGAGTATTGGTTGGAATTGAATTACAGCACGGCGAGATAAGGTAGCCGCCCGTCGAGGTGGAAAATGGTAGAAAAGTGTGCAATTTATGAACCTTATGAATCTAAAATTTTATATGGTTTATATTGATGCAAGTAAGTGAACATATGCACGTTCAAGTCACACACGTGCACCTTATGTGTTAAGTGAAATTGCTACTCAACATGATTGTTGACGTTGTTAATATTTCATGTTTTAGCCGGACATGAGAACGAAGGTATCAACGAGGAGGATAGCGAGGGATGATTTGAAGCTTTTGGCTAGAAGAAGTCGTAGACGAGTCTTTGTAATTGTATCATATATTCAGGACTTTTATTATGTACTTGGTGTTTTGCTATGTAATAAAGACTTTTAGGAAAAATTTTCAGATTTTTATAATAAAAGAATTCATAGCATATTCCCATAACTAGCCAATGGTTTCGGGTCGTCACAGTTATCCAACTCCTGTGACGACCCGGTAAACCACATTATTTTAAACTTGGAAGTATGAAATATTTTCCTATTTTATGAGAAAATCCTTTTATTTTGAACAAATGTGCATTGCATTACATGCATTTATTAAAAATGTGACTTGTTCTTAGTGAAATTGAAACCTACGAAATTCTCCTCAATTTTTTCAAAAATTACCCACAAACCTAAACTGTCGGTTTTAATTTTCTTATTGGTACAATTGTTTCTATATCATGAAATTTAAGTTTCATTTTCCTCCCTAATTTCGAAATTAATAATAAAAATTATTTTAGAAACTATACATTTACTAGAATTAATTATTTACTTCACAATTTTAACATTTTTGAAATAATGTTATCAAAATATATATATATATATATATATCTATATAAAATCCGAAAATACCTTAAAAATAATATATATAATTAGTTAAATATGTTTTCTATTAGTTTAATACCTATTTATGTCATTTTCATGTAATATGTGGTAAAAATGAAGACTACATGTAAATTTTACCTCTTAGTATTTCAACTACCAAAATGTGTATTAATCTTTACCATTCATATATAATTATATATTGGCTATCTCTCCTACTATTATATATATATATATATATTTAGGAAAAATAATTTCCTAAAATCATTAAGCTTTTTAAATTGTTTTCTTATTTATAAGAATTTATAAATTTACTTTCTCTACACATAATATTTTTTGTCAAAATTGTATTTTACTCCTTAATAATTAATAATTACACATCTTAGACTATTATGACTTGGAAAAATATATTTTTCAAAATTAGAATTTAATTTCCTTAATTTTCGAATTTTGCTCAAATTAAAGCATAAATTGTCAATAAAATTATAAACTTCCACATAAAAATATAAATTTTTAATTTTTAATTACTATAATATATTTCCTAAATTTTTAAGTATAAATTTCGAATTTTAAGAATTAAACTTTAATTTTCGGATTTTAATTGAAGGCAAATATAAATTGTGGATTTTAACCTATTTTAGGATATTTATGCAAGAAAAATCTTCTCTAATATACCATAAATAAATATTGTTGCATGGCTCATATTTACTTAGCCTATGAATCATATCATAGCATGTACACCCAAGCCTAATTAGTCTTCCACATGGAAGAATTCATTTAATGCATTAATCTAGGTGGAAAAATTGTAATTATGAAGAAAATGACCCTCAACAAAAATCTAATTCATTCTTCCTCTTATTAAAGTAAACAAGACAAAATCCCACCTCCTTTTTCCTAGCAAGAACCGGCCACAACACACACTTCACATACTCTTCTAAATTTTCTCCCAAAAACACTCTAAGTTCCTATTCTTTTACCCCACAAATTACTACACACAAAAAGAGAGAGAAAGAAGGTAGAAACCTTGCTTAATCATATAAGTAGAGGTTTTTCTTGTCTCTTGAAGAAGGCTACATGAAGTCATGAAATTAGTTTCACTACTTTGTGCATTCTTAGTTAAAATTATGTGCTAGAATATGGTCTTGCAAATATTATTTGATTTTAGTATGAATTTAATTGTTATATTATGTGCTTTATATGCAAGTTGTCTTTTGAATGATAAAGTATGTGTTGGTTCTTGAGTTCAAGAAGTTATGCTAGTTAGTTTCACTACTTGAGTCCTATTTATGTGTTATCTTGTGATCTTAGCAAGAATTATGAGAATTTTGTGAAGTATTATGTATTTTATGAAAGTGCTACGTGCTTAGATGTTCGTAACATATAATATACTATACCACTAATTTGGTGTTAATATGGTATACTTGAAATTATAGTTTATATTATTTGGTGAAATAATATGTTTTAGGAAAAGTATGAGTTTTGGAAAAGATATACTATTTTCAAAAAAATAGATTACTTAAAGTTACCAAACTAAATTGTTTATATATATATATATATATATATCTCGTATATAGTTATATAGATATAGATATATGTATAATACGTACATATATACATATAATTATGTTGAATAATTGTTTAGTTATATATATATAATACGTACATATATATATATAAAATTATGGAGTTAGGGATATTATATTTATATAAATATATGATGTACGTACATGCATATAAGTATAGTTATGAGTAATTATATGGTTATTTAGATCAATGGTTTAATTATGTGTTTAATCTAAACTTCTATTATGTTTAATCTAAGTTTCTATATTAATGATAGGTTTAGACTAAATCAATAGATAAAACAATATACATATATATATACATATATATGTATGTGGGACCGTGTATATATATGTTTACATACTATTATATTTTGACTAGATTTTTAGTTTAAAATATTCTCTTTTATTAGTTTCATTTTATATTAATGATATTCTTTTAAGATGTTGGAATAACATGTTGGATTATGGAAGTAAGACTTCCAAGATTATGCTATGTGCATAAATTGTAAATGTGAAACGGGCCCGAAATATATCGGAGTGGTTTAATTGGGTGAGTTCCTGCTGGGACATACCAATGGGGTAGCCGGCTGTAAGAGTTCTCACTCCCTCTATCTCCTAATCCCCCCTTATGTAGACGGAGTGATCTATATAAAAGAGAGGGTCGTAGGAAAATTTGGCGTAACACCCGGGGTATGACCATTGGAGAATAAGGCAGGCGGGAGTAATGTGCTGGTTGTAAATTTCGGCCGGGGGAGTCATAAGGGTCACTGTTAGGTGACGAGAAAGGTTTGAAATTGAAAAATTATATCTATTTGTGCAAAGTGAAAAATGTGTTTATGTGCAAATCACACACGATCACCTTATGTGATTAAGTAATGTTTCTACTCAACTATATGTTGAATGTGCTCACCTAATATGTTTTAGACAAACCTGAAGCTAGCAACGAGGCCGAAGAAGAGGAACAATTTGAAGGTTTTTATTAGGAAGAGAGCTGTCTATTTATTTCCGCTGCGTGTTTGTTGTTTGTGTACTCGATCTTTTGTACTTTGTAACTAAATAATTGCTCGAAATTGTACTCGTGATAAATCAGTACTCTATCAAGTCTTTTGATATTATGTTTTCTTTAAGTTTATTCTCATTGCATGCTTTAATTGTAAATTATATTAAAATGGGTTACCGGGGCGTTATAACTCCACCCCCTATAAAATACCAAGCTCCCCATAGAGAAGTATAACAATTCTCCCCATAGGTTGTTATGTCATAGAAAGGAGGCAAAATTGCAAAATTGGTCCTTCAACATTACCTGTTTGGGATTTTAGTCCTCTAACTTTTGATTTTGCAAAAATATCCCATATCTTTTGGTCGTCTGGCAATTTTAGTCCTAGGCAACCTGAACTTCCCTCTTTTCGGCTGAATTACCTACATGGCGAGTGATGTGTATGAAAAATTTGCAAAATTAGTTCTTTAACTTTACCCGTTTTGAATTTTTTGTCATCTAACTTTGATTTTACAAAAATACCATGTATCTTTTGATAGTGTGGCAATTTTAGTCCCAGACAACCTAAATTTCTCTATTTCCAATTAGATCTCACAATCCTTATTTAAACATTAGGCTTGAATTAACTATTAACTAAAGAAAGAAGTTTAGCCATGCATGGGTATAATAACAATAAAAATATAAAAGCTGCAAAATTAAAGACTAAAACTAAAAACTAGAATAAAAGGTGTTTAGACAATGCTATACAATCGTGTATATATAGAGCTCTAACCCTTGATTAATTTTCCTATTAGGACTAGGATAATTCTTTGGAAAGTCCTAGCAATCGTAAGCAAGATGGGAATTTGTTTCCAAGTTGGCTCTTGCCATATCAATAGGATTGCCTTCTATTCCTGTGTAGAAACTTCCGACCCTAAGGCGTGATCACGCCTTTTGCGACAAACACAATTATTTCCATATTTAGCCTTCCAGCTTCCTTGGCGAGGGGGAAAGGTTAGGACTGATTTTTACATAGAAGTTGATTGCATTGCTCTCATATCTAAGCTGCAACAGATTGAAGGTTGTTCTTCCATATGAAACATAATTGTTGATATTAGAGTTGGTCATAGTTTGTGTGGTCTAGTGCATGTTATACATGTGCTTCGAACAAGTTATACATGTGGTCTAGTGCATGTTATGCATGTGCATGTTATACCTTAAACCGAAAATAGGAAAATCTAGGTTACCTCACATGGGACACTTCGTCTGTGACATCCCCATTTTTGGTCTAACAACGATATAAATCGGTTCTTATAATATACGTGCATGTTTACTAATATTTCATGTTTTGTATGATCCTTCTTTTATATATGAATTATGTCAGGTGATAATTACATGATTTTCCAAATTTTAAACGAATTCGACATTCTAACACAAATTTTGAAATCTGTTGTCCCTAAATTGCAATTTTTGAAAATATAACTAAAACATTTTTTATTTCTGGAAAATATACATATAATTTCAGATTTATAAACATTAAATTTCATAATATTGGAATTTTTCTAAATTAATTATGAATTTTCGGATTTTATGCCCAAAAACCCTAATTTTATGCCCTAAAACCCTAATTTTCAGTTTTTACAAAAATAAATAAATACAAATTCCAATTTTTAATGAAATAAAGATATGATTTCAGATTTTATAAGATGAGGACAATCAAAATCAGATTTTATTAGATTTTATTTGATTTTATTTGATTTTGTGTTAATATTTTATTAAAATATCCTACATTAATACAAGATGAATTTCTTCTAGAAATTGTGCGCTTGTATAGTTTTCCATTCATCTAGATTCATGACTCATGGATTAGGGTTACACCAAGGCTAGAAATAGAGGAGGGAGGTGGAAGATTTCATTTAATTTGGCATTTAATTCTATGCCTAGTTGGGAGATTTGCATTAAATGGAAAGATTTGCATTTATTAAACCTTGGTCCCCAAATCTTGCCTTCTACCCTCATTCTCCACTATAAATAGGACCTCCCACATACTTCTCCACCCCAAAAACATTCACACACATACACACACTATACTCTCTCTAGTTTCTTCCACAAACATACAAAATCCCGCCTAAGAACACCCACCCACACTCACTCCACTCTCAACACACAACACTCCCTATTTATACAATATCTTCCCCACCTATATATACATCAATAAAACCTTCTTTTTTTATACATATATACCTATTAGCCTTCCATATACTCCCTTATTTCCCTCACAAACTCTTGAAGGTAGAAACCTTGCTTAAACCCATAAATAAGAGTGTGATTCATGCTTACCTTGAGTAAAAGTTCTTGCTAAGGCATGCTTCAATGCTCTTGAGTAAAAGTTCTTGCTAAAAGTATGTTTCAATGCTCTTGAGTAAAAGTTCTTGCCAAGCATGCTTCAATGCTCTTGGTTTAGTAGATTGTTTATTTTTTACAGTGATTTTCATAAGTTGATATTTCATGATTAACTTAGACATAAGTCTTATGTTACATTCTATTTTCTTGAATGCTATTCTTTCAAATACTTGCTAGAAAGCATGTTTTTTTTTAGTTGTAATTATACTCTATGATCATAAAATTAGGAATAAAGCATGCTTAGTTATTATTTCAAAATATGGTTTTAATATGCTTTTATAATTTAAAATATGAGAATACGTTCCTTATGTTTTTATGTGAGATTATGTGAAAATGTACAATATTTTCTTAAAGTGGATGCTAGGTTTAAGTTAGCGTCTTAATTTCCAAATTATGATTATATGAGTATTGTGTTAGTTGAAGAAAATAAGTAGTTAGGTTATTCTTTACACAACGATTACTAATTAGTATCCTAATGTAAATTTTAGAAGGAAGTCAAGTGATCTAGTTGAAACAAATCTATAAACTTGATAAACTCCTAAGGTGAGTGTTGTGTCAAATCCTTTCTGGGGCTTTGAACTATATGATATAAATATTATTCGTATACCCTACCTTATTAAATTTATGCCATCCAATCTTTCGGAAAATGTTTTCCATATATATAAGATAAGTTATTTCCAAAAATATTGCATTCTCTGATATTTCCAGTTGTATCTGTCCCGAAATGATTTTTGCCACCTTTGAGATATCATATTTTAATTATATTTCTATGTATCCCGGGTGTAAAAATAAGTTATTGCTTTGTTGACAAGTTATGAGCCATATCTGTTCCCCTTGGGGACGCCCTTGGGAAGTTTGGGCCCAGGTACTTATAAGAGGAATTTTATCGGGCGGAACGGACCGTCGATGGAACCTTTTATATGATACCATTCCGTGAAACCAATTTTTGCGTACAACCGGAGGATGACTGTAGTAGGGATTGGAGCGATGTATTGCACGGACACGTGATACATCTGCGTCTTGTTTAGTATCGAGGTGGCTTCTCGACAAGGGAGGCATAAGGGTTTCTATTATGATTTATCTATTTTGGGTAGTCATAAGGTTGGAGACTCTGTCTTGGGCTCACTGTCCTTATTACTCAGTTTAGTTAATATTATCAAGTTACATTTCACACTATGTGCACTTTATTACGGTTTAACTGTTTTGAGTCTCATTTTCAGTCAAATATATATCTATCTATATGTGGCCTCACTAAGTCATTTGGACTTAACCCCTCGTTTCTTTTTGTTCATTGCCTCAGAATCAGAATAATGGGCGTGCATAGGATGGTTGCCGCTCCTCCAGTTGTTATCTTAAAACTTCATTTCACTCTGTCTTGCTATATAATCTGTAGTTTGCTACTTGATGCCACTAGTTGGCTATTTTGATGTTGTACTCGATTGCGCTACTTGGTTGTACTAAACATAGTTATATATATTATACATGTTGCATATTTTACTCTACCTCCACTGCATATTGTTAAGTTAGGCGTTGTACTGGGAGTGAATTTCAAAATTTGTGCTCAATGCGATCGTCGGTGGTCTCCAACCGTATAGGAAGATCCTAGCGGGAGGGGTGCCACACTGTCTATATGAAGAGGGATTAGGAGATAAAGGGCTGGAACACTTACTATAGGCATCTCCAGTAGAATGTCCCGGCGGAACTCAACCACACCCATTCCGAAAATATTTCGGGCCTAACACATATTTGAGAAATAACTTTCTTATAACACGTAGATCTTATCAAAGTATAAATAAACATATCATGTTCATGCATATATCTTTATGAAAGCATAATAACACAAAAACAACTCTCATGATATTAACATGTATAGCAAATAATGTGAGGCATAAAATCTTAAAATGGGAACATAGGCAATTACTTGGTATTTTTACCATTATTTTGGTAAACCCAAACTAAAGCCTTTTCATGAAAATAATTTTAAACTCTTTTGCCTAAACTACTTATGAGAAATGTAATAATTCTACCTTCAAATATTTTTTGGAAAAAGAGGATACATAGAGAACTAATAGATATATACGTAGGTGAGAAAGGAAGGTTTATATCTATCTATATATATATGTGTGTGTGTGTGTGTGTGTGTGTGTGTGAAGGAGATATTCTATAAATGTAGAGTATTTTGAGTGTTTAGAGTAATGTGAATGTGAGTGGGGTGTTTTAGGTGGGATTTGTGCATTGTGTGGGTGTGACAGAATGTGAGCAACCCCTCCCTCTATTTATAGTGTAAGAATTGAGGGTAGAAAGGGAAGACTTGAGGATCAAGTCTTAATTAATGCAAATCTTCTTAATTAATGCAAATCTCCCACGTAAGCTTAAAATTAATTGCCAAATTAAATGCTATCTTCCATCTCACTCCTCTATTTATAGCCTTGGTGTAATCCTAACACATGATTCATGAAGCTAGATGATAGAAGCCCACACAAGTGTATAATTTCTAGAAGAAAGTCATCTTGTATTAGTTTAAGATATTTTTAATAAAATACTAAACAAGATCAAAAAAAATTTGATTTTGTTTTAGTGCCATAATTTGATTTGGACTAAAATTGCCACACTATCAAAAGATACATGGTATTTTTGCAAAATCAAAAGTTAGAGGACTAAAATCCCAAACGGGTAAAGTTAAAGGACCAATTTTGCAAATTTTCCATACACATCACTCGCCTCGTAGGCATTTTGATCGGAAACAGGGTAATTCAAGTTGCCTAGGACTAAAATTTCCAGACGACCAAAACATGTGGGGTATTTTTGTAAAATCAAAAGTTAGAGGACTAAAAACCAAAATGGGTAAAGTTAAAGGACCAATTTTACAATTTTGCTTAGAAAGGAAGACAATATTTATTCATGCATATCCTATCACGCATAAATACACAATTGCATTGATATAGCTCTTTTTTAATATTTATCAGATTTTTGAAGAATTATTATTTTATATATTTATTTTAATTTATTAATTTATTAATTTTATTTTTTGTAATTATGTAATTTATTATTTTTGTATTTATGCAATTTATTAAATTTTTATTTTTTCAAATTCTTCTGGACTTTTTCCAGCGAAAATTCCACCAAATTTTTTTAATAATATCCTCCTTTGAAAAACCTCCAGCAAAAATTACCGTTGCATTTCCTTCAGACATATTGGCGCAAGTGACGCGTCATTTTCGCCAGCAAAAATGCAGCAAACTTTCCATAGAAAAATGTGTGTTGTTTTTTTTAGGGATGGTTTAGATGAATCCGGGACTTCAACACCGATAATGGCATCATACATATGAAGATGCTACAACTTGTCATGATAATCCTTAAGCATCCACTACTAAAAAAACTGTTTTTAGTGACCGAATTTTGTGACCGAACACATTCCATCACAAAAAATGGAGAGTTCTGACCGCTTTTGTGACCGACTTTAGAAAAGAATAAAAATATTTTTCGTGACTACCAAATTGGTCACAAAAATGCAAATTTCGGTCACAAAAAACCTATTCTAATTGCGGGAAATTGTGATGGAAAAAGCGGTCACAAAAACCAATCTTATTTGAGTAAATTGTGACCGAAAAATCGGTCACAAAAACCTATCATATTTGAGGCAAATTTGTGATCGAAAAATCAGACACAAAATCCTATCTTCTTATGCGAAATTGTAACCGAAAAATCGGTCACAAAAACCTATCATATTTGAGGCAAATTTGTGACAAAAAAATTGGTCACAAAAACCTATCTTCTTTAAGTAGAATTTTGACCGAAAAATCAGTCACAAAAACCTATCCTTGTTAAGTGAAATTGTGACCGAAAAATCGGTCACAAAATCCTATCTTCTTATGCGAAATTGTGACCGAAAAATCGGTCACAAAAACCTATCATATTTGAGGCAAATTTGTGACAGAAATATCGATCACAAAATCTTATCTTCTTTAAGTAGAATTGTGACCAAAAAATCGGTCACAAAAACCTATCCTTGTTAAGTGAAATTTTGACCGAAAAATCGGTCACAAAAACCTGTCATATTTGAGGTAAATTTGTGACCGAAAAATCGGTCAAAAAATCCTATCTTCTTATGCGAAATTGCGACCGAAAAATCAGTCACAAAAATCTATCATATTTGAGGCAAATTTGTGACCAAAAAATCGGTCACAAAATCCTATCTTCTTTAAGTAGAATTGTGACCGAAAAATCGGTCACAAAAATCTATCCTTGTTAAGTGAAATTGTGACCGAAAAATCGGTCACAAAAACCTATCATATTTGAGGCAAATTTGTGACTGAAAAATCGGTCACAAAATCCTATCTTCTTATGTGAAATTGTGACCGAAAAATCGGTCACAAAAGCCTATCATATTTGAGGCAAATTTGTGATCGAAAAATCGGTCACAAAATCCTATCTTCTTATGCGAAATTGTGACCGAAAAATCAGTTACAAAAACCTATCCTTGTTAAGTGTAATTGTGACCGAAAAATCTGTGACAAAATCCTATCTTCTTTAAGTAGAATTGTGATCGAAAAATTGGTCACAAAAACCTATCCCTGTTAAGTGAAATTGTGACCGAAAAATTGGTTACAAAAACCTATCATATTTGAGGCAAATTTGTGACCGAAAAATCGGTCAAAAAATCCTATCTTCTTATGCAAAATTTTGATCGAAAATTCAGTCACAAAATCCTATCTTCTTTAAGTAGAATTGTGACCAAAAAATCGGTCACAAAAACCTATCCTTGTTAAGTGAAATTGTGACCGAAAAATCGGTCACAAAATCCTATTTAATTTTTTTTTAAAAATAAGGCCTTATCTTTTTTTTTTTTTTTGAGAAGTACCGTCTAACATGAACATTAATAAAAATACAATAGCAATAAATCATGTATTATTTGTTGAGATTATGGATGCAAATTTTTAGTTTTTTAATTTATGATTTCATTTTGCATTAAATAAAATGCAATCTATATATATATATATGTATTTATATGTATGTATATGGCAAAGAAACTGTTATAAAAGTTATTGGATCACTTTTGTTCAAATTTTACTAGTGAAACTTTTGCAGGTTATAATTTTTCTAACTTTTGTTTGTTTTTTCAAAAAGTTCATCCAAACACAATTTTTTTGATTTGAAGTGTTTTTTTTGTCAAAAAACAAGTCCTCATTTGAAAAAATCCCATCCAAATAGGCTCTTATTCGAGCAGAGGCAACGACTATATATTAATTAATTATATCAATACATTCTAATTAAGAACAAATTATTACATTAATCATTATTAATTTTCAAATACTATTAAACATTAATTTAAGCAAATTGATTGAATTGGAAAAATTGAGTAATTGTTCAACTAAATCGAATAATTAGTCGAACCTAGATGTGGAATTGAGTTTGGTTTCAGTTGAAAATTCAAAAACTTTCCACAAAACACAAAATTCAAATAAGATGTTTCTCTAAATCTCTTCCCTCAAACCAAAAATATGAAAATATTTCTCTAAAGTTTGGTTTCATGATAATTCACAAATAAAGAATTTATGCAGAAAACAAAATTTTTGATAAAGTCAAGATAAATTTAGAATTAGTAAAACTACTAAATTTACAAAAATTGATAAAATTTTAATGAAATTTATTTAGATAATTTAAAATTTGAATATCGCACAAATATAATTTAAATATAAGAAAAATCAATTCATGCACAAGGAGCATAGGTGGTGTAGTGGTTTGAAACCCTCATCTCAACCTAGAGGTCAAGGGTTCAAACCACATCAAGTGCAAGAGGAAATATTTCTTTCATGCTCAACATGTGGGGTCCTAGGGGGGTGGGGCTGGGGTCGGTGTGGGTCCAGGGAGGGGGTGGGGTGGGGTGGGGTTGATGCGGGTACAAATGTAATTTAGGTATAGTGACCGAAATTTCGGTCACAGATGGAATCAAATTGTGACCCAAATTTCGGTCACTATTCCCTTCATTTTGTGACCGAACGTTCATTCACTATTATTTTTTCTGTGACTAAACTTTCAATCACAAATTCGGTCACAAAATAGTCGGTCATAGCTTCAGTCACAAAAAAACTGTGACCAATATTTTCGTGACCGATTTATTCGGTCACAGATTCAGTCACAAAACTGTTTTTGTGACCGATTTAAGCCAAAATCGGTCACAAAATTGGTCATAAAAAACAGTTTTTCTAGTAGTGATCATTATCCAGTAAAAATGGGGTAACCCCTGCTTCTGATATTTGGTAACATATACACAGAACATAATGCCACAATACAACATTTTATGAACTATTTCAAACTTGATATCCTCCACGCTTACCCTAAATAACCGATAAATCAAATTACGCCAATCACTTGCATCCTCGGTGGACAAAAAAAATATCTTGAATCTCACTTAATTTCAACTTACACGTCATAGTAAGAAAAAGATTTGGTTTTCAAAATTTTTGCATTGGCGCCATAGCATTCACATGTTGTTCCTTCATATCACGTCGACCACTGATAAAGAATGGCACCAGAAAAACATGACGTTCAAATGAGTCCACTGATAATACTTTGAAAATTTTGTCTCATTAATTGCTTGCTTTCTCGGCTGGTTCTACTTCATAGTTTCTGCCATCTTCTTTCTATTTCGCTCCACCGCTCTTCCCCTCCTCCAAACCGTCCCTTGTTGCTGATTTCTTGTTGGATATAGTGTAAAACTACTGATTTCTCGCCCGATCCGTTCCAAATAAGGGTTCGGTCTGATTTCTACGATGGGAATGGTGTTCCTGGTGACTTTGTGCCGCTCCGGCACCGAGTCAAGCCCGCGGCCGTTCCCCACCATCGCGACAGAATAGCAATAGCCTTTTCGGCTGATTTCTCGTTGTTTCGGTGAACCATGATTTTGTGAGGAAAATGGCTAAACAACGCCACTTTCTAGCGAAGCAATCGCCCGGTCATCATGCTTGATCGACATCATTGAAAACAACCAATAATTCCAGAACCACACATTCGTCAGGCTTTGGGCCTAAAGGGGTCAAAACACATTTCACAATTTGTGACACCGATTGCCACCTAAAGTTTACTTCGTTTTACAATTTGCACCTTAATTGGATTTTTTATTACAAATGTTAGCCGGAGCAACTATACGTGACCTACACATGTTATCATTGAGTTAATATCAAGTGAAAAAATTACAATTTGCTACCTGAACTATGTGGATTTTTGCAGTTTGCAACCTTGACCTTTTTTTTATCCTCTCAATTGACAATTTTATTTAGCTCAAATTCTACTACATAAAATAGACTTTAACTAAATTAATTAAGGTAATTAAATATCTTACAAGTAACATACGGATCTTTTTTTCTTCTTAAAAATTCTGAATTGTCTTAAGATATGTCAAGAGTTCTTTATTTCACTTTTGAGTTTATTTTCACAAATAAATAGTTGAATATTAAAATTTTGATTACTTAATGTATGCATCGTTACTACAGACTTATATACCAGAATGTTAACGACCAACTTGATTTAGTTTTAAAATTAGATAACTAATGAAAATTTAATATAGAGTAATCATAACATACACAAAAAAATTGGCATTTAAAACTAAGTTGTATAAACTATAAATTAAAAAATATGATCAAATTGGTTATCATTTAAGAGTATAAATAATTTAGTTATGAGGTTTATATGCATAGATCAAATATGCTAACTAATAAAATTTTCAATATGTAGCTTTGAAGGTCCATATTCAATTATGACAGACTATATGCATAGAGTTAATGGTTTCAAGTCCCAACACTTTTATGTTTCTCAGGGTTTATTTTAAATTTCTTGACATATCTATCAGCTAACAAACTAGATTTAACATTCTTGATTTTGGAAGTAGGAGGACATGAATCTATCAAAACATAGTCTCTGCTTATAAAAGCGCTTTCATCTGTTACTTTTTTCAAAGCATGCATCTCCATTTACACTTTTAATCCCCACAGTGTTGTTTAAATCACTATTAGTAATATTGACTGATCTGTTATGGCGGACCTAAGTTTTAACCTTGATTGGGAGGATTGACCAACATTTAACCCCTGTTGGGTGGATCTTAACTTTTGATCTTGTCTTGTTCCGCCTAAGTGGCACCTAATCAAATCCCTGTCTTTAACCTCAACTAGGAGGATCCTTAGTGCTACTTAATCCCCCAGTGGGCCTAATATTTAACCCTGATAAGGAGGATTAACCAATGTTTAACCCCCGTTGGGTGGGTCTTAGCCGAGATAACCCCAAACCATGTCCTTTTCCAGTTTCATACATGACAGAGGTGCCAATTGGGCGGGTTGAGTCGGATTTGGGTCGGGTCTCTGTGGGTTGGGTCAAAAATGAGTTGGGTTCAAAATGAGTTTTTAATAACGGGTTGTAAATGGGTCGGGTTGTAAATGGTTTGAAGCGGGTTGTAAGTGGGTTGTAAGCGGTTTGTAAATGGGTCGGAGCGGGTCGAAAGCGGGTCCGACAACAAAATACTCATATAAATCAAAACTTAAAAAATAAAATAAGTTTTAGATAAAATCAATCTTCAATATCATATTTTACATAAACTTACATCTCATAATAATAAATTATGTCTCAAGCATAAAATTGAATAAAAAAATGAAAAAAAAAGAATATTGATCAAACATTGAGGAAAATTACGACTAAAATGGACAAACTCAGGACTTTTTTGTGGTATGAAAAATTTGGATTCTACTTTGAATAAAATTGATGATATCTATAGTAGTTGATAGGATTTTTTTAAGTTTTGGGCCAAACCCATTATGAACCCATTAAGAAACCATTAGTGAATCATGAAAAAATCATTTAAAATCCATGAAAAAAACCATTTAAAATCATAACTAGTTTAACCCATTTAGACCCAACCCACTTTAACCCATTTAAAAATCTTTTCAACCCAACCCAACCCATAATTAATTGGGTTGGATTGGACCCATGATTTACAACCCATATTGCCACTACTAGTCAAAATTATCCTTTATTCTACTTACTTAAAGCCCTCGCTAGTATGCTTCTTATTCATATTTCATTTGCACCCGCTTAGTTGTGTACCTTGCTTATATGCTTACTTTTGTCTACATGCTAGACTCCACTCACTGAACATCTTATCTCCTTTTATAGTTAGCTTCTTAATATCAGGGGTTATTAGTTGGCATGCATGTATTTACCTCGTATTTACACACTACTAAAACAAGTCGATTTCACATTTATGGACATGTAGCCTAAATCATCACATTCTTATCCTTAGCATAGCATATAGTCATTATAGAAGACCATGACCTGGCAATTAACATGCTTAACAATCTCACTAACTTTGATAATAATTTGATATCATTGGCAATTCATCGTTACCACTTGCACAATGGCTAATACATTAGCATTTATAATGATGAGTTTAGCAATACTAATAAATTGCTCGACACAGCTAGCAGGCATTTATCATAACGTTGACCAAATGTTAGTGAAGGGTAGAACCACTGATAGATCTCGATTGGTCTTTAACTTATACCTTGACCTAAGTTTTCGTGTTTGATCCTAAAATTAATTACCATAAACATTTTGGACAAATTACTCGTACTCCTTATCTTTCCTGATACACATTAGTCTCGTCTTTTAGTTTTTAAGTTGTTATTCAGTCCATTAATTTCATTACTGTTTATAATTTAGTTTAATTAGGCCCACACCCTTAGCTTGGCCCATAGCACGACTGCCCTGCGTTCGCTTCTTCGTACTCTGTGAGTGTGGCATCGCCGCCTACTCGTTCGGATTGGCTTGACTGCGCTCATGTGCTGCTATGCGATTGCCTTGGCACACCTACACAATCATGCACGCTCCCTCGTCTGTGCCATGCCCTGTCACACGATAGGTCTTACTACTGCCACACGCACTGTTGCACAATGAGCTTTGGCATGCCCGTGCAATGGCTCGTGCACTTTTTTCTTATATGTATGCTGTTGCACAACAAGGCTCGGTACACCTGTGTAGTCGCCCTGGCTCACATGCTCCCAATTGCGAGATGAGCCTTGCGCTCACCCGTGTGATGGCTTGCGGCTACACTGCGCCTACCCGCATGCTAGTCGTAGTGCTTGAGGCCTGCCCGTATTCTGTTGCGCAATGTTCAGCACCTGCCTATACATAGTGCTCATGCTCTATGCCACACTGCATAGGATTGGCTCCATGCACAGGCTGCGGAATGCCTGGGCCCTCGGTAGGTGTCCTGCGCACCCTGCCAGTGGATCGTGCGTGCAACCTCCCTTCCCCTTTCACCTGGCATATAATTCAATCGTCTCTCCGTACCTATAATTTGGGCAATCATCAATCCCCCTAATAGCCTATGCCGATGCGGCGTAGCTTGCCGGCACATGCCCTGCTTCTGCCTCATGCCAAGCTCAAGCATCTGGGCACTCATTTGGCTCTAGCGGCAGTGGGGTGGCCAGCACCATAAGCGGCTACTCCCCCTCCCTTTTCTAATCATTAACTATATTTTGGATTCGAATTATTCATTATGCTCAATTGACCATAACATAAATTAAATATGTTTGAAAGTAGGGTGAGGCACACAAAAATGCCAAATCTCCATATGTTATAGGGATAGCACTCCCCCGTTCTACGTCTTCCTTCCTCTCTCCCTCTCAATTGTCACTTATGTCTCTCTCTCTCTCTCATGTTTTTTGCATGAGTGAGTGTGCATTCGTGTGTGACCGTTTGTGTGTGTGTGTGTGTGTGTGTGTGGTTGGTTTATGTTGGTCTTCGGTTTAATAACCTTAAATTCAATAGCTCTTAATCCTCTTAATGACTCCAATTTAGCACTTTTAACATGCGTGAATTTAACACTCAAAAATAAACTTTTATTTCCAAAACGGTGAGAATGTACTAGTACATTACACACGAAATTCTTAACTTTTCTAATATATGTGTCAGCTAGCATTCAAACCTTCCGCTTTGCATATGCAAGATGAGGAGCTTTGCAACTAGGCTACCTAGGGAATTCTTGTTGCCTTTCGATTTTATTTTGTACTAAAACTGCGGGGTACTATGTCCTTTCCAAGTTTCTTGCTTGCACGCTTATTATTCTTGTGTCATTCACCGCATACACTTACCTTCATTTGCATGATTGCCTTCATACACTTAATATCTTATCACCTCTTATTAGTTGGTTTCGGATTATTAAAGAAATTATTACAGTGGCATGCATGTCCTACCTATTATGCAGACTCTACAAAGCAAGTCATATGGTAATATTTGCATTAACGTGATTGTAACACAAATCATAATGTCCATGTCTTTAGCATGTCATACAAGCATCATAAAAGAACATAAACATGTAGTAAAAATGCTTAAAAATCATACTTGCTTTGCTAATAATTTGAGAACACTTGTTATTTATAGACCACTTATAGGCATTCACCAAATTAATAAGTAAATACTAGTAAGATAGATAGAACCACTTACAAGTACTGAGTTGTCTTGAACTTATATCCTTGCCTAGGATTTTGTGTTTGAACCTTAAATTAGTTATCTTGAACTTTTATCTTGTGTGAATAATCATACTCCCTATCTGGCTTAGTTTAAATTAGCCTTAGTCTTATGAGTCTTGTTATTGAGTTTACATTTACTCTCCAGTTCGTTAATCTTATTGAGGCTTCTTATTCGAGTCAATCAAGTCCGTGTATATTCGGCCAAACCACATCTTAACATAGCCTAAGTTGACAGCATGGCCTGTAGTTTGACAGCCCTGTGCATACGCAATCGTGTACTGCTAGTATGGCATGTCCACCCTCTCGCATGATCTGCTTTGGTCTGGCCCATGCACTGCCACATGGGGTTTGTCTTGGCTCGCACATTGTCGCGCGGTTGCCTCAGCACGTGCACGCTTCTTTGTCCTTCAAATAGCGTGTGGTCCGCTTGTCCTAAGGATGGTGCATGTAGCGCCTTAGTGCTTGCCTGCGTGCTGTGGCATGATGTGTCTGATGCTCGTGTGCGCCGCCATTCGGCGAGCCTTGTGCTCACCCACTCACTAGCATGCCATGCCCTAAGTCCTGGACGCATGCTGTCTTGTATGCTCGAGTACCATCATGGGGGGTCCCGTACGAGGTCCTTGCGCATTTACTATGCGTTCTCATACAGTGAGCTACATAGTAAACTTGCCCCGCTTATCCATGCACGCGTCAAGTGGCCGTGTGTTAGACCAGTAGCCCTCGACACTTGCACAGATTACACGGGATCCATCCCCTATTTCTTGCCTATTATTACCATAAACGCCCCACAATATGTATATATATGCATGTACTTCAATCCATAGCAAAAATTAAGCTATTCCCTATCATCAGCCAAGGTGGGCAGTGTGGCTCGCCAACGTGCATGCCCCTGCCACCGCCTCGTGCTGAACTTTTATAGGTGCTCGATTGGCTTCGATAGCAACAGGGCAGCCTAGACCATTGGCAACTGCTGTCACTCCTTCTCTTTCCATTTTTCTCGTTTTATTTTGACCTT
This sequence comes from Petrea volubilis, assembly GCA_026212405.1. Taxonomy (NCBI): domain Eukaryota; kingdom Viridiplantae; phylum Streptophyta; class Magnoliopsida; order Lamiales; family Verbenaceae; genus Petrea; species Petrea volubilis. Next base: position 10,584,249 of record CM047881.1, on the reverse strand, counting down.
GTTTTTTAATCGTTTACCGAATTTGCTTTATACACATGCACATGAGGATGAGTAAGAAAGCAACACATCGTGCTAACACTTGTCACAATATACATAAGGATAAGTTAGGAAGCGACATGTCATGCTAACACTTGGCACCTCTAGAATGAATTTAGGACACTTATCTTGTATACATTTAAGATAAGAAAGGAGGTGAAACCTCATGCTTGACGTGTGGTGGATTAATATTAGCCGTCCGTTGGATTAGAGTACATGCACAATGACGAGTGGAAATAAGATATAAGATACGAAACCTTCAATTAACAAGTGTATGGCATGCATCGATCCAATATATGACTCACCTTGCACACGTCTAATGGCCCGGCACTTTCTAGCATTTTCAAATTAATTATATATTGTTTAATGTTTTATGCAATTATTATTTTGTGTGACTCTTATTTTATATGTGTGAATTGTGTGATCTTTTAGAGTATAAAATAGTACTTCCTAGTATGTTAAAATTAATTATCTATTATTATTTCATGTTTTATATGATCATTATTTTATATGATTCTTTTTTCTATGTAAATTGTATGATATTTTAGAAATGAAATAGGAGTCACTACTAGAAAACAGTGTTTTCGCCATGGATTTGGCAATGGATTATGGCCAAAATCCGTGGCCAAATAAAAAGGCTACGGATTTGGCCACGGAATTTGGCGTGGCTAAAACTGGCCACGGACGTTGGCCACGGATATATGGCCACGGATTATTTTTGTTGTTGGCCACGGATAAATCCGTGGCCAATAATAAAAAAAATTAAAATTCTTATTTGGCTTAAATTAAAATTAAAATTAAAATTCTAATTTTTTTATAAATCCGTGGCCATATTTTTTATTTTTTAAAATAAATAAAATGTTGGCCACGAATAAATCCGTTGGCACCAAAAAAATTAAAATTAAAATTAAAAATATTATTAACGTGGCCACGGATTTATCCGTGGCCAATTGTAAAAAAAAATTAAAAATTTTTAATAGGCTGGCCACGGATTTATCCGTGGCCATATTTTGGATTTTTAAATATAAATAAAAACATGTCCGTGGCCAATAATAAAAAAAAATTTAAAACGTTTTTAGATTGGCTACGGATTTATCCGTGGTCATATTTTTGATTTCTTAAAATAAATAAAAATATCCGTGGCCAAAAATAAAAAAAATTAAAAATATTATTATTTTGGCCACGGATTTATCCTAGGGCACAAATCATCTAAACTAGGGTAACATCATCGTCTCCATCATCCTCGTCATCGTCGTCATCATCGCCTTCATTTTCATCCCGAGCAACAGGAGCAGACGAAGTAGAGCCCTTCTTACACCGCGGAGCTAATCGATGCGTGAGTTTCTTTAGGTTGGCTGCCATTAGGGACACAGTTTTTTGAAGGCCGAAGATCTCTCGACTATGCTTTTCTTCCATCTCGGCCATCTTCTGACTGTGTTTCTCCTCTAACTTGCTCATCTTCTATGTGAGCTCCTCTGTCTTGGGGTCAACCCAAGTATTTAAGTCGATCCATGAGCCAGAAGACTCAACTGTCATGGTAGAGGGTCCACCGGCAACCCAATACCAACGACCCTTCTTTGGACCGCCGACTGTCTGCTTCCAAATCTAAAACGTATATATATTTTTAATAAAGTATATATATATATATATATATATATTAATAACTATATATATTTTCCAAGTATACACTTTTGAATGTTTCCTCCAACTTGTCGGGCTGCTGAATAGGTCCGCCCTATGTATTTTCGACGACTCGAGAATAAGTTTCGTCATAATTTGCTCTAATGCTCTCCTGCAAAAATAACATACATAATTGTTATATAATGCATTTTTAAAAATAATAAGTGACGATATAAATTATTAGAAAACTACCGTAGTAGCCCTTGCTCGGTCATCGACATACTGCTCGGTTCCATCATCAGCAAGTGAACAATGGAGGGTCGCAAATGTCTCGTCTACTGAAGGCCGATGTCCATATTTCTCGATCTGCAATAAAAATGAAGTAAAATATAAGGACAGTAATGAGATAAAACCGTAAAAATCACACTACTTCAATTAATTAAATAAATCACAAGGAAAAGTAATGACTTACCAAATGACATTGCCACCTTAGATGAGATCTGGCTCCTCCTTTATGGCCAGGGAATCCCCTTCTGTCACATGTCGATGCTCGGTTTGCCCTGTTCTGCTCCCGTATCCTCTGAAACTCTGGGCTGTCCCATATGGCCCGTAAAGCATCCCAAGATTCCTCACCTATCCAATTGGGCCTACGGTTGTCCCTATGAGCTTTAGCCAATCTATTTTTCAAAATTTCCGAACCCTTATGCTCGAAGTTCTTCCAAACTCGGCTCGAATGATCAGGCCGCCAAAAGAATTTTGTCTAACAAAAAAAACAAGTAAAAAGAATCATATACGAACAAATTATAATAATAGTTTTCATTTAAGTTAAGTAAATAGACATACCTTAAAATGGGCAAACCACATCTCACGAACATCTAGGGGGATCTTTTTCCAAGTAGGCCACGGTCGTTTGAAACCATTCTCAAGTATCCGCCCGATCTCCTCGACACATTTCTCTTTGAGAACAAACCTATTGTACAAGTGAGAAAAACAATATTATACACTGCAATGCACATAAAATAAATAGAATATATATCTATTTATTGATAAGAAGCAAACTTATATAAATCAATTCACTTACTCTTTTCCTCGTGGCATTATTAGACGCTGATGGCCACCGGTATCACTGTTTTGAGACATATCGGTGGATCGACCTTCATTCATCGGCGTTGATGGGGCGGACCCTAAGGCAGGGGATGGAGGATCTGATCTCGAACTACCTAAACGGATATTGAGATTGGTCGGTGGAGGCATATGCCGAATAGATCACATATCAATTATGAATAAATAGAAAATAATAATTCACAATATCAACTATATAAGGCCATTCATAAATTGTTTGATGTAATTGTTCCGATCAACTGTTAACCTATTATACATCCAACATCGAATTTCACGCATATCCATATTCTGTAAACAAAGAACGAAGGTAAGTTAACATCACTGTTAGACTTCACATCTCAACAGATTATGTTAGTCAATTAATATTTGTTCAGCATGCTTCATTAATCCACAATACATAACCACTTATATCTCATTAATTTATTCCAAACACTGTTCGACACTCTTCCTATCAAACACATTTTTTCACTATTTAACCCTACAAAAACAACAAAATTCAACCTAAAATAAATTTTTCATCACAATCCAAACACACACATTCATAACAATCTATAATCCAATCTAATGTATTCAAAACAATCCATAGCCCAAATTCGTTCAAAACAATCCATAATACCAACCTATTCACAACAATCAATTGAATAAACTTAATCATAACAATCCAAACAAACATATTCATAACAATCCATAATCCAATCAAACGTGTTCAAAACAAACCATAGCCCAAATACGTTCAAAACAATCCATAATCCCAAATACATTCAAAACAAACCATAATCTCAACCTATTCATAACAATCAATTGAATTAACTTATTCATAACAAAGAATAATCCAAACAAACTTCGGCATAACAAAGAATAATCCAAACAAACTTCGACATAACAATTCATAATCCAAAAAATATTGTTCATAACAATTCATAAATCAAATCATAATAATTCATTCCTTGCTGAACCTTGACCACCTCAAATTACGTTTATGATATCAACCTACAAATAATCCCACAACAACAAAACAACAAATAAAATTAAAATTACAAATCAACGAAAAAAAAATTACAAGCCAAAAATAACAAACGTGTGGGGGGAGGGGCTGCTGGGGGTGGGGGGAGGGGCGGCTGGGGGTGGGGGGGCTACTGGCGGGAAGGGGATCGCCGGCCGCCGGCGGGAGGGGGGGGGAAGGGGGGACCGCGACTGAGGGGGACGGGAGGGAGGGAGGGGGGACCGCGACCGGGGGTGGGGAGAGGGGGCGCGATGGAGGGGAGGTGGGGACGGGGGTGGCGACGGCCGTGGCGGGGGGGGGGGGGGGGGGAGGAAGTAGATCTGAAAATGTTGAAAAAAATGGCTAAGTGTTGGATATATATGAACACTTAGCCACGGATATTTTACAATTGGCCACGGAATTATCCGTGGCCATTTAAAATTTTCAAAAATTATTTTATTATTGGTCACGGATAAATCCGTGACCCACTAAAAATTTAAAAAAAAAAATTATTTATTTTTTGGCTACGGATTTATCCGTGGCCACCCTGCAAAAAAAAAAAGAAAAATAAATTTATTTATTGGCCACGGACAAATCCGTGACCATATCCCACTTTTTTTTAAAAAAAAATTAAATTTATTAGTTGGCCACGGATTTATCCATGGCCAAGAGTCAAAGCTCAGAGTTAATTTTTTCTGAATCGTGCGTTTTCGTTAATTAGGTTAGACGGAACCATACGACTGGCGCAATACAACTTAAACGCTAATCAATCTGCTCTAAAGTCCATTTTTTTGATGATTCCTACGCAAGTTAATTGACGTTAGCGCACATTGACATCGGAGTACGAAGTCATTTGTATATATCACTCAAAGAGAAAAACGTGTTCTCGTTTTTCTAACTGCAAGTTTCAACGCATAAGAAAGGAAAATATAAGAACCGTGATTAAAATGTGATGATTTTGAAATGGCTCTAACGTTTTAATGCCCCGTAATGTCGGGCCGCTCGATTTAACCGAGCCACTTAAAATTTTTAAAAAAAAAATTATTTTCACTACTCGCCATGGATTTATCCGTGGCCACTGCTTGTCTTTTTTAAAAAAAAATTAATTTTGTTTTTTGGCCACGGATAAATTCGTGGCCACCCTGCAAAAAAAAAAAAAAGAAAAATAAACTTATTTATTGGCCACGGACAAATCCGTGGCCATATCCCACTTTTTTTAAAAAAAAATTTAATTTAATAATTGGCCACGAATTTATCCATGGCCAAGAGTCAAAGCTCAGAGTTGATTTTTTTCGAATCGTGCGTTTTCGTTAATTACGTTAGACGGAACCGTACAATTGGCGCAATACAACTTAAACACTAATCAATCTGCTCTAAAGTCCATTTTTTTAATGATTCCTACGCAAGTTAATTGACGTTAGCGCACATTGACACCGGAGTACGAAGTCATTTGTACATATCACTGAAAGAGAAAAACTTGTTCTCATTGTTCAAACTGCAAGTTCCAACGCACAAGAAGGGAAAATATAAGAACCGTGATGAAAATATGATGATTTTGAAATGGCTCTAACGTTTTAATGCCCCATAATGTAGGGCCGCTCGATTTAACCGAGCCACTTAAAATTTAAAATATATATATATATATTTTCACTAATCCGTGGCCACTGCCCGTGTTTTTTAAAAAAAATTATTTTTATTTTTTGGCCACGGATAAATCCGTGGCCACCCTACAAAAAAAAAGAAAAATAAATTTATTAATCGGCAAAAACATTTATGTTTTTTTTTGTTAAATTAATTGGCCACGGATAAATCCGTGGCCATTGTGTTTTAAAAAAAAAGAAAAATAAATTTATTTCTTGGCCACGGATTTATCCGTGGCCAAGTCCAACTATTTTTAAAAAAAAATTTAATTTTTTACTGGGTCAAAAACATTTATGTTTTTTTTTTTAAAAATTTTATGGCCACGGATTTATCCGTGGCCCATTTGCATTAAAAAAAATTTATTTCTTGGCCCCGGATTTTTCCGTGGCCAAATCAAACTTTTTTTAATAAAAAGTTTAATTTATTACTGGGCAAAAAAAACATATATGGCCACGGATATTTGTTTGCTTAGCCACGGAAAAATCCGTAGCCATGTGTTTTCGTTTATTTCCTTCGTCCGTGGCCATTTCCGTAGCTAATGGCAACCGATTCCGTCCGTGGCTAAAAATCCGTGGCTAAATTACTGTTTTCTAGTAGTGAGTGATAACTATATTTATAATTAACAATTGAATTTATACTAAATATGTATATAAATCGAGATATATATATATATATATGTACATACATGTATTTTCAAGAATTACAACTTATTAATTTATTTATAATAAAGTCATATGTATAAATATATATTTCAAAAAATATATCTATATATATATGTATTTTTGAATTTATATATATATATATATATACTTATTGGATAAGATAGACTAAGATATACTAAAATATTAGGTAAGATATGCTATTAAATTCTCATATACATTTGTATTCATCCTATCATCATTTGTATGGATAAACTTGAAAGAAGCTAACACTTGTGAGCATCATGTTAACATAGGATAAAGTAGGGCACAAATCATCTAAACTAGGATAAAGTAGGGCACAAATCATCTAAACTAGTGTAATTTCATGAAATGCCCAAAATTGTGACTATGAATTGTTGAATATCCGTTATGAATCAGATTATTGATGTACCCTTGAAAGGTACAATAATTTATGTGATATATGTTTGGAATTATAAATTGTTGGCTATTTTGATATGTTCTATTTTGTTACCTTTGAGGATGATCTAGGGAAGTTCGGTTACCTTGGGGACACCCTTGAAAAATTTTGGCACAAGCGACCAATTTTGCAAAGACAATTAGGCAGTATTGGGCCAACAGTGGCTGGTCTTCGAACTAGTACCTATTCGGATCCATTCTCTAATGTAGCTGGCGGTTAGCTACTGTTGGTGCTGGATTATCATGTAACTGGTTATGCTATTATGTTCTGTTTTGTCTAAGTTGGCCACCTAGAATAAGAGGAATAAGGTGAAATTATGTTGTGATGTGATCTATTGTGGAGTGTTAAGGCTTGAGTTCTAGACCCACGTTTTATTTTGAAAGGATCAAATAATTGGGTATGAAAGAAAATGATACTTTCAAATATTGGCACTAAAGATTCTAATATTTGAGAGGTCTCCTCATTGGTATGGATTAGTGTTGAGACAGTTCAGTTAAATGTTTAATTTGATATAAAGTGGCCTTGTGGGCTACGAATTCGAGATTTGGGAAAAGCATTTTATTATGATATATTTCATAAATCAAACAATTTTGTGATCAATTGATAGAAATGCTTTTCAAGTGAATTTCATTATAATTGGAATGTTTGATTTATTTTATAAAAGGTTACATTTTTATTTCAAATCTAGATATTCTTGTCATTTTCCTACACGCCCCTTACTAAGTCTTCAGGACTTACAGCCTTCGCCTTATTTTCTTTCTTTGGCTCGTTTCTAAGAAAGGAGGGTAGTGAAGCTATAAGTGGTGCTCAAAAGCAATATTGGGGATGTATAATAGACGATTTACAACAAAGGTTGTTGTTATGCAGAAAAGATTTCTTGATATAGTTACCAAGAATAGTACTTGATGGAAAATTTTTGTTCGTTGTAAAGTTTGAAATTTCAAGGTGTTGGCTTTTATTATGAAATATTTTGGTCCAATTTGTTTAGCGATAGGCTCGAGGTTTGATGCTCTGGGTCAGGGTGCTATAGGACCACGCACTCACATGGACACTACACACACACGTACACTCGAGAATGAGAGGGAGAGAAGAAATTTGAGCAAGAGAGGGGGAGAGAGAAAGGAAGGAGTACAACCAGAGTAGCTAGCAAATCGCCATGCACAAAATCGATGATCTATGAGCGTTCCTGTCTTATTTTCATAAATTTTGCTTATACCGTTTTGAAATTTCTGCATCCTCATCATCATGATAACTTATCGTGTAATATAGTGATGATGAGGATGGAGAAAAAGTAGTAGCTGGCATTGACGGTCCATGCGACCTTGTCGCTGCTGGAATCAAGAGAGCATAAATGAACTCAAGCTCGACATAAGGCACTGCACGCCGTGCATTCGAGTGAGCTATATCGTCCTGTCGATGCCCCACTAAGGATGGGACGGGAGACGTGTGTGTGTGTGTGTGCGTGTGAAGGGTTGTGTAGGTGCTAGGAGAAGAGGTGAAAGAGGAGAAGATCTTGCCAATCCGCGAGATGCCCAATGTGCATCCAAGCGCCGTAGGCCAATAAGCTGGGTCAGACCCACACTATGCAGCATAGGGCAGGAGCCCTACGCTAGGCCTGATGCCTCGACCTCAGGTGAGACCATACACGCAATGCGTACTGTGGCGCCTAGTCGTTTTGCACCGCATGAGCGAGCACCAGGGCACCATGTGCATTACACTACGCACATAAAGATCGGGTTTGCCGCATTGACACGTGCATCAGAAGCGAGGTGCCATGCACCATCACGTGTATTCAAGGCCAGGTGCGTACAATAACGCACGGGACATGGGATGCCGCATAACAACGCCCGGGATGCGACACTGCAAGTGACCACATGTGACAGTGGGATAAAGCATGTGTGTGGTAGTGGGACTAAGCACAATGCACACCTATGTGAGTGTTACCACATGATAGTGCGCACAACGCATGTATGACCTAAGCAAACTAGCACGTGAGCATGAGCAAGCTAACATGAGTGCTTGGGATGCCATACCCTTACGGTAGTGCACGACCCGAGATTGCTAGGTCATGGGCTAGACTATCAACTCGGACCTTTATGAGTTCGGGCCGGTCCGAGTGTGCGCGAGTCTGCATGGAGTGAATAAGAACAATACACGATTAATAAAATAAGATGAGAGTTTGGATTAAGAGTGAACAATTGAGGCTAGGACTAGAATGAGATTGGTAATCAAAAGAAATGTGGTAATCAAAAGAAATGTGAGTATTTAGCGTCATTATTTTTCAAGTCCGGATTGAGGCCCTAAGCTTGGTTAATTTGTGAAACGTGATAGTAAATAATAAGTGGACTCAACCATCAACATAGTAGTGCTTAAGCTCTTATTCACATTACTGAAGTGTTAAGATGTTATGCAAATGATTGTGATGTTTTACTTATACATGCTCTTGTGCACGTTTATGAAAGTACTATTAGTGAATTTAAACCATGTTTGTAGTTCTATTTAAGCCATGGGTATGTGTTATATTGTCAAGGATGGATGTGTATAAATATGTGAATTGTCTAATTGCCTTTTGATGTATACTATATGCTTACCTCTCATGTATACGATATGTTCTGTGTAGTTATTCTAAGACATGGTAGTTGATCAAATAGTGGTGTTTCCATGAGAAGTAGTTTATGCATGTCACACCAAGAATTCATCATTAACCAAAGATAAAATGTACCATTGATAAGACCGATTGGAGAGTGAGATGATGTTCCTATATATATATAATATGTACGACTATAGTGCTCATCTATGCTAGTATGATGGTTGGTGCCTAGGTGGCGGTGTATCCTTCCGGATCCAACCCTTCTAATGCGATAGCCGTTGCCTAATGGACTATACATAGTATAGAGTTTGCTTTTACTGGTGCGGCAGCTCATGCCTAGGTGGCGGTACGTCCTTTAGGACCCACTTCTACTGATGAGACTATCAATGCCCAAGTTGCGATGCAGAGCTCACCTATGCTGGTGTGATAGCTAGTGCTTAGGTGACAGTACATCTTTCGGGACCCACTTTTACTAGTATGACAATCGGTGACCAATAGGTGGTGCGTACCATGGATCTTACCTACATTGGTGCGATAGCCAATTGCCAGGTGGCAATATATCCATAGAGGGTCGCCTCCGTTGGTATGACAGTCGATGCCCAATAGGTGGTACGTGGTATAGAGCCAAATATGTTGATGCGTATATGTAAGGGCCAATATTCAGCATATAAGAGTAAAAGAAAGATTGTTTAGCTAAGACTCCAACAATAAGAGGTCATTCAGGTGTCATATGCATTTCATTACACAAGTGCATTGTCATGTGATTGTACATACTTAGAGTTAAGAAATGAAAATAGGGGTAGTAAGAGATAAGTGAGACCTATGAGATGCGAGGGTTCCTTACAAAGCAAAATGTTGCTCATACCGCATTAGTTTGATATTTTTTTTTGTAGATGAGTCATGTGCAGATGATGATGACCAGTTTTGGGGCTAGTGGAGTCAAGGCATAGAATAGGATTACCTTTGGGTTATGTAAACTATACTTTTGACAATGTATTCACAATTGAATATTTGGGTTTATGAAATGAATTGATTTTTGTAGCATTTTGTATGAAAAATATGTTTTTTAGTAGGTTCTGGATACAAGGCTTCCTGTCTCCGAGCTCAAAGGCGAGGGGATAGTGTCGGCTGAATTGCCAGTTGTGCCCCTAAGGGGAGTGGGCGTGACATTTATCATATTACCATCACAATGACTGATAAAGTAATTTATCTAGTATGCAGATCTGTACATTCATATTGAATTTAGAGTAAAAAAAATTGGAAACAAAATGATGTCAACAAAACCACCACATAAAATAAATTAGAAATTATTGAATAAAAGAAAACATGTCAAAAAAATGGGAATATTGACCCCGCGTGTTTGCCTTCAAGCAACATGGAGGGACTACCGTCTATTCAGCATCCGCATTTGAGATAGAAAATCATACACACATACAAGCTCGGCTACCAATTACAAATATTATGCCTATAAGCCGGCAAATGAACACAGAACACCATAAACTCACAAAGAACAATATATATTTATGTGTGTGTGTGTGTGTGTAAAGAATAAAATGTTCTTAGTAATAACCATAATCACGTGGTGGATAAACGTGGTCTCAAGGGGTTCTTGAACTTTACCATATCCACCGCATTCACTTGCTTGTTCTTCAATGGGAAAATTACAATTCTACAATATTCCCCAAAATTATATGATGACTAATAGAAAAATAATTGAATATGAGAACTGCAAAATATTAAATAGTGTGATATGAGATAAAAACAAGAGAATATATTGAAAAGGTAAAATAAAAAAAAAACAATGTTGAATTGACAAAGTATATTTACTGATATTGATGTAAGTTTGATTGATTACATATATAGTGCTCATTTATATATATGTTTTAACAACAATAGCTAACGGTTTATTTTGCAAAAAGATTTTGGCTTGAAGTCATTGGAGGATTGAAGAAGGGATGTGCCCGCATATTTGAATTTGTTTATTGAATTAATATATCACATAAATATATGTTAAGTACTCAAAAAACAATTTCATAGACAAAAACCTTAAGTGGTGCAATTGTTATATGCTCAAACTTATAACCTTGATGTCCAGGGTTCAAATCTCCTTGGGTGCAAGGAGTAGTATTAATTTTTGGTGGTTGCTTTGGCTGGGCTTGGTGCGCGCGTGCGGTCACATAATCATTTTGCAACCAATTTTTAGTTAAAATTGGTTGCAAAATCAGGCGCAAATTTGCATTTTTCTAATAGTGTGAATTCCATAGTATATCCAAGCTCCATAATTTTTAAGTAACACACTAAGACCATCCTACAACTGACACCAAGCATCTTGCAAAAAAAAGAACACAAACGTGAACATGCACAGATGCACTAAAAATTGGGGTTTCAATAAAACTACAGTGTATCATTTGGTGAGCAAAAGGGTTAAACGCTATGATGCATGGACATAGACACGGGGACACAGACACGATACGACACGGACACGACGAAACGAAAAATCTCAAAATTTTAGGACACGACACGACTTTGACACGGTTATTAAAAAATATTTTATATTATATTATCTATTTATAATTTATTAAGTTAAAATATGTGAAAGATAAATAATAATATTCATCATTAAAACAAATACCTCTTAATTGGGTTATAAGATTTAAAGATTAAAAAAATTATTTATTATTTTCAGTATTTCCACTAAATTTTTTAAAATTTTAAAAAATACCTCATTTAAACTTTGTAATTATCAAAAAAGCCCCAGTCGTGTCGGACACGTCCTTCAGCCGTGTCCGATACCGTGTCAGATTTTTTTTCTTTTTTTTTTAAAATTTTTGGACACATTTTTGCCGTGTTAGACATGTGTCGGGGCCATGTCGGAGCCGTGTCCGTGTCTGACACATGTCCGACACTGCACGGGGTCATTTTTAGGCGTGTCCGTGCATCAGAGGTTAAACGACACTAGTTTTCAGTGAAGCAATTGCCATGCCATCATACTTGTGTTGAAATCATTAAAAACATGCCGATAATTCCAAAACCACAAATTCGTCAGGCTTTAGGCCTGAAGGGGTCAAAACGCACAATTTGCTCAGGCTTATTAATGCTTACAAAAATTAATAACATATATGTACATTATTAGTACATTTTCTATATCACATGATACACAATAAAAATTTTTTTGAAAAGAATAATAATTCATCGTACTATAAGAAAAATATATAAATTGGTAACAATATAATAAGTGATGATGCAAATGTTGTCAAATAGATATATTTAGTGACAAAAGGTTACTTTGTCGCGAAAAACCAAATTCCACAATATCAACGGTGATAACATAGTTTTTGAGTTGTTACCATTGATAATTAACTATAGTGCCACAACTATGGTGACAACTTAGTGATAATAGAATCTTGTCAGAGAATCATTATCACGACCCAAAAAATTACCCATCATATTTTATTAAAATAAATAATTTACAAAAAAAATTCTAAAAAATACAGAAGTTTCAATTTAAAAATAATACAAAAGTAACTATAAAAGCATCGTAATGTCCAATGGTCTTCCGTGCACACTTTGATATAACATCTTTACCTAAAAGAATGTTCATAAAATATGTCAACACGACAATTGAGTAGAACTATTACTCAATCACATATGGTGCAAGTGTGTGAAAATTGCACATAAACATTTAAAATCACAGAATAATCCCTGTTCGTCACAAATAGTGATGTAGTACCTTATAACTCCCTTCACGATAGGGGTGTTCAAAATATCCGAAAACCGACCGAACCGACCGAAACCGAAAAAACCGAACCGAACCGAACCATTTTCGGTTCGGTTTTCGGTTATTTATGACCAAAACCGCATGAAATCGGTTTGGTTCGGTTTTCCTCTCGGTTAAAACCGAGAGAAACCGAAAACCGAAAAAATGAAATCGGTTCGGTTTCGGTTCGGTTAAACCGAACCGACCTCATTTTTTAAAAAAAAAATTAGGCTTGAAAACGTGTTTTCAAAACACGTTTTCAAAAAAAAAAATTTCTCCACTTTTAAGGGTTAATAAGGCCTGAAAACGTCCAGCAGGCAGCAGCTCCATTTGGCAAAAAAAAGAAAAATTTTCCTGCTCTCTGCTCCAGTGCTCCTGCTCCCGTGAGTCCTGTCCAGCGGTCCAGGCGTCCAACAGCTCCAGCTCCAGCTCCAGCTCTCTCTCTCCCTCTCATCTTGCTTCGCAACAGCCAACAGCAGCAGGCCAGCAGCCGGTTTTTTTAGGTAAAATGGTTGCTATTTTTGGTTTTATGTTAAGTTTTGTGGTAGGGTTAAACCTAAACCCGAAGCAAAACCATCAGTCCCTCTTGACTCTCGCACACTATCACAAACAAGGAGGATAAATAGTTTATTACCATTTCTAGCTTTAATCCCGTTTGGATACCGTTAGAAACTTAGAAATCATGAAGAAAATTGTGACTGTCCAAGTTGGAAGCTATGCAAATTTTGTGGGCTCTCACTACTGGAATAGTGGAATTTCCAAGTACAAAAAATATTGCCTACCGAAAAACAAAGTAAATTTTTTTTTTTTTTTTTTTAAATTCGGTTTTTCGATTTTCCAAGAAAACCGAACCGAACCGGTTCGATTTTAACCGAACCGAACCACGACGCCTTCGGTTCGGTTTTCGGTTAACCAACCGAAAAACCGAACCGATCGGGTAACCGAACCGAACGTGCGGTTCGGTTCGGTTAAAACCGATTGAACACCCCCACTTCACGATCAAATAATCAATAATCCAATCACTACAAGAAAACACAGTTTTTTCGTTGAAATTTTCGGCGGAAAAAATAAATTTCGGCGGATTTTTGACGGATTCAATCTCCCGAAAAAACCTTCATCGGTAGTGATTTTTCGGCGGATTTTCGGCGGAATTTCGGCGGGAAATTCCGCCGAAATTATTATTTATTTATTAATTTTTTTAATTAAATATATTTTCGGCGGAATTTCCCGCCGAAATTTAATTTTTATTTTTTGAAAATATAAAATTTCAATTGCCCAACCTAGGAGTCGAACCCAGGACCTCGCCCCAGCTCACGCGCGCGTGCGAACACGCGCCAGATATTATCCCAGTTTTTGGGACCGCTGGGAGTCGAACCTTCGACCTCTCAGTTGGCAAACAACTCCCTTACCGTTGAGTTATGTTCACTTTGTTGTCATAATTCCATACATTATGTATTTATATCATACAACAATTCAAATAAAAATAATTAATAATAATAATAATACATTTTTTATTTATTGAAAATTTTATAATTTTTAATTTTTAAAAAGTTTATATATATAATACATAATATTGTATACATATATATAGCATACAAAAATTCATTTCATTCTAATAATAATAATAATAATAATAATTCAAATAAAAATCAAAATTCTAAATTTTAATATATTCTTAAAATATATAAAATTATTATTATTTTTTATTTAAAAAATATTTATTTTAAATTTTTTAAATTTTTTGGCGGGATTTTCCGCCGAAAATCCGCCGAAAAATTTAAGAATTATTATTATTTATTTATTTTTAATTTAAAATATATTAATTTTTATTTATTTTTATTTTTTTAAATTTTTGGCGGAAATTCCGCCAAAAAATTTAAAAAAAATTATTGTTTATTTTTTTAATTGAAAAAAATTATTTTTTATTTATTTTTAATTTTTAAAATTTTTTAGTTGGGATTCCGCTGAAAATCCGCCGAAAAATTTAAAAAATATTATTATTTATTTTTTTTAATTTAAAAAATATTAATTTTTTTTTATTTTTAATTTTTTAAATTTTTCGGTGGAGATTCCGCCGAAAAATTTAAAAAATATTATTTTTTATTTTTTTTAATTTTCCGCCGAAAATCCGCCGAAAAATTTCGGCGAAATATTCCGCCGAAAATTGAGCGTTTTCTTGTACTGAATTGAGTTACTCCGCGATTCCATCAATCCCAACAGAGTCACACCAGTGGTCACAACCTGGGTATATGCCAAAGCCTATGACCCACTCTTACATGGAAAACTCCGACAATATGAAGATGGATTAGGAGATAGAACACTTACTACTGACATCTCTAATAGAATGTCCTAGCAGAACTCAGCCACACCCATTCCAGAAACATTTCGGGCCCAACACATATTTGAGAAATAACTTTCTCATAACACAAAGATCTTATCAAAGCATAAATAAACATATCATATTCATGCATATATCTTATGAAAGCATAATAGCACGAAAATAACTATCATGATACTAACATGCATAGCAAATAATGTGAGTCATAAAATCTTAAAATGTGAACATAGGGAATTACTTGGTATTTTTACCATTATTTGGTAAATCCAAGTTAAAGCTTTGTTTATGAAAATAATGTAAGACTATTTTGCCTAACCTACTTATGAGAAAGATAATAATTCTACCTTTTCAAATGTTTTCAGAGGAATAGAGAGTATATAGAAGGCTTTTTAGGTATATATAGGTAAAAAAAAAGGTTTATATATGTATATATATATGGGTAGGGGATATTCTATAAATATAGAGTATTTTGTGTGTTTAGGGTAAGGTGAGTGTGAATGGGATGTTTTAGGCGGGATTTAGTGTGTGTGGATGTGTTTGTTTGTGTGATGAAAATAATGGAAGACAAGCTCTTCTATTTATAGGTTTAATTTATGAAATAGAATTATTTATTATTAAGGTCAATTTATAATTAATATTTTTTTTACAACTTAGTATTGTAATTAATGTATTCATCCAACTTAAGAGCTTAGTTGTTACTTTATATGTGCTTAAGTGGTCTCCTAAATTAGATTATGTTTTAGTCTAACTTAATATGATGATAACACATGCATCTTCTTTTAATATTATCCCTACAAATATTGACTAAGTTTAGCTAGATTTGTAACGACCCAGTAAAATCCTTTATTTAAATATTTTATATTATACATTGGGTGTCCATTATTTTTATGAATCATATTTTTAATATAGAACCATTTTGTGAATTATTGTTTTATAGAAATTATTCTTCAAAAATATGATTTTTATTTGTGAACAAATGAGCATTTACTACACAATTTTTTAGAAAATATTATAAATTCCAAATATTCTTAAAATTTAATGCATTTAATCCTTCTAAACTCCCAGAAATTATTTAATAGATTATTTTCAACTTTTACCTAGTTTTTCAAGAATTTTTAGTAGTTTTCGAAAAACATTGTCTTTAAGTTCTTAATTTGAAATCTAATTTTTAAAATGCTTAATTATTATCAAAAAATGAAAATAATAATATAAATAAATATTTTAGATTTTATTTGACTTATAAAAATTAATTTTCGAATTTTTAGAATTTTATTTCTATTTTTGGGCGATTTTCGAAAAAAGGCCAAACAAGGGGTATTTTGGTCTTTTCACTTCTCCAACCCCAAATTTTGGTTTTTCTGAGAAATAAACAATAATAATACTTAATAAATAAGATTTTTCAGATTTTATAGGTTTTTGTTTGATTTTAGTTGATTTTATTTTATATTTTATCAAAATATCTATACTAATACACTCTTGAAACCTAGCCTCATATACATATATAAATATATATTAGCTGTGATATACATAGCTACATATACATGCACACATACCCGCATACATATACATGGTGGTTAGTAAAGTGAGGTGTATGTATATACAACCATGTATAAATGTATGGAGGATGTAATTTGATGATTATAATATGTAGATCTTTGCTTCTAATACTTGGAAGATCAATACACGAAACCTTACACACCCACAATCTTCATTTTTCAGCCCCTTTCAGCCCCAAAACCGTGCCCCCTTGCTCACACACATACACTCTCTCATTTTCTCTCAAAACACTATCATTTTCTCTCAAAACAATACACTACTTAGAAGAACACAAGGTAGGAACATTTTTTATGCCTTAAGTAGAGGTTTTCTTCTTCTTTCTTGTGAAGAATAGGCAAGCTTCCATACTCTTGTGCCCAAGCAATTTAAAAGATCAAGCTTGAATGGCCTAGAGTGAGAGCTTTTGCCAAACATGCCTCCAAGTTGAGGATTTTAGTTATTTTGCCATCTTCATGTTACTTTAAAGCTTTATGGTTAATTTTCATATTATAACTCTTGTTGGGAGGAATTTGAAGGATGGATAGACTTGTGAGCATGATCTTGAAGATATTATGTGATTAATATGATTATTTGGATACTATGTGTTTACTATGCTTTCTTGGAAAAACTATGTGATTATTGTGCCCTTTTTGCAATAATATGAAATTTTTATACTTTATTTGAGCTATTATGTGAGTTTTATGCTTTATATGAAGTAGTATGAAACCATGATACTTTATTTGAGCTATTAAGGGAATATCCTATGTTGTTCTTGAAAGTCTTGGTAAAGAAAGCTCCACATATCTATTATTTGATAAATAGAACTTTTATTATACTTTATACTATAGATTTATGCCTATTTTAGCACTTTAAATACTATGGATTTATGCTTATTTTGTTATAAAGATATGCTTATTTTATATACACAAAGGATTTTAAACTTATGATTATTTTTATATCTAAGTTATATGTTTAAGTTGTACGTAGATATACATAAATATATAACATATTTACGGATTCATTATAGGTTAACCAATCTACTTAATCCTAATTATAATAGATCTATATATATATATCTATGCTATACGGATATGTATATATGTAGTTATATATATATTTTTATGTATATATGTAGTTATATATATATTTTTATGTTATATGTACGTATAGGTATATATGTAGTATTCATATATTTATATATATCTTATATTTTGTCTATCTATGTATTTATACTAGTTATATTTTAATCTATATATTTTATATTTATACTAGTTATATTTTAATCTATATATTTTATATTTATACTAGTTATATTTTAATCTATATATTTATATATTTATACTAGTTATATTTTAATCTTTATATTTATATATTCATACTAGTTATATTTATATATTTATATTTATATTTTGTCTATTTACATATTTTTGCTACTAGCTATTTACATATTTAATATTTCTAAGTAAATATGCTTAATAAGCAAATATTAAGCTTTCATTTATAAGTCTGGAGCTTACTTTACTAAACTATAATATAAAGTTCTAAAGATTATGTGCATGTGTTAACAAATTGTAATTCTGTGAATGGGACCATATCTGCTGGAATGGTCTGGGGGGTGTTCCACCGGGACATACTATTGAGTAGTTGGGAGAGTTCACACCCCTTCCATCTCCTAATCCCCCCTTGGGTAGACGGAGGGATCTACTCAAGAGAGAGGGTCGTAGGACAATACTAGGCGTATGTATGCCCGGGATACGACCATTGGAGGATAAGGCTAGCGGGAGAAATGTGCTAGTTGTTATTTCGGCCCAGGTAGTTATAAGGGTCACTGTCAGGTGACAAAAGGTAGAAAGTGTGAAACTATATGTGTGCTATATGTAACTAATGTGCACTTGACACCCGAGCACTTTATGTGCATAAAGAAATGTTTCTACTCAACGTATGCTGATTTCGTGTTATATAATGCTTTAGATGCTTCCGAAGCTAGCTTTCATGATGATGAAGAGGAGGAAACTTTTGAAGCATTTTACTAGGAAGAAAGATGTAGGATTTCTGCTGCGTACTTGTATTTTGTGGTTTTTTATTGCTTTTTGCTTTGTAGAGATAGTAAAACTAGCAAGTCGATACTCTCTTTTTTTTTTTGGGATGTACCCTTATGTCTGTAAAGAACCTTATACGTTTTGTAATTAATAGTGTATGCCTGTATGCAACCACTAATGCTAATAACAATAATACTAATAATAATAATATAATAATAAATAAGGGTTTTTGGGGTCGTCATAAGATTAATACAAGTATATATATATTCTTGATTTATCTAGTAATATAGGTGTATGAATTCATTTAATGAAGACAATGACATTTTGAGCATATGTATTAATTTATTTATGTAAGTATATATATATATATACACAAACTTATATATATATATATGAATATATTAATCTTAAAAAAGTAGACTATATATATGTATGTGTACGAAATGTATGTGTATTATATATATATTACAGTATTGCGCATATATATATATATGTATATGTACAAGAATACATATATAATAATAATATAAATTCGTTTGTGTATCAATGTATATATATAAATATATAAAATAATTTATAATTCACTTAATTAGCATATAAATAATTTCTAATAAAAAATAATTTCTAATGTATATGTATTGTAATGTATTTTTTTATTTTATGTGTAAAGATTTTATTTAAAACAAGGATGTAATGAATGAAATAACATCTTTTCTATTTGAATATCTTATATTGTAAAAATGATCCTATTTATCCATATTTTGAAAACACACTTTATATTTATTTCGAATAAATACATATATATATATTTATATGTTTCAAAATATAAAAATACTATATATATGACTTTATTACAAATAATTCCTATCATTATAATTTTGAAAAATGCATATAAAGCAAATACGCATTTAATCATGAAATCACACATAATGCACACATATAAATTAGGAGTCACGTAATAATTGCATAAAACATTAAACTATATATAATAGTTTTTAAAATATTGCATGAAACATAATATATACTAAAATTTTAAAATAGTAGGAAGTACCAGGGCATTACAATCATAATTGCAACTTCCTTGGCACCAAATTGTCACTTTAGGGATGTCATGTACAAAAAAAAAATGACCTTTTGTAACGAAAGATTCGTTATAAGAAGTCTATTTTTTTGTTACTATAGATTTTGGTAACAAATATTTTTGTTACCAAAGTTCATCTCATAAAACCCGTTGCTAAAAGTTCTTGTAATGACTTTTTTGTTTTCGTTACAAAAACAAATGTTTTTGTAACGAATTATATTTTTTGTCACAAAAAGGTATTTGTTTGTGACAAAAAGTTTTTTGTCACAAAAAAGCTAAGCTAGAGACCCACCTCCAACACCGAACAAAACCTTAATCTGCATGCTGACCCGGTTAAATTTTTTTCCTTTGTCGATGGAGAGACTCAAACTTCCAACCTTGTGTACAATTTGTCCAAGGGTTGGCTCTACGCCAAGTGCTATTTCATTGATAGTTTTGGTGTTTTATTATTATTATTATTATTTGTTTTCTACCTCTATTAATTAATTTTAATTATTTTAATTATTTAATTAATTATGTATTAATTAAATAAATTCAAATAATTATAAGAGCTTTGTTAGTTAAAACACGCATTATACTACTTATGTAGTACTCATATATCGATTACAAAACACTTTTGTTTTTCATACATATTCGGAACTTAACGAATAATATTCATAACTTTTAATATAATAATGTTTAATATACCATATTCCGTATAATATTTGATAAAATTATACTTTCATTTTATGAAAATTTATTAAATTCGTTTCAAAATTTATAATAAATAAAAATATTTATTGGTATAATATATCAAAATTTATGATAATTATAAATTGAATATCATACAAATAACAAATGCGTAATACTTCATAAAAATATTAATAATTCTATATAATTTATATGATGATTATAAACTAAATAACTTAATGAATAGTTTTAAATAATTTTTTTATTAGATATATTAAATAAAAAACATAATTTATTTGAACATAATATCAAATAAGTCATATTATTTACTCTCGAGTATATTTTCACCTTCGTATTGTGTTCGTACTTTTAATAAATCGTATAATAGCCATTGCGTAATATTTATCCCAATTTTTTCATCATAACTTTTGAAAAATATTTTTGTAATATGTACGTTTGTGTTGAATGCCAAATATTTTACTTATCCGATATTTAACTATAACTAAGATTATGTGTGACTATATATATATATATTAAATTATGTGAACAAATTTTATTAATCTTATTAATTTTTGTACTTTTAATTTATTGATTTTTAATTTTTTTTAGCCACTATAAAAATACATGGCTAAAAATCAAAATTACAAATGAAATTTTAATACCCATCCAAACACATTTTTTTTTCACTGAAGTTCTACTTTTTTTTCAAAAAATAAATATTTCTTCTCTAAAATAAGCATATCCAAACGAGTTTCAATAGTCCATTGATATCAAAGACACAAAGCGGTTATTAAAAAATCTTTTACATATCAAGCACATCCAAAATTTATGAAAATTATAAATTGAATACATATAAGTGCTTCTTCTCTAAAAAAATACGGCCAAACGGGTTTCAATAGTTCATTGACACCAAAACATAAAGCGGTTGTTAAAAAATCTTAATACTCTATAATAGAGTATATATTATGTAGATCATGTCTAAAGTTTCATAAGAAATTTTAAAATTGTCTCAAATAAAAACTATTTTTAGTGATAATATTGCACTATTCATAATTAATATTCCCATTTGCTACTAAAATTTAAATTTTTGGTAACAATACCATGTTTTCCGTAACAAATATCCCTAATTGTCACTAAAGTTTGATTTTTGATAATAAAATATTGCCTTTTGTAATGAATTGTCATTATCATCACTAAAAAGTAACATTTAGGTAACAAAATCATATTTTGTCACCAAAAATCTAATTTTAGTGACAAAATATACATTTGTTATCATTACTTTGTTACTTAAAATGTTTTTTTTTGTAGTGTCACTAATTGTCAATAGTGACAACTAAAATGTTAATCCTCATAACAATTGAGTGATATAACGACCAAATAAAAGTCGTTTTACACCCTCTGGAAAATATCAAAATTACAACTTGTTCCCCTATAGTTTAAAAAGTTACAAGCAACTAGCTCCGTGAAAATAAAAAAAAATTATTGATACCTCAACCCGTTAGGGTTTTAATCCGAAAATGTATGAAATGACCTTTATGCCAATGTATATTATTTAAAAAAACACAAAAAATAAAAAAATATATATTTGTACTATTTAAAGGACTCTTATACCCCTCATATACATATATCCAAGCATTCTTTCTATAGTTTTTTCTTTTTCCCATTTCTTTCTTTTTTTACTAGATTTTTTCCTTTCCCCAATTTCACTGCCACCACAATGTTGACAAAAAGCTGCCCCTTTTCCTGACAAAAACATAGGTTAGTTTATACTACTATTGAATGATATAAGGTTTTTGTCCTAGGGTATATCAATTGAATTGAGAAGAATATTTTTTTTTATTCAATTATATCAATGAAATCTGTACAAGACGTATGTATAAGCCTTTGGTTACAATATTCAAGGCTAATCTACGGGTATCCACCTTAAATTCAATAAAGCAAATATTTCATCTACCTTAAATACAATAAAAACAAATATTTGTTTTTTTAATTTACAAGATATCCTAAATATCCTAAAATAGGGAAAAAAAAATGTCTCAATACTTGGTTAAAATATCTCAACACTCCCCCTCAAGTTGGTCCATAGATGTCGCGCATGCCCAACTTGTTCGCAAACTTTAAGAACACTTGACTTGAAACTGCTTTAGTAAGGATATCAACTAGTTGATCGTCTGATCGAACCTTAGGTAGTTCTATTAATTATTTGTTCAACCAGTTTCTCTTTAACAAAAAACAAGTTCACTTCTACATGTTTGGTAAGATCGTGTTGAATTGGATTATGAGCAATATCACACACAGCTTTATTATCACAATACAATTGAATTGGTTGCTTAAACTGAATAGCCCATTAGAAGAAGTCTTAGCCATAATGCGTCACACAGTTCATCTGCCATACTTCTAAATTCAGCCTCTGCACTTGATCATGCAACAACATTTTGCCTTTTGCTTCTCCATGTAACACGATTATTTTCCACAAAGGTGAAATAGCCTGAAGTAGACCGTCTATCGTCTATTGCTTCAACCCAATCAACATCGGTATACACTACTGTGCTTTGAGAATCTGCATGTTTTGTGAACAAAATTCCTTTCCTCGGTGCAGATTTCAGATACCTCAAAATGTGCATAACTGCATTCATATGTTGCTCTCTTGGATTATGCATAAATTGGCTTACTACACTCAAGGCATATGCTAGGTTTGGCCTTGTGTGAGCTAGATATATCAACCTCCCCAAAAATCTCTGGTATCTCCCTTTATCAATTGGAACTTGATTAGAATCAGTAGATAACTTCAGTCCTTCTTCAACAGGCATCAATTGGTTGACAAGTTGACATACTGGTTTCATGCAACAAATCTAAAGTGTATTTTTCTTTGAGACAAGAAAATTCCTTTAGTTGATCTAAATACTTTGATTCCGAGGAAGAATTTTAAAGGAGCGAGATCTTTCATCTCAAATTCCTTAGACAAGTAGCTTTGAAGAGCTTTTCTTTCCTTTGGATCATTTCCAATCACAACCATGTCGTCAACATACACAATAAGTGCAGTGATCTTAACTTATTGTTTTTTCAACAATAAAGTGTGATTTGCACTGCTTTGAGTGTAGTCAAGTGGCTTCATTGATTTCGTAAATCTTCCAAACCATGTTCTTGGAGATTATTTTAGCCCATACAATGATTTCTTTAATTTGCACACCTTCTGATTATGCGCTTCATGTATGATAAGCCCAGGAGGAAGGTCCATGTAGACTTTCTTCAGACAATTCACCGTGCAGAACTAAATTCTTCACATCAAATTGTTGTAGCGGCCAATCAAAGTTTGCAGCTAAAAATAACAACATTTGAACTGTGTTAATTTTAGCTACTGGCACAAATGTCTTTATATAGTCAATTCCATAGGTTTGAGTATACCCCTTGGCCACCAATCTCGCTTTAAAATGCTCTATTATACCATTTTCTTGGTACTTAACGGTATAGATCCATCCCAATCAAAGTTTGCAGCTAAAAATAACAACATTTGAACTGTGTTAATTTTAGCTACTGGCACAAATGTCTTTATATAGTCAATTCCATAGGTTTGAGTATACCCCTTGGCCACCAATCTCGCTTTAAAATGCTCTATTATACCATTTTCTTGGTACTTAACGGTATAGATCCATCAGTATCCAACTGTTTTCTTTTCTAGTAGGCATTTAACAACTTCCCATGAATAATTTTCTTGCAGGGATTTCATCCCCTCATTGATATCTGTTGTCCACCTTGGATCAAATAAGGCTTCTTACACATTGTTTGCAATATATACAATAGATAATTGATTCACAAATGACTTATTCGATTCTGGCAAATGGATTTTCGACACATAATGACTCATGGGATATCTAGCCTTGCTAGAAATTTTAGGTTCATATATAGGTGGATACCTGTATTGTCTCATGATGGTAGATGTTTTTTAGATGCTAAATCAGGAACATCCTCAGCCATCGATTGATTTAGTACATCGGGAACATCCTCAATGAACGATTCATTTGGTATATCACTTGCTTGTGGTCTTATGGAGTCGGAAGATGGTGGATCCACTATATCTATTCTAGGTGCATCTGCATTTCCCTCTATCATTTGATGCCGACTAACGCTAACAACTAATTCATCATCTACCTGATTACTAGGTTTAGAGTGCCCAACTTCCTTCGGTAGTTTTATTTCTTCAAATGTATCATAATCTTGAGTTAGAACTTCCTCCTGGCACTCCCCTTGAACATTTGACTCAGAAAAAATACAAAGAATATTCTTGAAAGACTACATTCAATACAAAACACATTTGTTACGTTTGAGGATGATAGCATCTGTACCCTTTTTGATTAGTAGCATACCCTAGAAAGACACATCACAATGCGTGCAGAGCTGGCTTGTTAAGGTGGTGCTTTTGAAGATGCACAAATGCCACACAACCAAAGACATTGGGGGTTAAGTTTGGGACTGTGGGTGCAACAATGGCTTCAGCTAGAGCTTGTGATGATGTTTGGAAATCAATAGGGCTTGATGGTACCCAATTGATCAAATATGCGGTAGAAGTGAGTGCTTCTCCGCAATAAGAAAATAGCATGTGAACCTCTATAGTAAGGCCCGAACAACTTCGAGCAAGTGGTGATTTTTTCTCTTAGCTACTCCATTCTAACAAGGTGCGTTGGGACACATAATTTGATGAATGATTATGACGACCCTAGTAACCCCATATTATTAGTATTACTACTACTACTATTATTATTATTATTATTATTATTATTATTAGTGGTTACATGCAAGCATACATCGTTATTTACAAAATGTAGTAGACTACGTAAAATGATGGTACATCCCAAAAGTAGACTACCAAGATGACAATTCGACTGTACAAACTACATAGCAAATGCAAGGATCCAAGTACAAATACGCAACCGAATTCTACATCTATCTTTTTAGTAGAAAGCTTCAAAACGCTCCTCCTCTTCCACATGATAAAGGCTAGCTTCAGAAGCATCTAAATCATCATGCAATACGGAATCAATATATGTTAAGTAGAAACATTTCTTTACACACTTAAGGTGCTCGGGTGTCAAGTGCACATTAGTTACACACAGAACACATACTTTCACACTTTCAATCTTTTGTCACCTAACAGTGACCCTTATAACTACCCAAGCCGAAATAACAACCAACACATTTCTCTCCCGCCTGCCTTATCCTTCGGTGGTGATATCCTGGGCATACGCCTAATATTTTCCAACGAACCACTCTCTTAAGTAGATCACTTCGTCTACCCAAGGGGGGATTAGGAGATGAAAGGAGTGTGAACTCTTTCACCTACTCAATAATATGTCTTGGCGGAACACACCCTAGACGACTCCAGCACATATGGACCCATTCACTTAGTGTTCATGAAATCACATAATCATGGAAGTTTATATTTATATAAGAAACTTTTAGCTAGTTCTTCTGAAAGAAACAATAATTTTGAGCTTTTAGGTAAAGTAAGCTCGACTATTATAAGTAAAAGATTTTATGTCTTTTTATTAAGCATACTTACCTAAAAAGGTAAATATGTATATATAGCGTAGCAAAAGTATACTTAGAAGATGATTCTCAACATACTTTAGTAGTAAACTTACTATAATTAGCATAAACATATGGATAAAATATAACTAATATAAATATATGTATAAAATATGGCTACATACATACCTATACGTATAACATATATATGTATATATAATTAGATTATAATTATGATTAAATAGTTAGATTAACATATAATGAAACCTTAAATATCTTTCTATGTATATATGTATATCTACGTACAAAATATATAGATATATAAAACATAAGTTTACAAAATACTTTATGTATATAAACTAAGTACGTTTTATGAAACGTCGTTCCTTAAAGTTAGATTTTAAAGTACTAAAATAATCATAAATCCATAGTATTTAAAGTGCTAAAATAGGCATAAATCTATAGTATAAATTTATAGTAAAAGTTTTACTTATCAAATAATAGATAGTTATGTGGAGCTTTCTTTACTAACTCTTTCAAGAACAACATGGAATAATCACTTAATACCCCAAATAAAGCATAACGGTCTCACAATACTTCAAATAAAGCATAATACTCACATAATACCTCAAATAAAGCATAATAATCACATCTTACTTTAAATAAAACATAATAATCACATACTACTTCAAATAAAGCATGATAATCACATAGTACTTCAACTAAAGCATAATAATCACATAGTACTTCAAATAAAGCATAATAATCGCATATCCATGAAACTTCATAGGAACGACCAAGATCATGCTAACAAGTCTAACTACTCTTCAACTTCCTCCCAACAAGAGTTATAATATGAAAAATTGACCATAAAACTTTAAAATAGCATGATAATGGAAAAATGACTAAAATCCTCAACTTGGAGGCATGTTTGGCAGAAGCTCTAACTGAAGGTCATTCAAGCTTAATTCTTTTACATAGTTTAGGTACAAGAGTATGGAAGCTTGCCTATCCTATTCAAGAAAGAAGAAGGAACCTCTATTTAAGTGCATAAAGGAAGTTCCTACCTTGATTCCTCCAAAGTAGTGCACTGTTCTGAGAGAAAATGAGAGAGTATGTGTGTGCGAGGGCCATTTTTGGGGTTAAAAGGGGTGACGGTGAGTGTGGTCTTGTGTATTTATACTAAAAAGGGTATGAGAGAAAAATATCTAAATATTATAACCATATAAATACATCTACCATACATTTATACATGGATATCTATACATACACATCACTTTACTAACCACTTGGTGTGTATATATATATATACACATATGTATAGGTTCTAGAGGTTTTGATTGTGTATTAGTTGTGATATTTTAATAAAATAGAATAAAATCAAATCAGAATTTTATAAAATCTGAAAACACTTATTTATTAATTACTTTTGTTGTTTATTTTACAGAAAAACCACAATTTGGGGGTTGGATAAGTGAAAAGACTAAAATACCCCTTGTTTTGACCATTTTTTGAAAATTGTCCAAAAATAGAAATAAAATTTTAAAAATTCAAAAATTAATTTTTATAAGTCAAATAAAATCTAAAATATTTATTTATGTTATTATTTTCGTTTTTTATAATAATTAATCATTTTAAAAATTAGATTTCAACTTAATAACTTAAATACAATATTTTTCAAAAATTATTAAAATATTTATTAAATAAATTATGGAAGTTTAGAAAGCTTATATGTATAAAATTTTAAGAAGATTTGGAATTTATAATATTTTTTAAAAATTTATGTATTAAAATGCTCCTTTGTTCACAAATACAATTTATATTTTTGAAAAACAATCTCTACAAACAATAATTCACAAAAACAGTTCTATAAAAAATTATTCATCAAAATAATGGACACCCAACATATAATATAAAATATTTAAATAAAGATTTTACCGGGTCACCACATCCTCCCCTCCTTAGAAAATTTCGTCCTCGAAATTGGGTTGACGCCTAATCAAACAACTGTGGGTATTTTTCTTGCATCTCTTCTAGTTGTTCCCAAGTACTCTCTTCATTCCCATGGTCCTTCCATAGAAAACAAAATAATGGTATGTTTTTGTTTCTCAAGGTGTGTTCTTGGAAGTCTAGGATTCTCGTTAGTTCCTCTACGTAGGTCAAGTCTGGACTAATGTTGAGGGACTCAAGGTCTACAACATGAGAGGGATCAGGATGGCATTTCTTAAGCATAAACACATTAAATACATCATGTAATTATGCCAAAGTTGGGGGTAAGGCTAATCGGTAGGCAACTTTTCCCACTCTCACGAGTATCTCGAAGGGTCCAATATGGCGTCAGTTTAGCTTGCCCTTCCTACCAAATCTCAGAACACCTTTTCTTGGCGAGATTTTCAGGAATACGAAGTCACCTACTTCGAATTCCAAGTGTTTTCGTCATTGGTCAGCATAATTCTTCTGATGACTTTGCATTATCTCTATCCGTTTCTTTATCATCTTTATAGTTTCATTCGTCTTACGAATCAACTCTGGGCCTATTAGCTTACTTTCACCCACTTTACTCCAACAAACTGTGACTACCGTGGCTTGATAATTGTTGTTGTAGGCGAACTCTGTGAGGGGCAAGTGTTGATCCCAATTCCCACCAAAATCTAAGGTACAAGCTCTAAGCATGTCCTCAAGAATCCGAATAACTCTTTCAGTCTATCTGTCTGTTTGTGGGTGATAAGCTGTACTGAAATTCAACTTATTGTCCAGAGCCTTTTGCAATCCTAGCCAAAATTTTGAGACAAACCGAGGGTCTCCGTCAGATACTACACTCACTAGGACAACGTGTAATTGAACAATCTCATTATTATAGATTTCTACTATCTTATCCAGCGAATAGGTCTTAGCAAATGCAATAAAATATCTCTTTTCGTGAGTTTGTCCACAACCACCCATACAGCATCATGACCTCTTTGTGTTCGTGGTAGTCCCATAACAAACTCCATTATAATGTGTTCCCATTTCCACTCGGAGATTGGAAGAGGTTGCACTAAATCAAAAGGCTTTTGGTGGCTTGCTTTAACTTGTTGATAAGTTAAGCACTTTGCCACAAACTTTGCTATCTGTCTTTTCATTTTGGGCCACCCTTGATACATTTTGTTTGTCCCTGGATGTATCGTGTACTTGGTATTGTGGCATTCCTCTAGTATCTCCCTATTCAGATGCTCATTGTCTGGAACACATATTCGATTTTGAAATTTCAAGATTCCATCATTTGGCAAGGTGAACTCCTTTTCTTTGCCAAGGTTAATTCTCTCTTTAATCCTTCGAAGTTCGTCGTCCATTTCTTGAGCGTCTTTTATCCGCTGAAGTATCACAAGCTAAGCATGTAATTGTGAAAACACAACTCTAGACTCCCCGTTCTTTAGGCTTCCAACTTGAGATGTCTTCTAACAAATTTGTTTTTCCTATTTTGGCCACGGATAAAACCGTAGTTTGAAAATATTTAAATTTTTTTTTATGAAAAATATATGTATTGGCCACAGGGTTTATTCGTGGCCAAATAAAAAAAAATTTAAGTATTTTTGATATTGGCCACGGATTTATCTATGGCCAATAAATGATTTTTTTTTAAATAAATCTGTGGCCAAGGGAGGAAATTTAATATTTTTAAATCGGAGGGCTTAGCCACTGATTTTTCCATAGCTAGGCCAATTTTTTAATTTTTTTTAATTTTAAATGTCTCACTTAAATCGCCCGATCCAATATTACGAGGCCCAAAAAGGTGTGAGCCATTTCAAAATCACATTATTTTTATTGAAATTATTGTATTTTCCCATCTTATGCGTTAAAAATTATAGTTTGCTTGTCTAGAATACGTTTTTCTGTTTAAGTGATGTTTACGAATGACTTTGAAGTCCGATATTAATGTATGGTAAGATCAATTAACTTATACACGAATTATCAAAAAAATTGAGTTTCAAGCAGATTGATTAGTTTTGAGGATGTATTACTCTATTCGTACAGTTTCGTCTAACCTAATTAACGAAAACGTACGATCCGTAAAAAGTCTACTTAAAATTTTGACCATTGTCCGTGGCCAATTAATGATTTTAATTTTTTTTTAAAAAAATTGGGTTTGGCCACAGATTTATCCGTGGCCAATAAATGATTTTATTTTTTAAAAAAAAAATTGGACATGGCCACGGATTTATTCGTGGCCAGGGGAGGAAATTTAATATTTTTTAAGTAGGAGGCCTTAGCCATGGATTTTTCCATAGCTAAGCAAATTTTTTAATTTTAAATGACTCACTTAAATAACCCGATTCGACATTACATGCCCTGAAAAGGTTTGAGCCATTTCAAAATCATATTATTTTCATTGCAATTATTGTTTTTTGGGAAAATTTTATTTTTTGTCAGCTAAGTTTAGGCGGATTGCGTTTTTGCCCTCTCCGTTTCAATATTTTCAATTATGTCCTCTCCGTTTAGTTTTTTTTTTCAATTTTGTCCTATTTGGGCAAAACTTTTTGCCGGAGATGACGTGGCACGAAGATTTGGACGGAATTCCAATTTTCCCGCCACATTGGGTGAGTTGGACATCCAGCTGTTATTTTTTTAAATGTGGCATTGGACATATCACCTAATCATTGCCACATAAGACTAAATTGGAGGGAAAGACATAGAATAGGATTGTGGGTGTGGGAAGAATTGGAGGGAAAATTTCCCTCCACAAATAAAGACATAGCCTCTGACTTTTTTGACTAAGTTAGAAGACCAACAAAGAAATCTCAAAGGTGGACGGCCAAGAGAGAAAAAACTTCAAGGAAACCATGTCATTCTCGACTGTTGAAGGCCCTATGAATTGTGGGTGTGGGAAGCGATCTGTGTTGAAGACATCATGGACCGACGATAACCCGGGTAGACAATTCTATGGGTGTCCCGACTACACGGTGAGTCCATGCATTTTCCCCCCTTATTTTTGGCCGACAAAATTGATTTAAATTTCGGGATACAAAACCATTGCAGAGGGATGGTGGAGGATGTAGATTTTTCTACTGGCATGACCCTCCAATGTGTGATAGGGGTAGATTTCTAATTTCGAAATTCATGAGAAAGTGTGACCGACTGCAAAATGAGGTTGAAACACTGAAGAAAAATGAGATTGATGCTGAGGAATGGGCTGAAAAACTGAGACGAGTGGAAGATGAAGCAACTCGAAAAGCTAAAGCTATGGAAAAAGAGATCCAAAAATTGAGGAGGGAGAAGATGACAATTGAGTTTATGTTGTCGTTAGCTTGCTGTCTTGTTTTGTATCTATCATGTATTTTGTAAAATCTTTTCTGTTTTGGACATCGTTTTTTTGGCAAAAAGTGTTAGTATGAATGTAATATGGGGTTTAGGTATAGCTTTAATGTATTTAGTATTGGGTTTAAGTGCAGCTTTAATGTGTTTAGTATGGGGTTTAAGTGCAAGTTTAATGTATTTTGTATGGGGTTTAAGTGCAAGTTTAATGTATTTTGTATGGGGTTTAAGTGCAAGTTTAATGTATTTTGTATGGAGTTTAAGTGCAAGTTTAATGTATTTTGTATGGGTTTTAAGTGCAAGTTTAATGAAGTATCTCCTTCCTTGGTACTTGATCTCTTAATTGAAAACATGTGTGTCTGTTAGTGTTCAAACTATAAATGAACTTGACAACGCTAAATTCAAGCATCCATTTTGTTAGTACAACATAATCAGCAATTTCATTCCAAGAAGCATAGTTTGGCCTTGGCAAAAAACCATAGCTTGTTCAAAAAAATTGCAAGACTAAAAATCCACCATGACAAAAGACTGTTGCTTGTTCAACATAGTTTGGCTAATACAAAATGACATAGCTTGATCACAAAAATATCATTACAAAAGACTATTTGTTCGAATCAATGCACTTTTGCTCTTTCCCCGAAACCATAGTTTGCTCATATCACTTCTTCATATTGTTCTTTCCCTTGGCTTTGTGCTTCTCTTTTGCAATTTCAACCACTTTTGATAAGGACATATATCTCTTAACATCCTTAAGAATTCCTGGAGTTGGTCTCTTGCTTCCTTTAGTGTCTGTGAATTGTGCAGGCTCAACAAGCTTCAAATCATTTCTTTGAAATTGTTCGTACATGGAAGGCCCTTGTGTCATTTGAGGGTGTTCAGCCTCATAGTCATCATCACTCTCATCAAAATCCATCTCAGTCTCTACCCCCACACCACTGCCCTCATTCACTCTACTTGTTCCTAACCCCAAATTTTCAACCTTTGTACCCTTATTGGGAACCTTTTCTTCACCTCCTACCCTCTCTGACCCACTACTACTGTCCATACATTCTAGCTCCTCATCTAAGTAGATCTCAAGCTCCCTCCACCCATTTAGTTGTTCAGAACAAAGTTTCAACAAACTTTGTGTACCCCTAATAGGACTAAAACGATTCCCCACCTTATGGTAAATCTTTATGTCCCCACCCAGACCCAAAGTCTCTGCCAACTTAGCCAACATATCAAAACACATTATATTAATGTCAACAAAATCGAATTTGTAAACCTCTCCACCCACATATTCCTTGAATGCATTATCCAAACTACCCTTAAAATGCACAGCAAGAGTAATCTCCATACTTTTTGAATCTGTTTTAGCACAAAACCACATAAACCAAAATAAAAAATAATTAATAATATATAAATTCAAAATCTACAGTACATTCTTAACACACAAGTATTAACACCTAGGGACCACTTTACCACCAATACCCACATTTACACACAACAAAACAACTTTGTGTCCCACGCACCAACAAACACAAAAGGGACAACAACAGAGCAGTCAATATCCCAAAGAAAAAGCCAAAAAGAATCTCGTAAAGAAGCTTTCAGGTGGAGGACCACTTACCATAATCTGGGGGCGGATAATGGTTATCACTAGGGTCCCGTAGCTTCACCATGGCAGCGCCGTCAATGAAGCTTCTGTAGATTGAAAAAAATTCAGACCAAATGAGAGGAAAAACTATTGTATTTGGCTTTCACATCTGAACGAAGCTTCTGAATTTGGGGATTAGGGATTCAAAAGTTTTTATGTATTTCTTTTTCTATTTCTTTTTCTATTTTTTTAAATATTGTATTTCCATTTATTTTTCTTTTTCAATTTTTTCAATGCATTTGTATTATGTGTATGCCAAGTAATATAGTGAGGTGGAAAATAACATAAAATTAAATGCCACATCTGCACCAATTACAAATTCCGTCCAAATCTTCGTGCCACGTCATCTCCGGCGAAACGTTTTGCCCAAATAGGACAAAATTGAAAAAAAAAACTAAACGGAGAGGACATAATTGAAAATATTGAAACGGAGAGGGCAAAAACGCAATCCGCCTAAACTAAGCGGACAAAAAATACAATTATCCCATTGTTTTTTCCTATCTTATGGGTTAAAAATTACAGTTTGCTTACTGAGAATACCTTTTTCTCGTTAAGTGATGTATACAAATGACTTCGAAGTCCGGTATCAATGTATGGTAAGGTCAATTGACTTATACAAGAATTATCAAGAAAATTGAGTTTCAAGCAGATTGATTAGTTTTGAAGATGTATTACTCTAATCGTTCGATTCTGTCTAACCTAATTAACGAAAACACACGATCCATAAAAAGTCAACTTAAAGTTTTGACCATTGGCTATGGATTTATCCATGACCAATAAATGATTTTAATTTTTTTTAAAAAAATTGGGTTTGGAAATCCATGGCCAATAAATGATTTTATTTAAAAAAAAAATTGGACATGGCCACTGGATTTATTCGTGACAAGGGGATGAAATTTAATATTTTTTTAAATTGGAGACCTTAGCCACGGATTTTTTCGTAGTTAAGCCTATTTTTTAATGTTTTTTTAATTTTAAATGGCTTGCTTAAATCGCCCGATCCGACATTACGTGGCCCGAAAAGGTTTGAGCTATTTCAAAATCATACTATTTTCATTGCAATCATTGTATTTTCTCATCTTATGCGTTAAAAATTACAGTTTGCTTATCGAGAATACGTTTTTCTCTTTAAGTGATATATACGAATGACTTCTAAGTTTGGTGTCAATGTATGGTAAGGTCAATTAACTTATACACGAATTATCAAAAAAATGGAGTTTCAAGCATATTGATTAGTTTTGAAGATGTATTACTCCAATCGTACAGTTCCTTCTTACCTAATTAACGAAAACGCATGATCCGTAAAAAGTTAATTTAAAATTTTGACCATGGGCCACTGGATTTATCGGTGGCCAGTAAATGATTTTAATTTTTTTAAAAACAATTGGGCTTGGCCATGGATCCATGGCCAATAAATGATTTTATTTTTTTTTAAAAAAAATTGGACTTGGCCACGGATTTAGGATTTTTTTTAAAAATGGTTTTGGCCACGGATTTATCCGTATTCAATAAATAAATTTATTTTTTAAAAATTGCTACTGGCTATGGATTTATCCGTGGCGAATAAATAATTTTTTTTTTGAAATTGGTCTTGGCCACGGATTTATCCGTGCCTAAGTCAATTTTTTTAAAAATAATTCATTTAGCCACGGATTTTTCTATGGCTAATGGCAAAAAATCCGTAGCTAAGTGTTTGTATATAAGCAACACTTAGCAATTTTTTCATATTTGTCTTCTCTCTTCCCACACCAAGGCAACCCTAATCCCTTCACCACCACCACCCCCAAATGCCGCCACCCCCTCTGGCCGTTGACGGCCACTGTCGCCCCTCCCCCATCGCGACTGCTACCCTCCCCCGGTCATGCCCCCCTCCCCTTCTCCCCCTCCCTCCCAATCGTTGTGGGCACCCCCCTCCCTCCGCTGGCGCACGACCTCGTGGCCACCCCCCTTCCCTCCTACCCCCACCCCCAGCAGCCCTCCCACCCTCCAGCAGCCCCTCTCCCCACCCCAGCAGCCCCCCCATCCACCCCCAGCTACCCCTCCCCCCTCCCCCCGGACCCATCCCAAAGACACGCTACACATGCACGTTATTGTTATTTTTAGATTTTAATTTTAATTTTATTCGTTGAGTTGTAATTTTAATTTTGTTTTTGGTGTATTTGGCATTATTTGTAGGTTGATATCATATACGTAATTTGTGGAGATGAAGTTTAAACAAGGTATGAATTATTATGATTTTTTCTGAGGTGAAATTTATTTCGAACAAGTTTAGATTATGAATTATTATATATAAACTAGTTTGATTAGTTGGATTAGCCACTGTTTATAAACATGTTTGGATTATGTTTTGTTATGAACAAATTTATTTGGATTATGAATTGTTATGCACAAGTTTGTTTGGATTATGGATTGTTATGAATAAGTTTTGATTGTTGATTGTTTTGAATATGTTTGGTTGGATTATGGATTGTTATGAACATGTTTGTTTGGATTATGGATTATTATGAATAGTTTATGTTTGGATTTTTTTTGTTGTTGTTGTGGGGTTAAAATTGGGTGAAATATGTTTGATAGGAAGAATGTCGAATGAAGTTTGAAATAATTTAATGAGAGATAAGTGTTTATGTATTGTGCCATTAATGAAGCATGTTGAACAAATATTAAATGACAAACTTAATCTGTCTAGATGTGAAATCTAGCAGTGATGCTAACTTACCTTCGTTTTATATTTACAGAATATGGATATACAGGAAATTCGAGGTTGGAGTATAATAGGTTAACTGTTGGTCGGAAAAATTACACCAAACAATTTATGAATGGTCTTAATCAGTTTATTCAATTCACAACTACACAACTGCATTATATAGCTGATAAATGCCTCATTAGGTATCCGTGTTCAAAGTGTAATAATAGGAAATATAAGGATACTAGTAATGTACAGTTTTGATTTGATGAAATTTGGGTTTCAACCTAAGTATTGGTATTGGAATTCACATGGCGAGTTAGCTCTAGAAACTCAAAATGTGGAGTTCGGTAGTGCTAGTTTTTCGAATCAGGCTAATTTTTCATATGGACTCAATAATTATGAGAATTTGGTATATGATGCTATGGGTACGAATGCATCACACCATGGTATGCATTATCGTCCTAATTTGAATGTCGAAGAGGGTTACGATACCAAGATTGAGCGAAACAATTATCAATATCCTAATATGCAAGCCCAACAGTTTTATGACATATTAGAGGTTGCGCATCGGCCATTGTGGCTAGGTTGTGACAATCAGACGGAGTTATCACTGACTCTTCAAATGATGTCATTAAAATCCGACTACAATTTATCTCAGAGTTGTTTTGATCAAAAGGCAGAACTTGTGAAGTCATCAAATCCGTCGGATAATCATATTCCTAACAACTATTATGAAGCAAAAAAAATAGTTAAGAAGTTAGGTTTAGCATCGGTGAAAATTGATTGTTGCATCGAGGGGTGTATGTTGTATTACAGTGATGATTCATATTTAGAGAAATGTAAGTTTTGTAGTCATCCAGGATTTAAACCATCTAAGAGTGGTAGTAAAAATTGTGTTCCTTACAAAAGGATGCACTACATGCCTCTTATTCCAAGATTGAAAAGGTTTTATGCTTCTTCAAAATCAGCTAATTAAATGAGGTGGCATCATGAGCACAGAGGAGAGACCGGTGTTATTTGCCATCCATCTGATGGTCTGGCATGGAAACTATGACACCCCGAAACCTCTAGCTAATCATGCCAACATCCATCATGTAACCACCTCACAAAACATGCTAGCATAAAACATAATGAAACCAAACATACATACTAATATTCCAAAAGGGAGGTTTACATCATTCGTTTATTACATGAGTCGGGTAATTCTCCTCGTAAGGTTTGAGTTTCTGGGAGGCGTAGGCAATGACTTTTCCAGTTGTGCGTAAGCACACAACCAAGTCCTTCCTTGGATGCATCCGTATATATGACAAACCCATCGTTTCCATTCGGTAGAGTTAATATGGGAGCAGTAACTAGTTGGTTCTTTAATTCTTGGAGAATAGCTTCACAATGTTGGTCCATACGAACTTTACCTTAGATTGGAGTAACCTTGTCAAAGGACAAGTGATTTGGAAAAGTTTTCAATGAACCGCCGATAGTAACCGACCAACCCTAGAAAGCTTCGCACTTCGATTACATTTACGGGTTTTTTCCATTCTGTAATTGCCTTTATTTTATCTGGGTCCACCGAAATTGCCTCTTGTGAGATAATATGCCCGAGAAAGGTTACTTGTTCTAACCAGAAATCACACTTACTGAATTTTGCATAAAGCTTTCTTTCCCTCAAGGTTTGCAATACTATCCTCAAGTGCTCCTCATGCTCGTCTTCAGTTATTGAGTACACCAAAATATCATCTATCAAAATCACGACAAACCGATCTAAATAGGGTTGCAACACCTAATTCATTAAGTCCATAAAAGTAGCAGGTGAGTTGGTCAGTCCGAAGGGCATGACTATAAATTCATAATGTCCATAGCGACTGTTGAGGGTTGTTTTAGCTATGTCTTCTTCTTGAATTCGATCTTGATAATACCCAGATTCTAGATCCAACTTGGAGTATACGAACGCTCCCTGCAGTTGGTCGAACAACTCATCAATATTGGGTAACGGGTATTTATTCTTGATAGTAACTTGGTTAAGGGATCGATAATCAATACAGAGTCACAAGGTTCCATCCTTCTTCTTAACAAACAAAGCCGGAGCTCCCCAAGGTGAAAAACTCGGCCGGATAAATCCTTTATCAAGCAATTCTTCTAATTGAGTTTTAAGCTCTTTCAATTCAGCAGGAGCTATTTTGTAAGGAGTTTTGGAAATAGGCGCTGTTCCGGGTAGCAATTCAATGACGAAATCAATTTTTCCTATGTGGTGGTAAACCCGGTAGATCATCAGGGAAAACATCTACGAACTCCTTTACAACTGAAACATTTTCTATTTTCTTTTTCTCCCCCTGTTTGTTAAATACTTAAGCCAAGAATGCATCATTCCCTTTTCTGAGCAATCAACGGGCTTTTATGGCCGAGATGATTGGTATTGATGGGCAAATTTTATTTCCTCTTATCTCGACTATAGGACAACTAGGTATACATAGTCGCACTA
Organism: Petrea volubilis; assembly: GCA_026212405.1. NCBI lineage: Eukaryota > Viridiplantae > Streptophyta > Magnoliopsida > Lamiales > Verbenaceae > Petrea > Petrea volubilis. Next base: position 10,546,106 of record CM047881.1, on the reverse strand, counting down.
CTTTATTATGGCAATCTATTTGGGCATAATGTGCGGCTAACCAATCCATGCCCAATATAACGTCAAAATCATTTATAGGCAACAAGACCAAATCGGCACTCATTGTTCTTCCACCTACTACCAGTTCACAATTCTCATAAATCCGATCCGTCTTCCATGAAGTTCCCATCAGTGTACTTACTTCTAACTCATAAGGCGAAACATTAGGTTGCAACTATTAAACTAGCAAAGAAATCAAATGATATATAGGAATGTGTGGATACAGGATAAATCAATACTTTAGCTAAGTGTCGGCAAACTAGAAGCGTACCTTCTACCACTTTAGGTTGTATTGCAAACACTTTGCCCTAGACCCGAGGCTTGGTCGTGCAGTTCCCGCCTTCCTTACCGGCCTTTTCTTGAAGGGAAACCAATGGGGCTCCTAATTACGGACAATTTTTGATGAAATGCTTGGCACTTCCACATCGGATGCATTTTCTCACTCTATGCTAGCATTGACTTTCAGTGTGGTTAGGCTTTCCACAATAAGTACACATGATGTTTCGCTATGATGGGAAATTAGTAGGATTCGTCCGGGGACCGGGTAAACTAGTCTTGGCAATTTTATTGGTCATTCCAAAATTCCTTCCTCCCTGCCCTCCCGAAGGCAAAGGCCTTGCAAACTGTCCATGCTTAACTTTCAGCTGTTCATCGTGCTTCGACTTTTAGGGCAGTTTCCACTACCACAACATACCTAGGCATCTATACCGCGGCCAACTTATCTTGGATTTCCATCCTTAAACTGCCAATAAACTTCCAAACTTTTCTTTCCTCATTTTCGATAAAATAAAGAGCAAACCAAGCCAATTGAGTGAATCGGGCTTCATATCGTGCGACGCTTAACTTCCCGCTGTTCCAGGTTCAAAAATTCTCTTTCCCTCTTTTCTTGTACTATTCGCAGAATATACATGTTTATTGAAGTCTCTAACAAAGTTCACCCATGTACGAGGGGTTCTTGTTTCCTCCCATCTCTCACTGAACTCGTTTCCACCAGTATCTCGCATCTTCTTCCAATTGAAAATTGGCTAGGGTCACCTTCTTTCCTCACTACAATCCAGGACCTCGAAAATCTTTTCTATGGTCTCTACCCAATTCGTGGCCTTTACATCGTCAGGTTCTCCCTTAAAGCTAAGAGGGCCTTAATTTGAAAAAGTTTGCAATCGTGTCATTTGTAGTCTCCCCGTGATTATTATTATTGTTTTGATTCTTGAGAATAGTGGTGATTTTTTCTACTATCGACGTAAGTTGTTCGTCCGAGTTTCCATTATTTGCGTGTACTCTCGAGGTTCCATTATTTGCACGTGTTCGTCTAGTTGCCATCTGCACCATAAGAGGGCTATCTTAGTAATATGACTATGCTCCTTTTATTCCATATACACATAACATTGTACAACATATGTAGGAGGAAGTTAAGTGTGTACATAAAAGAAAAACAACATGCTAAGCAAACGCAAAATACAAGCACCGACTATACAATCTACTAGCCAAAATACTACGGTGCTTCCTAGGCCTTCCAAAGGCTAAACCATGTTCTAAAAGTTAACCATCTATCCTAGTCAAGATCATATGGAGCAAGTCTACTACCATCCCCGGAGTTTATGTTCACCACATCCGGGTTTGGTTTCGGCAACAAGTTCCCTTCGATAATCCCTATGAGATCCTTAGTCATAATATAAACAAGCTCAAGAACACTTTGGTACTGTTAATGAATATGATATATGTGGTTCTGTGCACCTTTTAGACTAAGGCGAGTATGATACAACTCCTCTTGCAACTTCTCATACTCCTCTTCAAGTAACCTTAGCTCTACCAAAATCTCATCCACTTGGGGTGGGTGAACACGGACTGAGGAAATTCGAGTGGCTCCACACCGATACCATGACCTATGATTAGACGAGTCTCCCGAATAGGCCATTCCTACACACAAGGTCAAAAGTTAAATACTTCATAATCCAAAAATTCCTATAGTCCCAAAAACGTGCTCTGATACCAACTGTGACACCCCTAAAACTCTAGCTAATCATGACAACATCCATCATATAACCACCTCACAAAAAATGCTAGCATAAAACGTAATGAAACCAAACATACATACTAATATTCTAAAAGGGAGGTTTACATCACTCATTTATTACATGTACACAAGCTTAACTTTCAAGTTTCTAACACAACACATATATGTAACTAACTAAATGCCTCAAAGCGTCCTCCTACATCTTCCTCAAACCTATCTTCCGGGGTCTCAAATTCAGCTAAAAACATAATAAAAGCAACAATGTCAATATATAAACATGTTGAGTAGAAATTCACATAGAACATGAGGTGTTCGTGTGAAATTGCATATTGTCATAAAATCACATAAAACCATATAATTTCAGCTTTGATAAATCACATAAATTTTAGCTTTGTAATAGCATCACATTCCGACACATTTTTACTATTTTTCCACCTCGACGGGCGGCTACCTTATCTCGCCATGCCGTAATTCAATTCCAACTGATACTCCCATCCCAAGCTAAACACACCGGTGGTCATATCCCCGGCATATGCTAAAATCCTATGACCCACTTCAGTACATGAACTCTCCATTCACGCAAGGTGGGATTAGGCAATGATGGAGAGTCGAGAACCTTTTAAGACCGGCAAGCCCTTTGCCGCCTGGCCGAACCCAACTACATCCACCACTATCACATCGGGCCCTTATACACATAATTCCACATATTTTAATCACAAATTCATAACTATACAAATGGTTTCAACTCAAATTCAACATAGAGTACCAAATTTTCCAATTTTTGCTAATCGGCATTTACGACTTCGAACTGAAATTTCTAACCTTCACACTACTAAAATTCTAGCTTAAAACCTGTTGGAAATCCACACATATATTCCCAAGGTTTTAAAAAAGACTTTTGGTTAAAAAATTTCGGATTTTCAGTTTACGAGACCTGAAATTTTCAGACTGCGACGCGAAACGGTTTGGCGCACAACTTCTGAAAATTCTAGCTTTCGTAACCCGAACTTCCAGCATTTAAAAACCTATAAACCCAGCTTATTTTACATTGAATTTACAGTTTAGAAATCAGGTTTTCATTTGGAATTTTTGGATCTTCCAGCCTTGCAAAAATTGAATTTTTTTCAGCTTCAAAACCATAGTTTCTGCATGAATAGTAATTTTCAGCATATGCACAACTTGAAATTTTAGCTGAGAAAACTTAATATTCTAGCTTAGAGCAAATATATAGACTCGAACAAGGTATAAAACATGATAGCATAGCATAATGGCAACAATTTCAGCATGCTTATTCAAGAATAGTGACCAAACATGCTCATAAAAAGATCGTAACCATCATATACACATCTTGAAATCCCTTAGAACCCAAGATGCAAACCAACTTCTGGTGACCTCCTACGCCTTATAGGAGATATAACATGCTAAGAGATTAAGAAAAACCTAACCCTAGCTCATGCTATAGCCAAATTCCTACCTTGATGTCTTCTTTGCTTTGTAGGGGTTTTGAATAAGGAAAGTGTGTGGAGTTGGGAGATGGTTTGAAGAGGTAAAAGAGTATAGGGAAAAGTAAAAGAAAACAAGTAGAAATGGGGGTGTATGGCCGGATTTTAAGTGTGTGTGTGTGTGTGTGATGATTTTGTGTTTTTGCTAAATTACATAGAAGATTAGTATGCAGTCATTTTCCAATTCATGCCCTAATTGGCCAAGTATAGGATCCAACAAGCTTAAGTGGAACTCTACATTAACAAGAGCCAAGTATGTATTCTTGCATCTAGAAGGTATGGGACATGTGTATAAATACATTGTATTCGGCAAGCTTGGAGGATAAGACTTCACATACACCAAGTATTTAATATTTTCTATTTTTCTCTCTATAAAATCTGTCCCCCTCCTATTCTTCAGCAAAAATGTAGATTTTTTTCTTATTTTATGTATAATAATTCATTTTAGGGAAGAAAATATTATGTAGGGGTAAAAAATACAATTTACCTAGGCTTTAGGGGTTTTTTTTTCCAAAAGTTAGAAAAGTTACAAGAAGATCTTCTAAGTATATACACATATATAAACCTTATATATATATATGTGTGTGTATATATATATATGTATCCATGTATGTTTTTGAATTTTATAGTTTGTATGGCGATTAACTAAATTCCACATATTTTAATCACAAATTCATCACAATACAAACTATTTCAGCTCAAATTTAACATAGAGTACCAAATTTTCTAGTTTTTGCGAAATCGGCATTTACGACTTCGAACTGAAATTTCTAACCTTCACACTACTAAAATTCTAGCTCAAAACCTGCTGGAAATCCACACATATATTCCCAAGGTTGTAAAATAACTTTTGGTTAAAAAAATTTTGGATTTTCAGTTTACGAGACCTGAAATTTTCAGACTGCGACGCGAAACGGTTTGGCGCGCAATTTCTGAAATTTCTAGCTTTCGTAACCCGAACTTCCAGCATTGAAAACCCTATAATCCTAGCTTATTTTACACTCAATTTAAAGTTTAAAAATGAGGTTTTCAGTTTGGGAATTTTTAGATCTTCCAGCCTTTCAAAAATCGAATTTTTTCAGCTTCAAAACCATAGTTTCTGCATGAATAGTAATTTTCAGCATATGTACAACTTGAAATTTCAGCTGAGAAAACTTAATATTCTAGCTTATAGCACATATATAAGACTCTAACAAGGTATAAAACATGATAACATAGCATAATGGCAACAATTTCAGCATGCTTATTCAAGAATGTAACCAAAGATACTCATAGAAAGATCATAACCATCATGTACACATATATGACCAAGACATCTTGAAATCCCTTAGATCCAAGATGGAAATCAACTTGTGGTGACCTCCTAGGCCTTATAGGGGAGATAACATGTTAAGAGATTAAGAAAAACCTAACCCTAGCTCTGGCCATAAGACAAATTTCTGCCTTGATGTCTTCTTTGCTTTGTAGGTGTTTTGAAGAAGGAAAGTGTGTGGAGTTGGGAGATGGTTTGAAGAGGTGAAAGAGTGTACGGAAAAGTGAAAGAAAACAAGTAGAAATGGGGGTGTATGGCCGGATTTTAAGCATGTGTGTGTGTGTGTGAAGACTTTGGTGTTTTTGCTATATTACATAGAAGATTAGTATGAAGCCATTTTCCAATTAATGCCCTAATTGGCCAAGTATAGAGTCTAACAAGCTTAAGTGGAACTCTACATTAACAAGAGCCAAGTATGTATTCTTGCATCTAGAAGGTATGGGACAAGTATATAAATATATTGTATTTGGCAAGCGTGGAGGATAAGACTTCACATACACCAAGTATTTAACATTTTCTATTTTTCTCTCTATAAAATCCGTCCCCCCCCCCCCCATTCTTCAGCAAAAATGTGGATTTTTTTTCTTATTTTTTGTATAATAATTCATTTTAGGGAAGAAATAATATGTAGGGGTAGAAAATACAATTTACCTAGGCTTTAGGGGTATTTTTCCAAAAGTTAGAAAAGTTACAAGAAGATCTTCTAAGTCTAAGTATATATGCAATATAAACCATATATATATATATGTATCCATGTATTTTCTTGAATTTTATAGTTTGTATGGTGATTAACTAAAACAAAAAATTAACTAAAACAAGAATGAACCCAAACTTGTACATGTTGCACTTAAAACGAACATGTACCACACAGTACGAAAATAATGAAAACTTATACATAGAAACATGTAAATTATACATATTTAGGTATATCTATATATATCTATAATCGAAAGGTGAATTTGGGTCCTTGCAGAAACTTTTTAGTGAAAAGCATTCAGAATACTGAGCCACGAAACATTAGGCTTGGATTATGTGCCGATGGATTTAATCCATTTAATCATACTTCGTCAAAGCAATACTCATGTTGGCCCGTGATTGTTACTCCATACAACTTTCTGCCATAATTGTGTATGACTACACCGTCTATGTTTTTAACATGCTTGATTCCGGGGCCACGTAATCCAAAAGAAAGGATTGATGTATACTTGAGGCCTCTAATTGATGAGCTAAAAATTATGTGGTCAGAAAGAGTTGAAACGTATGACATTTCCAAAAGGCAGAATTTTCAGTTACGGGCCGCTGTTGATGTGGACTATCAATGACTTTATCAAATATGCATTTTTCAAAGGACGTCGTGAATGATCCAACCCTCCATCAGTAATGACAGACGATTAGACGTGGGAAGAAGCGCATGAAATGCCGAAAGTTACCGATATGCCAGTCAAGCATCCAAAATTTCAAGGATATAACGTACATCATAACTGGACGAAACAAAGCACTTTTTGGGAGTTGTCGTATTGGAAAGACAATATGGTTCGCCATAATTTGGAAGTCATACACATCAAACAAAAAAATTTCGACAACATACTCAACATTGTCATGGATACTAAAGACGAGACAAAGGATAATGAGAAGGCAAGATTGGATTTAGTTGAGTATTGTAGGCGGCCTGAGTTGTATTTACAAATGATGGCCAATAGTAAGGTGCTAAAACCAAAAGCTAGTTACACTTTGACGACCGAACAAAAATGCCATTTATGCACATTTGTTCAAGCTTTGAAGATGCCTGATGGTTATGCATCGAATTTGGGAGCTTGTGTTGATCAATCGAGACTCAAGTTGTACGGTATAAAGAGTCATGATTGTCATATGTTCATGCAACGTTTACTCCCAATAGCATTTAGCCACTCCTACAAAATGTTTGGAAGCCTCTAACTAAAATAAGTAAGTTTTTCAGAGATTTGTGTTGCACAGAGCTTTGCGAGAAAAGTTTGTCACAATTGGATAAGAACATCCCTTCGATTTTATGCAAATTGGAATGCATTTTTCCTCCAGCATTTTTTGATTCAATAGAACACTTGACGATACACTTGCCTTTTGAAGCTGGCTATGTATCGACCTGTTCAATATAGGTGGATATATCCATTCGAGAGGTAAATATTTTTTCAAAGATTTGCCAACCTCTATTTTTCTTTTTTGAGATCCCAAACGAATTAGTAATTTTGTTGTACAAAATACTATTATAGGTTCCTACATGACTTGAAAGGTATGGTGAAAAATCAAGTAAGGGTGGAGGGCTCAATATGTAAAGCGTACTTAAATCAAGAATCATCATACTTTACATCGTATTATTTTGAAAGCCACATTCAGTCGAAGAGTACAAGAGTTAGGCGTACTAAGAATGATGGAAGTGCTGAAGAGAGTACTGGTAAGCTCGGTGGCGAATGCGAGGAGTGATTTTTTAGTGATATTGAGTTGAGAAAGTTCGCATTACACGTTCTTATTAATTGCGATGAGGTCGTACCTATCATCAAGTAAGTATTTAAAGACTAAAATTAACCTGTTAATACTTTTATTAAATTTTAACTCCTAAAATATCTATTTCAATATATAGAATGTATAGGTTGTCAATTCGGTGCCATTGGCCAATTTTAACCCACCAAGAAGTCGAGGAGTCGGTCGAGGCGAATGCTTGTAGAATGGTTTGAACAATATGTACGTACTGTTTTTATAACGACCCCAGTAACCCGTGCTTGTTATAATTTACAAATAAAGCATATAATAGAAGATAAACTTAAAAGAAAATCAAAATATCAAAAGCTTAGTAGAGTAATGATACATCATGTGCAAAACTCCGGATAATTATTTAGTTGCAACATACATAAGACCGAATTTCCAAAAACAACAAGTACGTAGTGGAAACTAGCAGCTCTCTTTCTAATAAAAAGCTTCAAATTGTTCCTCCTCCTCGGCCTCGTAAAAGCTAGCCTCGAGTTCATCTAAAAAATGTTATAGGCACACCATTAACATATAGTTGAGTAGACACATTACTTAACCACATAAGGTGTTCGTGTGTGATTTGCACATAAATACATATTTTCACTTTGCACATAGACACATAGTTTTCTCATTTCAAACCTTTCTCGTCACCTTACAGTGACCCTTGTGACTACCCAAGCCGACATATATAATCCGCCCATTACTCCCGCCTGCCTTATCCTCCAGTGGTCATACCTCGGGTGTTACGCCAAATTTTCTACGACCCGCTCTCTTACATAGAGCATTCCGTCTACATAAGGGGGGATTAGGATATGGAGGGAGTGAAAACTCTTACAGCTGGCTACCCCATTGGTATGCCCCGGCGAAACTCACCCAACCATTCCGATGTATATTGAGCTCATTTCACAAAAGCATAATTTATACACATAGCATAGTCTTGGAAGTCTTGCTTCCGAATTTGAATATATTATTCTAACATCTTAGAAAAGAATAACATCAATATAAAATAAAATAATAGAAGATAATATTTCATAAACTTATTTTTACATATATAAATATATGAAGATATATATATTTATATGTATAAAAATATTAGGTGTAGACCATCTAAAATCAAACATAAAGATATATCTAAAGATATCTATATATGTCACGACCCGAAAAAAATACCCTTTTATTTCATTAAAATATATTGGACTGAAAAGCGCAACGGTGAATATTTTTATTGCAAATATATAATAATACAAAAATTTACTAGAACATAGTAAAATCATAGTTGTACAAAAGTTGTTATATGAGTGAAATAATAACTCTAGCTAAATAAAAGCTTTGTAATGCCCTCCTCTTCCTCCTGATGGGCTAGAATGTCTTTGCCTAAAAAAAATGTGTTCATAACACATGTCAACACAACGATTGAGTAGAAATTTCGCTTAATCACATAAGGTGCTCGTGTGTATCATATGTGCACATAGTCATAATATCTCACATAATATTTCACATAACATTACCTTTTGAGTCACTTATTAGTGACTCCCTTATGTCTCCCACAGTACAATATTCCAACCGTTCACATCATTAATCCCCATATTCCATCCGTCCACATCGATTCCATCCGTTCACATCGGTGGCCATATCTCGAGATTATGCCAATTCCCTACAACCAATACCAATACATGGAACACTCCGTCCATGCAAGATGGGATGGATGGCGAGAACTGTTTTAAGACCGGCAAGCCCATTGCCGCCCGGCCGAACTCAGCCCCATCCACACCGAAAACACATTTGGGCCCGGCATGCACAAATAAAGAGTTCCACATATTGTCACATAAAGAACATACTTCCACACTTATAACTTTATATATAAAAACATACAAATAGCATATTTTGGAATAATAAACATACATGAACATAAGATATGAATATAACTAGAAACATAATTTTGAATAACTTGAAGTAGCATAATGAAGCATAATATCATGATAGTAAAATGATAAACTAGCACTAGAAATTAACTTATGTAATTAAGGAAATTCCTACCTTGCAGTCAAATATGGAGGTATAATATTTATGAATTAAAGTAGGAACCTATACTTATGAAATTAAGTAAGGTCCCTACCCTAATTAAATAAACCTCTACCTTTGAAGAGTGTTCTATGAAATTAGGGGGATATATAGGAGGATAATATGTATATAAGTATGTAAAAAGAAGGGTTTATGTATATATAGATGTGGGTAGAAGATATTTTCTAAATATGGAGTGTTTTGGGTGTTGAAAGTAAGGTGAGTGTGGGTGGGAGTGTTTTAGGCGAGATTTGTGTTGTGTGTGTGATGGAAATGAAGATCACCCCCCCTCCTATTTATAGTTGGTGCCCAAGAAACAAGATTATTTTATTAGGGTTTATCTTGTTAATTAATGTGATCTTCCAACTAGGCCTAACATTAATTATGTTCACACCTAATTGTGGTTGTAATTTACACAAATGTTACCCTAAATAATATGAATTGTGCCCTAAATTATATTATTTTTTGGCCTAATATGATGATTCAAGCCCTAAACTCATTAGAATTCTCCAAGTGTAAGATTTGCTAGATTCACCAAATAAAAATGTAGGAAGATATTTTAATAAAATATTAACACAAAATCAAATAAAATCAAAACAAATCTGATTTTTATTTTCCTAATCTTATAAAATCTGAAATCATATCTTTATTTCATTAAAATTCGAATTTTTATTTATTTATTTTTGTAAAAATCGAAAATTACGGTTTTAGGGCATAAAATCCGAAAATTCATAATTAATTTAGAAAAATTCCAAAATTATGAAATTTAATCTTTATAAATCTGAAATTATATTTATATTTCCCAGAAATTAAAAATGTTTTAGTTATACTTTTGAAAATTGCAATTTAGGATATAGAATTTCGAAAATTGTGTTAGAATGTCAAATTCCTCTAAAACTTGGAAAATCATGTAATTTATTCAAAATTGCATCTTCTTCATGCATAAAAGTCTAGAATACTTATTTATATTGTTTTTGAAAAGTCATAATATTTAACAAATGAATTTTCCATGAGTGGTGATCGAAATACGAAAATTAACACTTTACCGTTCAAATTGTAAGTTAATTTCAAAAACAGATTAAAATTTGAAAACAACAAGTAATAATAACATTTTCAAGAAGCAAAAGATTTTAAATCAATTATTTAAATATTAAGGATTACCGGGGTCGTCACAATATATGTGTATATATATATAACACACATGTAGATTTAGACTAAATATAAGTAAAACATAATATATATATATATATAGATATATATATGTATCTACGTGTAGTATGTATATACATATATAGATTTTAATTTAAATATAATTAAACATACATATATGGATATAGAGATATATACGTATAATATATCCATATACATATATTTAGGCTAAAATATAACTAAAATATAATTAGATGGATAGATACATACATATACGTAGATCATATATAAATATGTGTAATTAGAGTATACTTATCATTAAGTAGGTAAGTAGGTAGATTAAACATGTAATAAACCCATACATATATTTATATATACACACGGACACTATATATATATATATATTTAGACAACTTTGAAGAAATATAGTTTTATAACAATAACTAAAATTAACATAGTTCCAAATGTACTATTTTAACATAAAATATAGAGTATAGTATATTTTATGAACTTCTAGGTACATAACACTTTTCATTAAGCACATAATACTTCATAAAATTCACATAATCCTTGCAAGATCACAAGCTAACACATAAATAGGACTCAAGTAGTGAAACTATTTTCATGAGTTCATGGTAACCATAAAATAAGTAGTGACTCTAACTAGTATAACCTCTTGAAATCAAAGAACCAACACATACTTTACCATTCAAAAGACAACTTGCACATGAAGCACATAACATATCAACAAGTAAATTCATGCTAATATCAAAATAGCTCCTAAATGAAACATGGGAGCATATTTGGGCAAAAGCTCTCACCCAAGAGCATTAAAGCTTGATTTTAACAAAGCTTTGGCTCATGAGTATGGAAGCTTGCCTTTAGTAGGATTATCCTACTTCAAGAAACAAGAAAAACCTCTACTTATCTATTAAAGTAAGGTTTCTAACTTCTTTCTCTTTCTTTTTTGGTGTAGTGTAATGTAGGGTAAAGAGAGTAGGAAATTAGAGAGTTTCGGAGAAAATTTAGAAGAGTGTGTGTAAGTTTGTGTTGTGGCTGGTTTTTAAGGGGAAGAAGGGGATGGAATTTTGATCTTGTTTATAGAAAATAAGAGGAAGAAATGAATTAGTTTATTATTAAGGTCATTTTCTTTATTATTGCCATTTTACACCTAAGTTAGTTCATTAAATGAATTCTTCCATGTGGAAGACTATTTTAGACTTGCATGTACATGCTACAACATGATTCACAAGCTAAGTAAATATGAACCATGCAAAAATATTTATTTATGGTGTATTAGGGAAGATTTTCTTGCAAAAATATCATAAAATAGGTTAAAATCTAGAATTTGTATTTTTCCTTCAACTAAAATCCGAAAATCAGGTTGTTAATTCATTAAAATTCAAAAATTACACATATAAGTTTTAGGAAATATTTATTGTATTTATAAAATTCAAAAATTATAATTTTATTTGGACTTTTATTAATTTATGGGGAGTTTATGCTTCATTTTGAACAAAATTCAAAAATTAAAGAAATTAAATTCTAATCTTTGAAAATTATATTTTTCCAAGAAATAATAGTCTAGGATATGCAATTATTAATTATTAAAGACTAAAATATTTTTATGTTGTTCTAATTTTGTAGAGAAAGGAAATTACTAAATTCTTATAGGAAAATAATTAGGAAATTTAATGATTTTCCTATATTTAGATTTATTTTCCTATAATTAATGCATATTTTCTAATTTGAAATAATTATTCCTATTATTTTCGAGACTAGGGAGAAATATAAAACTAAGTTTTCAAGATATGAAAACAATAATACCAATAAGAAAATAACAAGTCTTATTTTTATCAACTGTATGTAATGCAATGCACATTCATTCACAATAAAAGAAATCCTCCTAAAATAAAATAATTCTTTCAAATTCCAAATTTAAAATAATGAGGTTTACCGGGTTGTCACAGTTTTAATTAAAACAAAAAATGTATATATACTGGTTTGTTATAAATATTATGACAGTATAATTATTTGTATACGTTCATGATCCCACAAATAATATCGCTAATCAAAATTTACGTGATTTGGCGTGGAGACCAAATGTAAGGTTAAGACATAGCAAAGGTACACTATGAAAAGTGATTCAGCTAGAATATCTCAGTGTAACTAAAAAGAAAGTTGTCTCATTCAAATGTCATTGGTTCGACTCCATTTCTAAGAGGGATATGACGATACACCCGCAATATGGCATTGTAGAGATCAAAGTTAATGAGAGATAGCCAAAAGACAATCCATTCATTATTGCACATTATGTATCTCAAGTATATAATATACCGTATCTAGGCACAAGAAGGGATAAATTGAATTGGCGTTTTGCAATTAAAACCAGACTACAAAGTAGAGTAGCCAATCAACAAATTGTTATTGATGATTTGTTGCAAGAATCTTCACTCGTTGCGAATTCTGTGCTCGATAATGAACCTACGGGTCATTTGGTAGATGCTGATGGTCCACTAGAAGAGGTGATTTTTGACAATAATGCATTTCATAATGAACTTGAAGATTATGAGATACGAGAGGGAGCGAACGAGTATGACGATGACGAGGAGGATGAATTTGATGAGGAACTTGATGATGACAACGACGAAGGGGATGATACAACTGAATACAACGATGATGATGAAGATGAAAATGCTGAATAGGATTTATATTTTAATGGTTGATGCAGTTGATGGTTTCGATTCATTGTCATTAATTCTTCTGTGAACTTGTATTATGTAGTTGATGCTTGTGAATTATTATTTTGTATTTATTCATAATTGATGTGTAATCAATTGTTGTGTAGTTTGTTAACATTTTATTAAGTTTCTCGATTATTTGTTGAGAATTCTGAAACAGATGGCCAGGAGATCGAAAAAAGGCTAGGAGAAAGTATCAGACTTAGGGTCTAATCGACATATGCCTCCACCGACCAATCTGAACATCAATTTAGGTAGTTCGAGATCAGATCCTCCATCCCCTGCCTTAGGGTCTGCCCCATCGATGTCGATGAATGAAGGTCGATCCACTGATATGTCTTAAAACAATGATACCGGTGGCCATCAACTTCTAATAATGCCACGAGGAAAAGAGTAAGTGAATTGATTTATTTATATAAGTTTGCTATCTTATCGATAAATAGATATATGTTCTATATATTTTATGTGCATTGCAATGTATAATTTTATTTTTCCACTTGTACAATAGGTTTGACCTCGCGGAAAAATGTATCGAAGAGATCGGTTGGATAATTGAGAATGGTTTCAAGCGACCATGGCCTACTTGGAAAAAGGTCCTACTAGAAATTCGTGAGATGTGGTTTGCCTAGTTTAAGGTATGCGTATTTACTTAGCTGAAGGCCAATTTGACTATTATTACAATTTGTTTGTATATGATTTTATTTTTTTTACTTGATTTTTTTAGAGAAAATTCTTTTAGCGGCCTGATCATTCGAGCCGAGTTTGGAAGAATATCGAGCATAAAGGTTCAGAGATCTTGAAAAATAGATTGGCTAAAGCTCGTGAGGACAACCGTAGGCCTAATTGGATAGGCAAAGAATCTTGGGATGCTTTACGAGTTATATGGGGCACCCCAGAATTCCAGAGGATACGCGAGCAGAACATGGCAAACCGAGCATCGACATGTGACGGAAGGGGATTCCCTGGCCATAAAGGAGGAGCCAGATCTCATCTAAGGTGGCAAGATCATTTGGTAAGTAATTACTTTTCCTTGTAATTTATTTAAGTAATTGAAGTAGTGTTCATTTTTATGGTTTTATCTCATTACTGTCCTTGTATTTTACTTCATTTTTATTGCAGACGGAAAAATATGGACGTCGGCCTTAGGTAGACGAAACATTTGAAGCTCTCCAATATTCAAGACACGAGGATGGAATCGAGCATTATGTCGATGAGCGAGCAAAGACTACTTTGGTAGTTTTCTATTAATATTAATCATCACTTATTATTACCAAAAATGCTTTTATAACAATTATGTATTTTTTTTTTGCAGGAGAACTTTAGAGCTTATTATGACCGAGATGGAAGAAAAGCATAGTCAATAGATCTCCGGCCTTCAGAAAATCGTGTCCCGAATGGCGGCCAACCTAAGAAAGCTCATGTGTCGAGTAGCTCCACGGCGTAAGAAGGGCTCTACTTCGTCTGCTCCTATTGCTCGGGATGAAAATGAAGGCGACGATGACGACGACAATGACAATGATAAGGAGGATAATGGAGACGATGATGTTCCTACATTTGACTCTTAAACACTTTTATATATATATTATTGTATGAATTATTTTGTATGAATTCGTGTATTAAACTAATAGAATAATATTAATTTTTAATTATATATATACTATATGGATTATTAGTATTACATTGATATACAGTTTGTTAGTATTTAGCTTTGTTAGTATTTTGAATTTTGAAAGAAAAATACAGGTTTTGGGGTGTATTAAAATCAATTAAATAATGAAAAAATCTTTACAATTAGTGACGGATTTTTCTGTTGCTTTTTTTATTTTTTATTTTTAAAAAAAATTTAGCCCGGATAAATCAGCAGCTATATTATTTATTTTAAATAATATTTATTTATTCTTGGCCAAACTAATAAAATTTTTAAATTTTTTTTAGTTTTCATCTGTGGCTAAATTTTTTGATTATTTTAAAAAATTATTATTGACCACGGATAAATTTGTGGCTATTTTATTTATTTTATATAATATTAATTTTTGGCTACGGATTTACTAATAAAATTTTTAAATATTTTTTCTAAATCTGTGGCCAAATATTTTTATTATTTTAAAAAATTATTATTGGCCACGGATAAAGAAATTTTTTTTAAAAAATTAAAGGGATAATTATTTTTTAACATCTGAAGTATGACATTTTTTTGTGTCCGATTGCCATATAAACTACACGATTTTTTGCACTTCACCATTTGGGAGCGAATTCTGGCCAAAAAGGTTGTCGAAACAGTACCACGTGCAAGGCATGTGACCTTGGTAGGGGCATTTTCGTCATTTCACTTGTAGAAACATTGTTTGCAAAAATGAGCCCTATAAGATTCGAACTTGGGTAGAGAAGGAGTGCTACTACACCCATTACTACTTTGCCAAACATCAATATTGTCAAATATGAGGCAAATTGATATATTTGCACCATATAGATTCAAATAAATGAATTTTAATATCAATTTAAAATTCAAAAAAATAAAAGAAATATATTTATTTTGTGAATTAATAATTGATATTACTTTTATTTTAATATCAATTTTTAATCCAAAAAGAAGGAATAAATTATTCTTTTTAAAGAAAAATTTATCTTGCTAATTAATTAATTTTAAAAAGATATTGATAAAAATTAGAGCCAAAGAAACCACGAAATTGAAAGGAAATTGTTGTGCGAAAAGCGCCCTCATGACTGCAAATCAAAACCCAATGGAAACATTTTTTTTTTTTGGCGTTCTATCGTAAATTCTGCATTTAGGGCTCACTATTTGGTCTTTTAAATTTGGGGGGATTGAATATGGGTTGAGGGCATGAAAAGTAATTTGTCAAAAGTTGTGAGGGTATTAACGTGCAATCGATATGCTGGTTTGTTGAAGGGTTAATCTAACTGGCCAAATTGGGGGGTTGGGATAACCAGTCAATAGCCACAAGTTAACCTGAGGCTCCGGGTTTTTGGGGGTTTGTGGAATTTTCAATGTAAATGCTAGTTAACCCATGGGAAAATAAGCAAACCCCCTTTAACCGCAAAAGTAAACATTTCCTTAGGGTTTAGACATTCCTTCTAATTGTATAGGTAGACTCTATGGTTTCTTCTACATATGTATAAATGTGTGTATTTTGGTGTGTGAACAACTGTGTGTGTGAACTGTGTGCTGTGATCGTGTGTGTTATGATATCCAATTGGGGGGGGGGGGAGGGGGGGCCCTATTTATAGGAGTTTACTCAAGTTACAAGCATTATTTTATTGCTAAATCTTTAGTCTTTTTCAAGACAATTGTTGTGGCAAAATTTTAGGTCATCTAAGTGCACAAATCAAGATTTGATGATAAGGGTTTAAGTGTTAAGAATATTATCTTTTGCATATCTAAATGTGTGTTTTTGGCTAAATCATAGCCATTAATTTTTACTTAAGGATTAATGGCAAGATTATAGCCCGTGGATTAAGATATAGACTTGTAATTTACATCAAAGTGTAATGATGAAATAGTCCTAGTAAGTAAACAAGTGTGATTTCTTCTTCAAGTAATAGGGTTTATGGTGATGAAAACAAGTGTCCCTACAATTGTCTGCTATTTATTTAAGATTGCCTTATTTTGAAAATAATAGGTGCAAGTGTCTTACTTCTTCAAAAATAGTAAGATCAAGTGTCATGAAATATTTAAAAGATCAAGATCCAATAAAAAAATAATTTATTTTCGGCGGAATTTCAGCGGAAATTCCGCCAAAAATAATTAAATTATTCTTTAAAAATGATAACATTATCAATAAAATAATATATTAAATCTTGTATTGTAACAAACCGTTTTGTAATTTCACAAGTTCGCTACCCGCTCATATCTAAATGTTTTCAACAAGTGTTACAAAATTAGTAATTCAATAATACTCTTTTTCCTCAGGCATTATTTTTTGGTTTGATTGCTTTCTTCGTTCCATAAAATACGTAGTTCTACAAATATTAGTCATAACCCATAAAAATGTACCTACCTTATAATCCCGGGAGAAAATTCATAAGCCATTCTCATAATGTCTTTAAAATTATAACTTGAAGAAAATGGCACAAAACATACACCGACAAACAAATTCAAAAAATAAAGAAAGGCAAACATGATTACAAAAAGCACATGGCATTTAGTCTTTTTTTTTAGTTAAAAGTTAATAAATATTTACTATTTCTTTAAAAAAAATCAACTTTTGAATAAAAGCTATAATAAGTCATAATAAACACAATACTAAATTTGCATGGCACATATAACAAACACACACTTAATTTGACACATTTATTGGATACTATTTATAAAATATACATAACAAAACGTACAACGAAAAATAACGTCAAAAAAAATAGAAAGGCAAACATGATCCGAAAAAAAAATAACATTTAGTATTTTTTTTTTACTTAAAAGTTATTATAATCTACCACAAATTATTTATTTATACTAATTTTTAAAAGCAGAAAACAAAATTTTTAAAAATTACAATAATTATTATTAAATTTATTTTTAATTTATTATTTAATTATATTATTTAAAAGTATAATAATTTTTATTTTTTTAATTTTTTCAGCGGAATTTCTGTCGAAAATTATTAAATTTATTATTTAAATTTTTGGCAGAAAAGTCCGCCGATAATTTTAATTTATAATAATTTTTATTTTTTTTAATTTTTTCGGCAGAAATTCCTCCGAAAATTTTGGAAAATAATTTTTAAATTTTTTTTTAAATTCGGCCAAAAAAAACTGCTGAAAATTCCGCCGAAAATGTCTGCCGACAATAGCGCGTTTTCTTGTAGTGAGCATACATATATATTTTTTGGTTTTTAAAAACATATAGTATATAATTTTGATTTTTTTATGTATATAATAAGAAAAAAAATTTGTTATTATTAATATAGTTATTATATCTATTTTGTGTATATATAAAAAAAAGGGATCTCACATGTATGTATCTGATAGGAAAGAAAATTAAAAGGATCTTTGACTAATTGAAAACGAACTCCAGCTTCTGTCACAAGAATCACTAAAACGATACAAAACACAAATTCATTGAAAATATATACATTAATCAAGTAATTCGTGTAACTGCTTGCTAAGAAAAATATTACTTCTCTATAAAAACAATGATATAGTGTGGTCAACGTCACTGAAAAACAAGTTTATTAAAAATATTAAATATTTTAATATCTTTTTTACTCGTCTAATTTATGATATACATAAATAAAGTGATTATGGCGTCATAGCTAAACCACACTTGCTACTAATTTATTTAAGACGAGTTTCATTTGTTAAGTTTTACAGATTGATATGATACATCTCATGTGCTTGTTACTTATTAGATATTTTTTTTTGTTTTTGAAACAAAGCAAAGCTGCTTGCACTAAACAGAGGAGGCTTCGACCTCAATTACATTTCGAACAAAAGAAGGAACAGAAATAGAGGAACTAACATCGATCGGAGCATGACGGGCGAGTCGATGAGCCACCGAGTTACCAGAACGGCGAACAAAGCTAAAGCTAATAGAACTAAAAAACGAACAGCAGGCTTTGATATCCAAAATCAAATTACCGATCCTGGAAACGTCACGATCAGACTTATTCAACGCATTAATAACGAGCGAGGAATCCCCCTCTAAAATGACTGAAACCCAGGCCTTGCGTTCCGCCAACCTGGCTGCTTCTCGAGCTGCCACTGCTTCAGCGTGGATGGAGTCGCCCGGGATCATGAACTTATGTGAAAGCCAAGCCAAGACCGTACCACAATAATCACGGGCCACCACGCCAATCCCGATACTACCTTCGTCACCGAACACAGCCCCGTCGAAATTAATCTTGATTGTGCCAAGAGGGGGACGAGACCAGCGCACCTGCACCTTTGGATCTGAAGCTGCTGCTGTAATCTCCGTCCGAACCGAAGAGAGAGTTACGAACAGGTTCCTGGAGGCAGAGATCACGTCTATAGGGGGAACTCTAATATTCTCCATTATTAGCTTATTACGATTAGTCCAAAGCTGCCATAAAATAACTAGAAAAAGCATAAACTCATTCAAATCAACTTTGGAGTAAACCTTACGGACCCAAGATTCAGCATCATCAGTCCAAACATCAATGTAAAGCCACGGAAGGTTGGATAAAGCCCAGACTTGCCTAGCGAACGGACAAGTTAATAAGACATGTTTAGAATCCTCTGTTGGACTAGAACACAGTGAGCAAACGTCAGAGACACACAACCTTCTTCGCTGCAAATTAAAGGTGGTCGGCATCGCATCGTGGCAAACCTTCCAACCGAACAGCTTGAATTTCTCCGGGATTGGCAGCTTCCAAATAAAAAGCCAGCCTGGTCCAGGCCCCTGTGAGCTTGGATTGTTCAACAATTTAAGAGTCACAGCAAGGTGATAAGCGGATTTCACGGAGAAAAGACCATTATTGTTAAAATGCCAAACCAAGGTGTCCTCATGAGAATTAGAACCAAGAGGGATTGATAGGATACTGTCAACATCCTCTTTTAGGAAGGTCTCGCGGACAAGGGCTTCGTTCCACATGCCCGTCTCTGTCACAATTAAATCCGAGACCAAGTTGTTTGGGGAAAAATCTGATCTAGGCGAAAAAGGCTTAAAAGATAAAGGGCGGGGAATCCACTTGTCCTCCCAAATTTTAATATTTTGTCCCGAGCCTACCATCCAACGACAACCAGCTTGCAAAAGTGCTAAAGAACCAAATATGCTCCGCCATGAAAATGAGGGATTACGGCCAAGTCGCACGTCGAACTCGGAGAGAGATCCGAAGTATTTAGCTCTCAATACACGGCTAATAAGTGCATTCGGAACCTTAATAATTCTCCATAATTGTTTAGCAAGTAACGCATCATTAAAAACCCGAAAAAAGCGGAAACCCAAACCCCCCTCAGCTTTCCGAACACAAAGCTTGGACCACGCCACCCAATGAATTTTCCTGTTCCCCTTATTGTGCCACCAGAAATCAGCCAACATACCTTCGAGCTCACGAAGAAAAGTATCCGGAAGCCTAAAACAAGACATCGAATAAGCCGGGATAGACTGAAGGACTGATTTAATAAGCACCGTCTTCCCTGCTTGAGAAAGGGACCGCTCATTCCAACCTTGGATGCTTTTCCACATTCGATCACGAATCGATGAGAACACCTCTCTTTTACTCCGTCCGACAACTGCAGGTAGCCCCAGATACCGATCAAAACTGGTCTCAACTCGCAAGTGGAACATGTCAGCGATAGCATCCTTCAGCTCAAGGGGGACATTACTGCTAAACACCACTGAGGACTTATCCGTATTAATGAGTTGGCCCGAAGCATGTCCATAACAATCCAAGACTGAAAAAACCTGCCTCATTGCCTCCACCGAGGCCTGACTGAAAATCAAAGTATCATCGGCAAAGAATAGGTGGGAAATATTAGGCGCACCTCGGCAAACGGCCATACCCGTAAGCTCATTCTTGACCTCCTTATCCTGTAACAAACAACTAAAAACCTCTGCACACAAAAGAAACAAATAAGGAGACAAGGGGTCGCCTTGACGGAGACCCCGCCTAGGACGGATAAAGCCAAACACACTACCATAAAGGGAAGTTGTGTATTGACCATATAGCATAGATATATTACGAAGTTGTGTATTGTAAATAATTTTTTATATATATGTCTATGTGCTTTGGCTTAATGGACATATTTCACGCCATAAAGGGAATATAATGTTGGGGTTTGAATTCGAGCCAATATGTGTGCGTGGATAATGAGATGTATTATCAATAATAATAATAATAATAATAATTTTGTATATATGTACTTTGTTTTAGTACCTTTGAATATTGACAATGAAAATAAGGAAAATACATTAAGCATAAATCAACTACTGATTTTTTACAATAATGATATATGTCATCAAGACACTATAAGACAAAAAAAATTATATGAGCAGCAAAAAAGCAAGTGAAAATAATATATGTATATTAAATAATTTTTTTTATCATCGTTATAATAATAATAATAGAGATAGTTGTATCCTATTTCGATTAGGATTAGGGTTTTAGCTATTTAGATACTTGTTGAACTCTTATAGTTACATAACTCATATAGAAAAAACTATGTTTTATTTTCTTTATTCCAGTTTCTCTCAAGTTCTTGAAACTTTGAAGACGAATTATTCAAAACCCTTCAAAATTCATAGCTTCTGCTCCATCAAGTGGTAATCAGAGCCACGGTGCGCCCAAGACAAGATGGCCAACAACGGTGATAGTAGCGACCGTACTGTAATTGATGAACTCAAGATGGCTTTCACTGAATTTCAACAAGAGATGCGTCAATATTTTCAAGAGATAACTCAGGACATAACTAGTGAAATAAATCATTTGATTCACAATCTGAATATGATGCTTGCTCTTGGACGAATTGATGCAAATAGGAACGTGAACCGTGGATGGGCTTGCGATAGTGTTGTGCCACCGGTCCAGCTCGCTATAGGTGGTGATCATGTAGTGTTACAAGGGGCTCGTCTCTTTGTTGCGAGTGATAGTGTTGATGAAGATGAGTTTAGGGACATTGTTCAAGAACTCCCTCGTGCTGGTTTTCATCCTGGTAGTCGACTAGATTATGATGATGCTATAGATTTTTGCCTCAACATTGATCCCCCAAATTTTGACTGATATCTAAATTATAATAAAAAATACTTGGATGGTGTGTAATACCCTGTAATTCTATAAATTGAGATTATATTACAAGATATATATTTCAGTGAGAGCCATAGATGAAAAGATGGAATTTGGTAAAAGGATAAGAAACCTAATTGAGTATGAATTGGAAGTTGATGAAATTGCAAGAAAGAAAAATACTTGGGGCCTTAAATACATTGAGTGGGGATATTTGCAAAGTTCATAATGTTTTGGGGACTAAAGTGTATTAAACTCAAAGTCTTGGGGGCCAAATTGAGTAATGGGCAAAGCTTTGGGGGTAAAATTAAGAAGAACAATTGCACGGTGAACGCGAAAGGGGTAAGTTAGGGCTCGGTTTCGATTTCGTTCAATTAAACCCAAACGGCTTGGAGTTTTACAAAATTGATAAGAGGGCTTTGATAGATTAGGACGAGATGAATCTCCCCTTGAAACAGGTTTTGATTTCAGCGATAGTAGGTGGCGGCTCCTACGGCGGCAGTTCTGGGTAGAATGCCCTTGTCCACGGGTTGAGCTCAAATTTGGAGTTATGGGACCTGTTTTAGCACTTGGTTAAGTGGTAGTTGATTATTGACCCAATATTTGATATATATATATACATATATTCAAATAATTCGGTTGGGATTTTGAATTGCAGAAGTCCTACAAGATGTGAATGTATGTATATGATGGAAAGTTGTTCATGCATGGAGTAAATTTAGGTCCGTGTAAAGAGGTTAGTAATTGAAGATTGTGCATGTGAATGAATTGAGCAAGTGAAGTATATGGAATTGTAACAGATTATGGATTGTACTCATTTAAATTATGCTATATCTAACAAAAAGATAAATTACGTCGGTATGTGAAAGTAGCCTGTACAGGATTAAGTGGCTTATGTTGAGACAAGAATAAGCATGCTTTGAGAAAACAGCTGAGTCATGACAAAGCCTAATGGATTCGGCTATTCTTGAATTCTAGGTGAACGTGTGCAAAGGTGCTGATAAGTGAACATAACGAGCTTCGGTAAGCACATCCAGGTAAGGGTTTTTACCTTTTCTTGTTGGGAAGTGTAGCCACCGTATTTCTATCGCACTTATTTGACTATGAGCTCAAATATGTCTTACTATTTTGAATTGTTTAGGCTCACCGCTTGTTATAATCGTACTGTACTCCTAATCAATCTCTTGTACCGATGCTCTTGTATTGGACTGCTTTCAGTGTGCCGCCCATTTTCATATTGTGTTTGAATCCTGCTACTGTCTAGCTTGTATTCTCATGATTGTCAGCTTGTCTGATGTACTATTTGGGGCTTGCCACCCATTACATGCTATTCTGGACTCCTGATTAGTCCCTTATTCTATTGTTCTGTAATTCCTTCTTATCTTGTACTGTCTGAGTTTGCAGCCTATTTGAACCATGATAGATTTCAACTATTTCCTGATAACGATTGCTTGTGATTGTTGTTTATTATCGGTGCTACTGTACTGTATTGACGGGGACTTGTTGTCCCTCATGTATTGTGATTATTGGTTATTGTATTGCACTGCACTATTTTGAAACCTTTTTGCCTATTTATTGGACTGGGATCGTATTGTTATGGTGGCTATGGGGGTGCCCATAGTTCGCATTTGTTCCATGGGAAGCTCTCATGGAATGATCGGGTGGGCAACTCCCTCAATCAATTGTTTATTGACCGTATTGTCTGGTGTGCCACCCAGAATTTTGGAGTGATAAGGAAGGGTCTTAATTGTTTCTTGCTTGTGAAGTGATAAGTTAGTGAGACTCACCTTTATCTATTGTTTGAGATTGTTTTTGCATTGCTATTACTGGTTCTAACCTTTGATTATTTATTGTACTCACTCCTTGAATTATTTCGATAACTGAGCGTTATCATGGTCCTTGTATTTATTTGACTAGTTGTCCCCTTGAGCTCAGTTATCGCCTGGTTGTTATACACTAATTAACTAAGCCATGATCTTCGCCTCTACTTGTACTAATCAATCGAACCCTGCCGCATCACTGTTTTCACAATATTAGTTTTTGATATTCCTGTAACTGCGCCCTGAATAGTCTCGAGATAAATATACCAGAGATATACATTAATATTAATGTTTCAATACCTTGCGTATTTCGTATACCCTCACTGCGAAAATAGTAAGGCTTTGTTTGGTTCTAATATTTTTAGAAGGAAAGAAAAACGTTAAGGAAAGGAAAAGAAATTACAAGAATTTTAAAATTCTCTATCTTGTTTGGTTGTTAAAGAAAACAACAAGAAAAATGATTTTTATAGAGAACTGTCTTCCATCTTGCTTGGTTAATATTGTAAATTAAAGGAAAATGTGAAAATACACCAAAAAAAAAAATCCAAACAATCAATTAATCGCATAAAAAAAAGATTTGCATGAAATATATCAAAACAATCAATTAGTTTGAACAACAAAATTGAAGTGAGAGTGCTAGAGAGAGTAACATCAGACTAGAAAACAAAGTTTTTCTTCATTTTCCTCATCTAAATGGAAGGAAAATATTTTTTCTCAATTTATGTTGTATTTTCTTTCTATTTTTCCTTTCCTTACCATTTTCTTTTTTTTCTCCTTAGTAACCAAACATTAAAAAAAATACTTTTTCTTCTTATTTTCTTTTCCTTTCCCACTATAAGAAAACACGCTACTTTTGGCGAAATTTCAACAAAAAATAAAAAATAATAAAAAAATAATAATTTTTGCATTTTTCCACGGATTTTCAGCGGAAAATTTCTCCGAAAATTTTAAAAAATAATTTTTAAATAAAAAATAAATACATGATAATAATTTTTAAAATTTTTTGGCGGAATTTCGGCGAAAAATTCCGTCGAAAATAAAAAAAATTAAAAAATAATAATTTTTGAATTTACAGCGAATTTCGGCAAAAATTCGGCCAAAAATTAAAATAAATAAAAAATAATAATTTATGAATTTTTCGGCAGATTTTCCATGGAAAATTCCATCGAAAATTTAAAATAATAATAATAATAATAATTTTTAAATAATAAATAAATAAGTAATAATAATTTTTGAAATTTTCGGTGGATTTTCGATGGAAAATTCCATCAAAAATTAAAAAAAATAAAAATAAAAAAAATAATTTTAAAATATATTAAAAATTAAAAATTTTGGATTTTTATGTGAATTATTATTATAAAATTATTATTGTTGTTATTATTAGTATTATTATTATTATTTAATTAGAATTAATTGAATTTTTGTATGCTATCTATATATATAATATGTATGATATATATAAATTTTTAAAAAAATTAAAAAAATTAAAATTTTCATTAAATAAAAAACTTATTATTATTATTATTATTATTATTATTATTATTATTATCATTATTATTTATTTTTATTTAAATTATTGCATGCTATAAATATATAATGTAATAAATTATGTCAACAAAGTGAAGATAGCTCAACGGTAAGTGAGTTATTTGCCAACCAAGAGGGCAAAAGTTCAACACCTAGCAGCTCCAAAATTTGGGGAAATTTTGAGCGTGTAAGTGCTCTCGCGTGCAAGCTAGGGCAATGCCCCAGGTTCGACTCCTAAATTGGGCAATTGGAACTTCATTTTAAAAAATATAAAAAAATTCCGCTAAAAATTTATTTAATTAAAAAAATAAAAACAATTTTGGCAGGATAATCTGCCGAAAATGTAAAAAAATTTGGCGGAATTTCGGTGGATTATTCAGCTGAAAATTTATTTAATTAAAAAAATTTCTATCGAAATTAATTATTTTTGCAGAAAATCCGCCGAAAATACCATTTGTTCCTGTGGTTCCCTCTTAAAATCCTCGAACAACACATAGTGTAAATATATTTTCTTAAAGATATTATATATATTGGAGTGAAAATCGACATATATATATATATTGAAAAATGTATTTTGTCAAATATTAAATACATTATGGAGAAATGTCTAAAAGAATATTATTTTTATCAAATGTATATATAATTTTTTTAACCATTTCCCTTAACTTCAAAATAATACAAAATGTATATAAGAACATATTTTTGTGGAGGAATATTGATACACATCTTCAAATTTATCACAAGTTATTAATAATTACAAGTAGCTATATTTATTTCCACTCATTGAAATGAAAAATGACATAATAGATTAGTATAATGAAAAAGGATGTATAACTAACTAACTAACTAATTAAAATATGTATTTTTATATACATATATATATATATTTATATCTATAAATGTTTGAAAATTTACTATTAGTAAAGAAATAATCATACCTTATAAAATGCATGGATAATAATACACATTATTCATAATAAAGTCACATAATTGAGATAAAATCACATAATTCATATTATTGTCACATAATATCCATAGATTAATCATATAAACATTTAAATAGTATACACTTAAGCATCAAATAGTATATGTATAAGTATTGTAGAAAATGCAAGAGAAAATCGGGTCATTACACCCTCCCCTCCTTAAAAGAATTTTGTCCTCGAAATTCGGCTTTGGTTAGCAAAATAGTTGAAGGAATTTCCCCATCATCTCTTTTTCAGAACCATTTTCCAAAAATACGTTTACAAAAAAAAATGGAATTTAGAACTCAAAATATTATCATATACAAAATGCAATAGATGCACTGGACGTTTTAACAAAAGTTACCCATACCATTACCGAATGCCAGGCACTGGGACAATAGAGGTGGCTCCTGTAAGCTCAATAGGCGTCTCTCTTACACGTAGCACTTTGTCCTGCGGGCTTAACACTCTGCCTCATGGGCTCAGTCTATGACAATTTGGCCTAAAAGGCTCAATATATAACAGTTTGGCCTCATGGGCTCAATACTTATCAATATGGTCCGCAAGCTCAAGCGGTGGATCCCATACGCGTAGCACTTTGCCACACAAAGCACTTAGCTTTCGATTTTTCGACTGACCACCTGCTCTGATACCATTTGTAACATCCCCAAAATTTTCTTTATATTTAATTAAAAATAAATAGTAATATAAAACTTGTGCAAAATACAAGAGTTGCAATTTTAAAAAACAAATACAAAAGTAACTTTATTGTATAAAAGGCTTCCAACCCCCGCCCCCCCTTTTTTTGGCTTCCGCTATGCCACTCTAACATACTATCTCATTTCTATCTAAAAATATTCACATAAAGAATAATTAACGCGACGGTTGAGTAGAAATATCATTCAAACTCATAAGGTGAGTGTGTTTTAATAGGTGCACGAAGACACATAATTTTATATAATACTATAATGGAAATGAAAGCATAAAATATCTAAGACTTATAACATACTTAAATTTCTATTTTACTCATAAAGTTAAATAATACTCCTACCTTATACTATATTTTCTTGATGTATATATATATATAAGTGTGTATATATATATATGAGGGTAATATGTATTTTTATGTAGGTGAAAAGTGTGTATATTGTAAAGTGTGTGTGTGTGCTGTGTAGAGTGTGTGTGTATGTTTGTGTTGTGTGTCATGTGAAGAAAAATAAAAGCATGCCCCCCCATATTTGTAGTGTTGAGCATGTGAAATCAATTTATTTAATATTCAGGTCAATTTTTATTTAATACAATTTTTACACCTTGGTTGGGTAACTAATGAAATAGTCCAACTCATGGACTTAAGTGGTATCCTAAATATGCTTAGGTGCGCCCTAAATGGTATGAATCATTCCCCAATTAAATATGAGCCATGCAAGTGTAAAATTTTCTAGAACTGTTGTTACAAGTGTGAAGGTTGAAGAATAATCCTTAGCGGAAGCCAAAAAAAAAAAAGGCGTTTGAAAACTTTTTACGCAATAAAGTTACTTTTGTATTTTTTTTTAATTCTATAAACGCAGATTATATTACAAGAATATATTTCGGTGAGAGCCATAGATGAAATGATGGAATTTGATAAAAGAATAAGAAACCCAATTGAGTATGAATTGGAAGTTTTGCGGATCAAATTGCAAGAAAGAAAAATACTTGGGGCCTTAAATAAATTAAGGGGGTATTTTTGCAAAGTTCATAAATTTTGGGCACTAAAGTGTATAAACTAAAAGTCTTGGGGGCCAAATTGAATAATGGGCAAAGCTTTGGGGGTAAAATTGAGAAGAACACAATTGATATATATAAGAGAGAGAGAGAGAGAGAGAGAGAGAGAGAGATTGGTTGAGAAGGCTCTACACATATATACATACATTTACACACATATACATTTATATTCTCCTAAACTTCCCAAGCCCGTATCTTGCTCGTTTCGTCACCAAATCATGCAAATGATACGTTGTTTTGATCCCCACGATGAGAAGAACAAGATGGTGGTACTGTTGCTATGTTTCACTGATCAAAGAGAGAGCACCAGGAGGCAATGGCAGCGCGACAGCAGCGGGTTGCCAGAATTTAGCGATTTTTCAGTGACTTCTCGGTTGGGTTTGGAGCGTCTCAACCTAGGCAATCTATTGGTGCAATCAATTTCATGATTTGACGGCCGGTGGCGAGGCAATTACGTGGCGAACGCGAAAGGGGAAAGTTAGGGCTCAGTTTTGATTTCCTTTAATTAAACCCAAACGACTTGAAGTTATACAAAGTTCATAGAGGGCTTTGATAGATTGCGATGAGATGAATTTCCTCTTGAAAAAGGTTTTGATTTTGGCAATAGTGGTGGTGGCTCCAGTGGTGGCAACCGCCTGCTCCGGCGGCGGTTTTCGGGCAGAATGCCCTTATCAACGGGTTGAGCTCAAATTTTGAGGTGAACGTGTGCAAAGGCATTGATAAGTGAACATAACGAGCTCTGGTAAGCACGTTTAGGTTAGGGCTCTACCTTTTCTTGTTGGGAAGTGTAGCCACCGTATTTTTATCACACTTACTTGACTATGAGCTTGAATATGTCTTACTGTTTCGAATTGTTTAGGCTTGCTGCCTGTTATAACCGTATTGAACTCTTGATCTATCTCTTGTAGCGACGCTCTTGTATTAGACTGTTTTCGGCTTGCCACCCATTATATGCTATCTTGGACTCCTGATTAGTCCCTTACTCTATTGTTCCGTAATTCCTTCGTATCCTGTACTATCCGGGCTCGTAGCCTATTTGAACCATAATAGACTTCAATTGTTTCTTGATACTGATTGCTTGTGATTGTTATTTGTTACTGGTGCTACAATATTGTGTTGACGAGGACTTGTTGTCCTTTCTGTATTGTGATTATTGGTTATTGAATTGCACTGCACTTTTTTAGAACCCTTCTGCCTGATTATTGGACTGGGGATTGTATTGTTCTGGCAACTATAGGAGTGCCCATAGTTCTTTGTTCCATGGGAAGCTCTCAGGAACGAACAGGTAGGGAAGTCCCTCGATCAATTGTTTATTGCATGTATTGTCTAGAGTGGCCACCCAGGATATTGGAGGGATAAGGAAGGGTCTTAGTTGCTCTTGAATATGGGGTGATAAGGTGGAAAATCATTTTAACTGTTGTTTAAACTATCATTAGTTAATATTGATTATACTTACCACTATTTCCTTTTGTGAACACTTATTTGAATCACGTAATCAAATTGACCCCCACTGATTCCCAGGAACTACATGCTCACCGAGCAACTTTAATTAGTTGACATGCACTTGAATGTGATATACATATTTGATATTGTTTCTTCTATCGTAATACATTTTTGTTGCACGAGACACCCTCACGGAGTCACTCGGACTCATATTGTTACCTATTTACTCTACTCTTCAGATATAGAGAGCTAGTAAATTGTCAGAAGGTGGAAGTTCGATTGAAGTGCTGCTTGATGGTTGTCGTGATTGATCGGATGTTTTACTTTTGTGTACATATGTAATAACTAATGGAGTTAATACTTTGTGTGAACACTATGTATATGTGAAGAGTGTGTAGGCCCGTAGCCTACCCTTTTGAGTAGTAGCTAGATGTATATGCTTTTTTCGATTAGACTGATCATATACAAATGTATTTGAGCTATGTAGGTATGTATATTTGTGAGTTGTTACAGGTTTGAAATGCAAAGCTATATTGTTTGAGGTTTTCATTATGATGACAGGTGTTTGCTCGTTTAGCGACCAGCCCGGGGTGAGGTGCTCCAAGTCGGGGCGCTACATGAATTATAATAAAGAATACTTGGATGGTGAAACTAATGGTGAAAAGTTTTTCAATTGTGCTAGTATTCCTGAGGGCGAATTTGTTGATAGTATGGAAACATATGATGGAGGTCTTCTTGAAAATCATAACCTTGAAGTTCCTAACTAATATTGTCCAACCATTGCTAGATGGATTTCAAGATGTGTTTCTTGAAAAGTTGCTTAACGAATTCTCCCCTGTAAGGGATTGACATCGTCACATTGATTTGGCGCCAGGAGCAAGTTTGTCCCATCTATCCTACTACTAGATGAGTTACAAGAAGAATAAGAAATATAATCCTTGTCGCATAGTGGAGAAGATTGGAACTAATACACATGGTGGATTTACCAAAAGACTTGAATATTACTTCTATTTTCAATGTTTTTGATTTATTCGAATAGCATTCGCCTGATGAGCTATTTTTTGATTTGTTTAAATATCATCTGCCGGATAAGGCGCTCTATCCAATGTACAACTCGAGGTTGAGTTTTTTTCTCCCAACAGGGGAGTATGATGTAATACAAGAAGCTAGTTAATTTTAGGGTTTTACAGACCAAGAAGAGTTCCTGAAGAAATAATTTATTTTATTTAGTTTTAATATTTTCTATTGGTGTCTTTTAGTCCAATATGTTACTTTTGGACCAAGTTTAGTATTTTTTTATTTTATTTAGGAAATAGTCGTGTCCTATTTCAATTAGGATTACGGTTTTAGCTATTCAAATACTTGTTGAGCTCTTATTAGTTACATACCTCATATAGAATAAATTATGTTTTGTTTTCTTTATTTCAATTTCTCTCAAATTCTTAAAACTTTGAAGATAAGTTCCTCAAAACCCTTCAAAATTCATAACTTCCACTCCATCAAGTGGTATTCAGAGCCACGGTGTGTCCTGGACGAGATGGCCAACAACTGTAATAGTAGCGGCCCTACTATAGTTGATGAACTCCGGACTGCTTTCTCTGATTTTCAACAAGAGATGAGTCAATATTTTCGAGAGTTAGCTTAGGACATAACTCGTGAAATAAATCATTTGATTCAAGATCTAAATATGATGCTTGCTCTTGGATGAATCGATGCAAACAAGCACGTGAATAGTGGATGGGCTTGCAATGGTGTTGTGCCACCAAGCCACCCGCTACAGGTGGTGATCGTGCAGTGTTACAAGCGGCTCGTCTCTTTGTTACGAGTGATTGTGTTGATGAGGACAAGTTTGGGGAGGCAAGAACACCCTCGTGCTGGTTTTCATCCTGGTGGTAGATAGGTTAATGATGATGCTACAGATTTTCGCCTCAAAATTGATCTCTCAAATTTTGACAGATATCTGGATTATAATAAAAAATACTTAGATGGTGAAACTAACAGTGAGAAGTTTTTCAATTGTACGAGTATTCCTGAGGGCGAATTTGTTGATAATATGGAAAAAGATGATGGAGGTCTTCCTGAAATCATAAACCTGAAGTTTCTAGTATTGTCCAACCATTGCTAGATGGATTTCAAGATGTTTTTCTTGAAAAGTTACCTAACAAATTCTCCCTTGTAAGGGATTGGCATCGTCACATTGATTTGGCATCGGGAGCAAGTTTTACCCATCTCTCCTACTACTGGATGAGTTACAAGGAGAATAAGAGATATGATCGTTGTCGCATAGTGGAGAATATTGAAACTAATACATACATGTTGGATTTACCAAAAGACTTGAATATTCCTTCTATTTTCAATGTTTCTGATTTGTTCAAATATCATCCACCTGATGAGTCGCTTTTTGATTAGTTTAAATATCATCTGCCGGATAAGACACTCTATCCAAAGTACAACTAGAGTTTAAGTTTCTTTTTTTTTTTTTTCCAATGGGGGAGTATGGTATAGGACAAGAAGCTGGTTAATTTTAGTGTTATATGGACCCACAAGAACCCATAAAGAAATAATTTTATTTTATTTTGTTTTAATATTTTCTATAGGTTTCTTTTAGTCCAATATGTTGCTTTCGGACCAAGTTTAGTATTTTTCTATTTTATTTAGGAAATACTTGTGTCCTATTTCGATAGGATTTTAGCTATTTAACTATTTGTTGAGTTCTTATTAGTTACACAACTCATATAGAATAAACTACGTTTTGTTTTTCCTTTTTCCAATTTCTCTCAAGTTTTTGAAGCTTGGAAGACGAGTTCTTCAAAACCCTTCAAAATTCATAGCTTCCGCTCGGTCACAATTAAATACAGAATTTTCTCTTTGGGATCTATTTATGAATAACAACTTTTATACGATTCTTGTGGCTATTAAGATTTTAAGGTTATCATCAAGGTGTAATAAAACTTTTATGACTTGACAGGCGCTAGCAGTTTAGGTATACTCAATCGTACAAAGTAAAAGTGAAATGTAAATGATTAAATTTTGAGAAAATAAATATAAAATTTATTTTAAAAATCAAATCGAATCAAATCAGTTTTAACCACTTTTAATTTGTTTATATTAAATGTGTAATAAGTAAATCAAATCATCTAAAATACATTTATGCCATACAATTGTGAGAATAAACAAGAAAAAAAGGTTGAATGGTGGATTGAGAAAATCTTTTAAAATATATATATATATATATATATGTGAAAGAGAACATAAATAATAGAAGAGAGTGAGAGGGGAGAAGAAGAGAGAGAGAGTAGAAAAAAGAACATCATAGAGTGAGATAAAAAAAAAAGATAACAAATGAGAGAGAAGAGAAAAAATAAATAACCAAACAAAGAGAAAAAAAAAAAAGAAACAGATTGAAAGGGCATGCTTTTCAGAGCGAGATGCCAAGCATCTCACACGAAATCTGACTACAATTACACAAATGATGACCACGCTACACGTCATACTACTGAACAAGCAAAAAGCTGCTACATATTACAAAACGCTATGGATCTGGCCTGTACCAGAAGTTATGATGACTATATATTAAAGCAATCAACATATATATAAACAAATACTCTCTTCACAAATTTCAAACGTTCATTTCTAAACTAAGTAGCATAATTAAAATTTTAGATTGTGTACCAAATATATGGAATTTTAAAGTGTGTTTTCTTTTTACTCTTAACATTAGTCAGCGAAATTGTATATCGTCATGCTATTACCCTTTTCTTAGTAGTGATATAGATATCTTTTGCTAAAAATGAAAAAATTCCAATTTTGGGAGTCATATGTGTATGTCACAAAAATTGAACTTGAACTATTCCATAGTAGTCGGGGAGAGATTAATAAATAATATAATGCAATGTCAGATTAATCATATATATTTTAAAGTAGCTCACATAAAGCAACAAATTAGACATATGCATTTAAATGTGATGCATATCAAATTTTGGGACGATCAAAAAAATTTTAGGAGGGATGTTGAGTGTAGGAAAATTTTGGGAATTCTACTTTTCTAGAAAAACCTGTCATGCAAAAAAAAAAAAAAAAATTAGAACTCCACTGAATTAAGTAAGTATGTGCCTAAGAAATAATAAAACAAAAAATAAATTGCAATAAGGCGGGAAAGACAGCAAGGGAATCTTTTGTGCAAGTGATCATTTGATGCTCAAAGTATGCTCGATTTGAGTGCTTGAGTGAGTGAAGTGAATGTAGGTTACAAAGTACAATTTAGAACTTGTTTACAAATGAGAAACAATGGCTTTTTTATAGAATTGGCTTTGCACCAACCCACCCGATGATTACTCAGGGTTGTTCTTCCGAACTAGGAAGAGAATAAGAATTTTGGATCCCATCCAAGTGGGCCTTTGGGAGGCTAGATTTTGGATTTAGTCCCACCTTAATGAAGGAAAACGACGTGGTTGTCCTCCAACTGGGCCTTAGCATGCGCAAATCTTGAGCATGGTCGAGTTTTAAGCTCATTTTTTAGGTACTTTGTCTTGGGCTTTACCTCTTGGGCTGTTTCATGATATGTTAGCCAAATGAACTGATTTTTTAGGTGGTATTAAAATATATAGTTCTAAAATTAACATCACAAAGTATTAGATATGTGTCATGCATACAACTTCGATATAGCTTTCAATGTACAAAATTCTTTTGATCAAAGAAAATCTTCCAACACATCGAGATGGCTCAAACATGACAAGGGCCTGTTTTATTATGATTATTTTCAATGTTCACATAAAGAGTTGTTAGCCCTCATCATCTTTTGATGATGATTTGATTGACTAATAATGGGAAGATTTGATCTCTCATACTTCGGGAAGATTTTGACCAGTTAATGTTGGGAAGATCTCTCATGATCTCCTAACTTTGGAAGATTTTGACCAGCTAATGATTGGGAAAATTTGATATGAACTTCTTACCTTGCGAAGATTGATTTACTTATCTTAACTTATCAAACGTTGAGAAGGAAGGATCTCTTGCCTTTGATAGACAAGAGTGCACCTATAAATGAGCTGCATGCATACCAGAAGTTGTATCTCATTCACTCTGCTTGCCTCTGCTTGATTTTGAATGAGCGTTGTTGTGTATTGATAAACTAAATAAGTGTACTAGTTAGTGTGCTAAGGATCAGACACCTCTGTATTAGTACCAGGCCTCTACCAGTTGCACTTTAGTTGTGAGAGTAGTTTGATACTCTATATCGTCCAATTTGTTTCTCAGCTTGTCATAATCGCATACTAATGAAATACGTTTTACAGGTTTAAAAGCTAAGGGATGAAATATACCTAGGTAGTGGATTAAGTGTCAGCCGAACCAATATACATAACTAGTGTTTTGTCTTGAGCATTGTCCTCTTTTAATATCTATCAATTAGCATCAGAGCCAAGGGCTCATAAAAAGTTTATTTGGTTTAATCAACCTGAGTAAAAAGATCCTATGGCTGTATCAAACACTAACATGCATGTAGAGCGACTTTCACACACTAGGCCCCCATTATTTGATGGAACAAATTATGCTACATGGAAGAACCGTTTCAAGGAGTATTTCATCTTCATTGATTGCAAATTGTGACGCATCCTTAGTAAAGGGCCAAAATTTCCTATGAAGGGCGATGGAAACAAGAAAATCCCTAAGACGGAAGATGATTTCATGGAAGAGGATGAAAAGATTTTCTCTTTAAATGCAAAAGCTTAGTATATACTTTCTTATGCTCTTAATATTGAAGAATATAATAGAGTAAGAACTTTAGAATTAGCAAAGGACATGTGGGATATGCTACAAGTAACCTATGAAGGGACATGTCAAGTTAAAAATGAAAGGGTGGCTCTTCTCACCGGACAATTTGAGATGAACCCAGGTGAAAGCATAAACCATATGTATGCTCGATTCATAGAAATTGCAAACCAAATGTTCGCTCTAGGAAAGGGAGTGATAGAGGAAGAACAAGTTTGAAAAATCCTCAGATCACTCCCAAAAGAGTGGAATCCTAAAACCACAGCTATTTTTGAGGCCAAAGATGTTGATAGAATGACTATGGCTCAATTTATTGGCTCACTTACATCATATGAAATGACACTAATTTCACAAGAGAGTCAAGAAAAAAAAACGTGACTTGGCATTTAATGTTGAAATGACACTAATTTCACAAGAGAATCAAGAAAAAAAACGTGACTTGGCATTTAATGTTGAAAAAGAACCAACACTGGATAACCTAATTGAAAAAGAAATTGAAGATGAACTTGCTCTTCTTACCAAAAAACTTAGATATTTCTCAACTGCAAAACGCAAGTTCCAAAAGGACCCCGGAGGTAATTACAACAAACCAAATCTAGACGAACCTATCAAGTGTCATGAATGTGGCGAACCAGGGCATAAGAGGCCTGATTGTCCAAAGCTACGACTATATTATCAACTTAGGGATGATCGCTATCAACATTCAAGAAACATGTCAAATCAATGGGATGAACATCATCATCAACCTAGATCCATGACAGCAACATAGGATGACCCGGAACCAGAGCTCTTCGAAAATGAAGAAGATGGTGTAAATGTTAGCTTCATGGCAAGTGAGGTAAAGTCTAATCCTTCTTCTACCAGATATTATTCTAAAAACGAAGATCATGAAATACAAGAACTATTAAAGAGTAATCAAGAAAAAAATGAGAAATTATTTTCCAGAAACAAAGCTCTTGAAGGAAATTTTATGAAAATCTTGAGAGAAAAACATGACATTGAAGAAAAACTACGAGATTTGTCAGAACTTTTAAAAAATGAAAGGATACACTTTTGAAAGAAAATGAAGTCTTCTCTGAGAAAGATTCTGGCTTGGAAGAAGAAATAACTAAGATTAAACAGAGAAGAAGACATCCTTCAAGAAATATTAGAAACAAAAGATGCTATAACTGTGGTAGATAGGGACATATACAGTACAATTGTTTTGAAATCCCAGCACCCAAAACTTTTTTAAAGTGGATTCTGAAAGGTGCCATAACTAACCCCAAAGGATCCGGTAATACTAGGGTATCCTAAAATGAATTAATTGTTACAGGTCTCATCTTCCAAAGCATCCTAGAATAGTAAGTGGGTATTAGATAACGGATGCTCGACACATATGAAGGGTAATAAAGAGAACTTTACACATTTGGCAGACTGTGATGGTGGAAGTGTGATATTTGCAGAGAATACTAGAGGTAGCATTATAGGTATGGGCACTGTTGGTACCACCAATGGGATATTAGATAGCGGATGCTCGAGACATATGAAGGGTAATAAGGAGAACTTTACCCATTTGGAAGACTGTGATGGTGGAAGTGTGATATTTGCAAAGAATACTAGAGGTAGCATCATAGGTATGGGCACTGTAGGTACCACCAATGGGACATTCATCAAAAAGGTCTGGTTGGTACGTGGTCTGAAACACAATCTTCTAAGTATCAGCCAACTGTGTGACAACAGGTATGACGTTAAATTTTCTTCCTACTACTGTTACATTCTTAAAAAGGGTCAAGAGATTCTAATTGCAAAACGAGATAAAAATATTTATTGTCTTCACCTAAAAGATATCTCTGATCAAACACTACTAGAAAAAGAGCAAATAGCCACGGAAAAAATCCGTGGCTAATAGCCACAGATTCGCCACGGATTAGCAACGGTTTTCGGTGAAAAATTATTTTGAGCTTTAGCCACAGATTGGCCACGGATTACCCGTAGCTGATTTAGCCACGGCCAAGCCGTGGCTAAATTTGGCGCCAGTTTTGCCGCCAATGGTTAGCCACGGCTTGGCCACGGCCAGACCGTGGCTAAGCCGTGGCCCTTAGCCACGGTCTAGCCATGGCCTAGCCGTGGCTAAGGGCCACGGTTTAGCCACGGCCTAGCCGTGGCTAAAAATTTTTATTTTTTTTGGTAACAAATATGATTTGAACTCTTGACGTGTTAGTTAAAGTTAGAGCATTAAACCATTACACCACTTTAACTTTTTGTTTAATAATTAATTTTTGTTATACTTAAGTAATATATATATATATATTATATTATATATATTGATATATATAATAAATGATTCGATATATTACATACGTATAAGATTAGATATACTTATATACATGTGTATTTATATATAATTAGCTGTATATATATTAGATGTATAAGTATATATATAACATATATTAGATATATAATACACTAATATATGTTTATTTCATATAGATGATTGATCATATATAGTACATATGATTAGATATATATATATATATATATATTAGATCTATATATACGTACACTATATTTATAACATATATTAGATATGTTATATATAGATATATACTTATATCATATAGACTATATATAGAGGATTAGAATGTATATATAATATATTAATATATATGAGATACACATTGACATATACGTATATTGATATATGTATATATGATATATACACTTGGACATATATATATACACATATATTGATATATATATACTTGAACATATGTATATATGCATGATATATATATATATATATATAAATATAGCCATGGATTAGTCACAAATATATATATATATATATTGGTACATATATACTTGGATATATAAATATATGTATCAATATAAATTTACATATGTATCAATATATATATATATATAAATTTATCTGTGGTGCAAAAAAAAATGAAAAAAAACAATTAGCCACGGATAAATTTTTGTTATTGATATTTTAATTATCTCAATATAAATTATCTATATATACTTGGATACATATATATATTGATACATATATATACTTGGACATTTATATATATATTGATACATATATACTTGGACATATTTAAAATAGATACATATCTATCAATATATATACTTGGACATTTATATATATATATATTGATACATATATACATGGACATATTTAAAATAGATACATATATTGATATACATATATATGATATATATACTTGACATATATTATATAATACCACACATATACAAAGATATTGACAAATTATCACGAATTAAAGTTGCTATTATCTAAATATAAATTATATAAATAGACTTTTGTTATAATTTTTGTTTTTGATATATTAGTTTATTAAATATTTGTCATAAAAAAAAAGTTGAATATTGAACGATAAAGTCAAAGGTAAATATCTTTATTTTTTTAAAAAAATAATTGGTTAATAATTTATAAAAATTACTAAAATTAAATTACAAAAATTGATAAAACTAATGAAATTTATTAGATAATTTAAGTTTAAAATATTGTAACAATATAGTTTAAGTATAAAACAAATCAATCAATAACCAAAGAACTCCCTTGGCGCAACGGTTGCATGCTCCATTTATAACATTGATGTCCCGTGTTCGAATTTCCTTGATTGCAAAAAAAGAAGCTTGGGGACGCGGGTTTCAGTTCCGGGTTGGGGCGCGGTTCCGGGTTGGGGCGCGGGTTTGGGTGTAATTAGCTTTTTTTTTTTTTTCCAGTGGCCACGGATTGGCCACGGCCTGGCCGTGGCTAATCCGTGGCCCTTAGCCACGGCTAGGCTATGTCTAGAAAAAAGTGGCCAAAGTTGGCCACGGTTTGCCCGTGGCTAAGCCCAGCCGTGGCTAAGAAGCCGTGGCGAAGGTTAGCCACGCCACTTTTAGCCACGGGAAAAATCCGTGGCTAATCCGTGGCCAATCCGTGGCTAATCTCCTTGGCCATGGATTTTTTTGCCAAATCCGTGGCTAAAATCCGTGGCTAAATGCCTTTTTTCTAGTAGTGAAAAGACAGAATGCTTAGCCGCTACTGATGACTCTAACTGGTTATAGCACAAAAGACATGGACATATAAACTCTAATCTTTTATCTCACATCTCGTCATATGAATTAGTGAAAGGTCTACCTAAAATAAATCTTTCTAAAGACAGAATTTGTGATGCCTATCTTAAAGGCAAACAAAAATGAATCTCTTTAAAAATCAAAAATATTATAAGCACTTCAAACCCTTTGGAGTTGCTCTACTTAGATCTATTCAGGCCAATGAGAACACAATCTTTAGATGGAAAGAGGTACGTTTAAGTTATTGTAGATGACTATACATGATTTACATGGTTATTCTTTTTAGCTCACAAAAAGGATGCTCTTAAAGTATTTATCCCTCTCACAAAACATCTGCAAAATGAAAAAGAATGGGATAGCAAGAGCATTCATAGTGATCATGGTACGGAATTCGATGAAACAAACTTTCTTATATTTTGTGAACAAAATGGTTACAATCATGAATTTTCTGCGCCCAAAACACCTCAACAAATTGGGGTAGTGGAACGCAAAAATAGAATTCTTCAAGAAATGGCTCGAACCATAATACACGAATGTAATGTACCTATGCATTCATGGGTTGAAGCTGTTAACGCCGCATGTTATATATCAAATTGAGTATTCATAAGGCCTCTTCTACAAAAAACCCCTTATGATCTCTAGTTTGGTAGACCTCCGAATGTTTCATATTTTAAGATCTTCGATTCTAAGTGTTTTATTTTAAATGACAGAGAACACTTAAGTAAATTTGACTCTAAAACTAACGAAGGAATTTTCGTTGGCTACTCCACGAAAAGGAAAGCTTACAGAGTTTTTAATAAACGAAAGAATCATGTTCAAGAATCAGTCCATGTTGTTTTTGATGAGACTAACAGTAAAGTCAAGGAATCCTTGAGTTATGATGATTCAGATCTGATGAGACTAACAGCCATCCGATGGACAAAATTATTGGTGATCCAAAGTCTGGTATCACTACCAGATCACAAAATAAAGATAACAGTGCCTTCCTCTCCATGATAGAACTTCACAACACTGGTGAAGCGCTAGAGGATCCAAACTAGATAAAGGTAATGGAAGAAGAATTAGCCCATTTCCCGAAAAACCAGGTATGGGACCTGGTAGATAGACCTAAAGATCAAACGGTCATCAGTACTAAGTGGGTTTTTCAAAATAAATTGAATAAAAATGGACAGGCAACTAGGAACAAGGCTCGCCTTGTTTCCAAAGGGTATTGCCAACAAGAGGGGATAGATTTTGACGAAACCTACCCCCATGTTGCAAGGTTGTAATCTATTCGCATGTTGCTAGCATTTGTATATTTTAAAAAATTCTCCATTTTTCAAATGGATGTCAAAAGTGCTTTTCTAAATGGTTCCATTAGGGAAAATTGTTTTGTTGAAGAACCTCCTGGTTTCATTAACAAAGAGTTTACCAAACACGTTTTCAAAATAACGAAAGCTCTCTATGGTCTAAAACAGGCACCCCGTACCTGGTACAGAAGACTTAGTCTATATTAGTTTCAAACAATTTCACAACAGGATCAATTGATCCTACCTTATTTATAAAAAACCAGAACCAAGACATCTTACTGGTACAAATTTATGTCGATGATATAATTTTTGGCAGCACTGATATACTTCTCTGCCATCTTACTGGCATCATATCTATAATTTTTTGGAATTCAAGATGAGTATGATGGGTGAACTCAAGTACTTTCTTGGACTCCAAATCAAGCAGTTAGAAAATGGCATATTCCTATGTCAAGAGAAATACTTGACCGGTGTGCTAAAGAAATATCACATGTAATCTTGTAATCCGATGTCCACACCTATGTGTACTTCTACAAAGCTAGACAAAGATGAAGCAGGTAAATTGATTGATGAAAAATTTTATAGGGGTATGATTGGTAGTTTGCTTTATCTCATTGCTAATTGCCCTGGATATACTGTATGCAACAACAATCTGTGCACAATTCCAGTCATGTCTAAACAAATCTCACCTAACAGCCGTAAAATGGATTCTTCATTGTTTAAAGGGGATGACCAGACATGGACTCTGGTACCCGACTTCCAATCACTT
This sequence comes from Petrea volubilis, assembly GCA_026212405.1. Classification (NCBI taxonomy): domain Eukaryota; kingdom Viridiplantae; phylum Streptophyta; class Magnoliopsida; order Lamiales; family Verbenaceae; genus Petrea; species Petrea volubilis. The sequence goes on along the minus strand of CM047881.1, from coordinate 10,504,670 downwards.
TGATATGGTTGGTTTTTCAGATGCTGATTATGCAGGTTGCATAATCAATAGAAAAAGTACCACAGGGACATGTTAATACCTCAAAAATTGTCTTGTCAGCTGGTCGTGTAAAAAATAAATTGTCGTGGCACTATCAACCACTGAAGCCAAATACGTGGCACTGGGAAGCTGCTGCACCCAAGTATTATGGATTAAGCAAACACTAAAAGACTTCGGACTCAACCATGACACCGTACAACTATATCGTGACAATACCAACACAATTAGCATATCAAAGAATCCAGTCTTTCACTCTGGCACAAAACACATAGACATACGGCATCATTTATTGCGAGACCACGTTCAGAAAGGTAGTGTACAGATTCTTCGTATCAACACAAATGAGCAAGTAGCTAATATTTTTACAAAACCTCTTCTCGAGAAAAGATTTTCTTATTTGAAGAAAAGATTGCTCATTTGCATTATATAATTTCAATTTCTGCTTTTCACTTCTTTAACATAAAAATAATAAAAACAAAATATATATATATGAGTATACATATACACACACACATATATATATATAATAAATAAAATATACAAACTAACCATATGCATTTCTTTCTAACTTAATTTTATATACGTGTCTATATTATATATATATATATATTAATTGACCTAGTTAACTATATACCTACATACATTTAAGGGATTTTACCCTATGTAAATACATAATGTATCTTATTAACTAAGCTCTCGTCTTTCGACTTTCCATCTTCTGTATATATTTTACCTAGTATTTTTTTTTGATAAGCAAATCTCAGGAACTACGTTACTGGAAATAGTATTATTTAACTTGTAACTTATCATGACACAACTCATTAACAATACAATCTGGGGGGTTTCCCCACCATATTTCAAACGTAATTAGGTTACAAGCAGAGAAAAAAGCGACTCCAGCACAGATGTCTCCGACATCGAAAAGGAGAACGACGGCCTACGATCCAAGCAGACCAAGAGGCAAAAGAACACACTGAACTCCTTTACTTTTGAGTTCAAATTCTCCAACGATGAGGCAAACCGTCGATTCAAGAGACTCACCAAGCACGAATTGAATCAAAGGAGAGCGATTTTTTTTGGAGATCTTCCTGATGCACCAGCTATCAACTACCACTACAGGAAAAGGGCCAATTTTGGGGGAAAAATCCTGCAGAAATCTGAAGGAATTTTCATCGAAAAATGCTAAATCCGGTGGAATCATGTCCGCCGGAAAAAAATGGCCCCGGAACGGCGTTTTTCGCTGGAATTCCGCTAGATTTCCACCGAAAATTTCCACCGGGGTGACCATCTGGCTAAATTCCGGCGAACACTTCCATCGGACAACCGCTGAGCGTCAACACTGCCCTACCGGAATGCCGCCCCACCGGACCGCTGCCGGCCCGTCGCTGTTGCCAGACCCTACCATTGCCCGATTGTCGCCATTGGAATAGTACATCCCAAAATGTAAAAATATTTATAATTGAGGAAATTCGAACTTGTTACCTCAAGGTTGGATAATCAACCCTTCACCACCAAACTATTACCGGAGGTTGTTTTCTATTTTGTTTTGTTTTATATTTATTATATATTTATTTGATTATTCTTATTTTAATTTATTTTAACATTCTTTCTTTCAATTTTAAAAAACAAATCAAAATCCAGTTAAACCCTCAAAGCCCTAAACGCCTATCCGTCGGCTTGAGCGGGCACAATAGGATTTTCGACATGGATACCAAGACTGAATCCAAACCCTTTTTAACCTTAGATACAAGACTGGTTCAACAATTTAACCCATGCAAAAAGGATGCAAGAAGATTATGGAATCTGGAGTATGCCATCATCATGTTTTAGCTTTGACATTATTTAACACACAAACAACTTAGCAATGCGTAATTTAATAAATTAAAACATTTTTAAAATGAATAAAGCAATATTAAATAGAAGAGAGCAGGGGCGTACCACAAGTTTTAACTTTCAAACTTCTTTTATTTAATATAAGCTTTATAAGCTTTGTACAATGCGAGCCAGAGATGGAAAAAGAAAAGACCGGAGAAATATAGAAAAAGAAGGAACAAAACATATAAAACTTAAAGAAGAGGGTGAGGAAAGGATACATAACAACTAAACATACATCCGTTTATATAGCGGATGATTTTGCAAACCAACAAAAAAGAAAAAGTAACTTTAATAATTTACACTGCCATATTTTCAAAAGGCTAAACAAATTATTGTCCTTTGGCATCTTGCACATTAGTTTGGCCGACATCTTTTTTCATGCGTTAAAAAGAGCACAGGAATTTCTGTCTCTGAGTCATTTTCAAAATCCAGACACAGTAACTTCAATTATGATAGCCACAGTTCCTTCAATTATTCAGAAATCAGACGTCATGGCTTACGTCTTTAAACATGGCGCTTTCCGAGAGCCTTATCTCCAAGGACAGCAATCATGGCATCCATTTGTACATCTGTTTCTTCTGTAAATGGATCCTGGCTTTCACCAGCAAGAACTTTTTCTCCTTTGGAAGATGAGGAAATTAAATCTTCCGTGTCCAAGTCCACATCAAAATTGTGTTTCATATCAGCTTTCAAAGTTTCCAAGTAGGCATTAATTACCTCAGTCTTGGAGAATGATCCTTTCATGTTTAAATCTTTAACAATCTTGGTAAAAAGTGTTTTTTCATAAGGATTTTCTTCTGCAGCAATTTTCTGGTAGTTTTTAACTGTGGTTTTAATCAAATCAATGGTCTCTTGGGAATGAAGAAGACCAGTTTTTTCATCAATGAGAATCATCTTTTTCCAAAACGAGGTGAAAAAGATGTGTTTTAAACATGGCAAATTTTCATAAATGTAACCTATTTCAGGTTCCCACTTCCAGATCCAAGGGATGGAGAATTCCATAAAAAAGTGAAGGGAAGCAATACCTTCAATCCAACAATTTTCTTTTTTGGATTTTTCAACATGGGGAGAGACTTTAATCCACTCATTGAACAAAGTTTTAAACGGTTCAGGAAGAACATTAATGGAAGGGCCAAAGGTGATCCACCACTGGATGAACCACGAAGGGATTGGGCTTTTATGCAATAAAGGGCAGGTTTTAAACCACCATGTGTGTTTCTTTTTATGATTATCATAAAAGAAACAATTTTTAAAGGCATCAACATAGTCCCAGTAATTGAATTTAATCATTTTCTTTAATTCAGGACTATAAAATTCCTTTTCTTTCAAGGTACTTAGTCCCCATTGCTCTGCAGTAATTATCTGCCTGATTATTGCCTTAGTAAAATTATAATAGGCATTTGAATGTTGTGGGTAAAAGTGTTTAAATTGAACACCCATTTTTTCCAAGATCATTTCATATACCAGTCTGCCTTTATGCACACCAACTGAATATGATCTATTTTCAAGATATCTTTCCTTTAACTCATATGGATCTTTGGAGATTAAAAGATCGTTTGGCTCAGTGAGGATAATTACCTTGTTCCTTGCCATGGGAACATACGGAAGGGGCTCCATATCTTCATTATTCCCTTGTGCCGTCTCAAAATTAGACGCAACATCAGCATAGGAAGCTTTACTTCCAGAACTAGATCCTTGAGATCTACCTTGATCTTTTAATTTTTTTTGTTTAAGGAATTCTTGAAATTCGTGATCCATTTTACTATCATTTGAAGAGAAACTTTCATTATAAAGTTTCTTTGATCCTATCTGATTTACCAGATGTCTGCCTCCTCTACCTCTACGGAAATTACCCTAGCCTCGGTACGAACCACCAGCTTCTCGTGGATTCATTAATCCTGTCAAATTAAGCAATATATCGTTCATTGATAATCTTTGCAAGATCTTTTTTCTGGATTTTTAACTCATTAAGATGATGAATGTGTTCTAAATGAATAGGGTTATTATAATCAGTGAACTTGAACCAAGTTTCAAGGAGACTAATATGTCTATCAATATGTCTAGCTCTTTTGACTAGATATGAAAGGTAAGATGTTTTTCTCATTAATTCAAATTTAATTTTTCTTAATTTAAAAAGATTTATTTCCTATGGGGTTTTTAACCCTAAATCCGTTAAATATTGATTTAATCTGGCTTCCCAGCCTGCTCTTTCTTCTTCATTCATGTGGGCAATTTTCCTTTAAATTAATTATCTCCACAAGATAGGACCATCCATCTGTGCATTAAGAGGGATTATTTAAAAATCCTTTCAAAATAGTATTTATTTCTTCAATATAATCAAGACAATTCCTGATACTTTCATTAATATAATGTCTAGTTTCATTATTAGTATCAGGATTAAATAGTCTTTCAAAAAGAAATTTTAATTTTTCACCCGTTTCTTCTTTTAATTTAGAAAGCCTTTTTAAATAAGCAATTTTAGTTTCATCAGGAGATTGGAAAAGGCTTGACATTTTATCTGCAAAAGATTAACATATAATGTTATCAACAAGATTATTGAGATGAAAATATAATCCAAGATAAGATTGATAGTGATATGTTAAATATCTTCTATCTTCATATGATAATGGTTTTTCATTGTCTAAATATCTGTTATTCATTAATGCATATTTAATATGATTGCATATGGTTTTAGCAATTTTAAGGTCTTTAATTAGCATAGACATACCTTTTCCTTGAGATTGAAAAAACTGTAAACAATCATGGTTATTATAAAAACATTGGTAAACAAGTCTATCCATATCAATCATGATATAAATACGTTTAACATTATTTTTAGGTTGCAAACAAGTACATCCAGAGGAATTACTCATGCTACGTTTAACATTATTTTTAGGTTACAAACAAGTACATCCAGAGGAATTACTCATGCTATACAACTTTTATTAATAGCAGAAAGGACACTTTTCCGTCCTATAATATAAGCGTTAATATTATTCTCAATCCATGCTTTATCAACAGGATGCAGTGGATGACCATCAAGATAATGTCCTGATTCAAGACATTGACTCATAAGCCTAATAAGCTTATCAACTTATCTAGAATGTTGAATTAGTCTAGGAATTCCTTTAACATTATAGACTTTGAATCTAATAAAACTATTATAAAGATGCTAATATGCATATTTTTCATCAGGATGGAGAATCATGATTTCAAGGATTTTAACCCTTGGAACAATCTTCTGTCTAGGGACCATTATCCTGTAAAAATTCTCTAATTAGGCAATCAGGAAGACTATTTTCATGTCCTTTCTTGTATTTTATTTGAAAATCAAAAGGGGCTAAATGTGATTGCTACCTAGCATACATTTGTTTACTAACATCATGTTTGAAATCTTTATCAAACATGAATTTAGCTGCTTGACAGTCAGTGAACACAGTAAAAGATTGATTATATAAATCATCTTGGAATTTAAGCACACATTTAACTATGGCTAATACCTCTTTGGCTATTGTCGCATAGTTTTTCTGGCTATTATTCCATTTGCCTGACTAAAATCTAACTAATTGTTTAGACTTATCTAATGGGGACATTTGACTTAAAATTCGACCATAACCTATATCACTAGCATCAGTTTCGATTATTTTTTCCCAATTAGGATAGCTAACATAAGACAGGGTAAGTTACTAACCTTTTGTTTTATTAAACTTACAGCTTTAGTATGTGCTGAACTCCATGGTTTAGGATTTTTCTTTAACCTGTCATACAGTATTGCTGTATCTTGTGCTAAACTTTTATAATAAGGAGAAATATAATTAAGGCTACCAAGAAATTTTTGAAGTTGTGTTTTATCAGTGATTTCATTAGGAAATTTAGAAGCAAATTCAATACTCCTATTTATAGGAATAATTTGACCTTTTTCAATATTATGACCTAAAAATCTTATCTTTGTTTGGAACAATGTCATTTTTGGTCTAGAGATTATTAAACCACTTTGAATAATTATTCTTTTAAAAATATCAAGATGTTTAAAATGTAACTCAATAGTTTTAGAGAATACTAAAATATCATCAATATAAACTATTATAAAATCAGTGTAAGGAATAAAAATATCATTCATTATATTTTGAAATTCTGATGGTGCATTTTTTAAACCAAAGGGCATAACATTCCACTCATATTGTCCAATAGGGACATTAAAGGCAGTTTTATATCTATCTTTTTCATGAATTTGTATTTGCCAATATCCAGATTTTAAATCAAAGTTAGAAAATATATTAGCATTATATAATCTATCAAGTAAATCTTTTTTGTTTGGGATTGGATATCTTATCCATTTTAAAACTTTATTTAAAGGTTTGTAATTTGTTACAAGTCTAGAACACCTCTTTCAATTTCAGCATGTTTATTAACATAAAATCCTGTACATGACCATGGTGACTTAGATGGCCTAATTAATTTTTTATCCAGTAATGAAGATATTTCTTTCTTACAGAGTTCTAGGTATTCTTTATTCATTTGACTAGGGACGAGATTTTGTAGGAATATTTATTTCCTTAAAATCATCTTCATAAGGAATAGACACTATATGTTTGTTACGATTCCAAAAAGCATTAGGGTGATCATTACATATTTGTAAAGAAAAATTATTTTCTATGAGTTTAATTTTTTCATTTAACTTAGGATTTCCCAATTTCTCTTCTAAAGTATTAACTAGGATTTCTTGTTTAAGAAAATTAATTTGATTGTGTTTAGCACTAATAAGGTCCTGAATTTCATTTAAGATTCTAGTATAAGGTTCAGTTATAAAATTAAACTGAATTTCCTGATTACCAAATGTGCCAATAAATCCATTAGTATCTATGTGTTTTAAAGGAAATAATTTTTGAATAAAAGGAGTACCAAGAATTATTTGATTTGTCATATTTTTAACTAATAAAAAACTAGTGGGAATACAAACTTTATTTTGACAAATAAAAGCTTTAGGAAGTTTATATTTTATATCAAGTTTTTTACCATCTACTGAACTTAAATTATGAGTTGTTTTATAAAAATACCTGGTAGGAATTATTCCTTCTTGAATACAATTTAAATCTGCTCCACTATCAACAAGAGCAGTTAAATCTTTAATAAATTGGTTATCTATTAGAAGTGTGATTTTTATATACCATTTTTGAGAAATAACCATATCAAGAGTAGCTAAGAAATTAGTATATTCATTATTTGAATTTTTATCTTCATTATCAGATTCAGATTGGAGAATAGTTTTTCCCTTTTCTAAAATAGAAAGTCGATTATGAAATGAATTATTTTCTTCTTTTAATAAAATAATCTCTTGTTTTAAACTATCAATTTCTTTAACTAAATCAGACTTAGTAATAGGATTTCCATTTTTATATTTATCTTTTAACATTTGTCTTACTACATCCATAGTATAAGGAGCTATACTTTTATGGACTTTCTTGGGTTTATTATATTCTGGATTACTAGTTTCACCTGTAATATGTTATATAAGAAAAGATTTTATACTAGGATCTTTAGAATGTTTTAAAAGATCTAGTGTAGAATTAGATTTAATCATATTTATTTCAAAATCTTTAAACTGGGATATTAATTGATAAAATTGATCATGATCTTCATTTTGTTTTAAACAAGGTTCACCATTTTTACATGGTTGACATTCATCTTCTGTTTCAGACGTAGATTTATATATTTCATTTTCCAAAACTTTAATCTGATCACTATTAATAGATCTATTATGTGAGCTATCACTTTCACTTTTAAGTTCAGAATCGGATATTAATAGTATTTTACAAAGAGATTCTTTTAAATCTTCATTAATATTTAATGCATGAATTTTTTGTTTAACTCGACAATCTTTAGCGTAATGTCCGATTTTTCCACATTTAAAACAAGCATTTAATTTTTTATATTTAGATTTCTTAAATTTAGAAAATTGTTGTGGTTGAGATTGTTTAAACTCTTGTCTTTTAAAACGACGTTTTTCTCTTTTATGTCTTTTATATTCTTTATAACTAGGAGACTTATATTTTTTCTTTGTATGTGATCTATGAGGTTTATCTATTTGTGGATGTTTAGGAGTAGTCATACCAAATTGATCACAGAAATCACCTAACTGTTTTTTACTTAACATATTATGTTTTTGAACTTGTTGATTTAATTTAATTTCATTACAGAGACTTAGTGCTTCATTAATGCAAGCACCAATTAATTTACCATATGTATAATCATCATAATTCATTTGTAAATTATCTTGTCTAAGGGTTTTTCTTACTCTTTCAGCAAACAAAGGGGGCAATCCATCTATAAACTTATATTTCCAATGAGGTGAGTTACTCTCTAGAAGTTGTAACACTCTACTTACGAAAACATCTTTATACCACCTAAATGAACTTAAGGTGTGACATCTTTGATTTTGTATAAGGGTTCTTATGGTTTCAGAATTATCTGACCATCTACCAGTAAAATGTTCAAAAATATTGACTACCAATATGTAAACAACATTTTCAACTTGTTCATTATTTTCCATTTTGACAGAGGCTAAAATATTGGCTTTAAAATCCTAGGTAAGGTAATTATCCCACCATCCTTTTAATTGACCAGTAAAACCAGCTATTATCATTGATACAATAGATTTATCTGAATTATTATTGTTTTTACAAACAGTACTATACATTAACATACGATGTATCATATTAGCAATTTGATGATTTGTAAATCCATCCAATTCTATTCATAGATGTGGTTACCACTATAACTTGTTGTATTAACAAATTCTTGTTCTTCATACAGAATATCTTGAGGTGTAGGTCTAGGGTAATAATAAAATCTTTGATTGGGTTTATCCGCATATTTACTTGAATAAGATTTTTTACCATATTTACCAATTTTATTATTCTCATCATGAATAATACTTTTATAATCTGAGTAAGGTTCTTCTAAATTATTAGAAAATTCTAAAGTGTTTAACTTTAAGTCATCAAATTTTTCTTGTAAAAGTTTTTCAAACTCACAAAACAACAGGTAGGTTTAAAATTCTTAATTTCAGGGGAGGTTGAATAGTTGGAGTAGAAAGATCTACTTCTAAACTTTGATCTTTTTCAATTAGAAGTTTATTAATTTTTTGATTCAATCTATCAGTTTTATTAATGATTTGATCAATTCTATTGATAGCAATATTTATCTGTTCACCAAGGATTATTAAATAAAGATTAGAATAATTCTGTTGTTTAATTAAATTGTTTATATGTTGAGCATTAATAACAAGAGATTTTAATCAATTAATTTTTCAAAAGCATTGTATGAACGGGATTGAGTATCACTTTTAATATCAAAAGACTCTTGAGGAGGAAATATTCCTTTTACAACATTATTAGAAGAGATTTCATATGATCATTCAAGAACAGAAATTTTATTTTCTAAATTTTCAAGAAATTTCATCATAAACCATTGTACAAAAGGTAGAGTTTCATTTAAATCAGAAAGATAATTATAATATTGTTCTGAAATTATTTTCATTTCTGAAAGGTTTAATGTTTTAAAAAACCATTGCCTAAAATTTTTCCAAGTGGGGTTGATTAAATTCCTTTTGACAAATTTTTCGTGCCAGTGATCCTGGACTAAAATCAATTTTGTTGTAATTCATAATTAAACAATTTAGACATGATATCCCATTTCACTAGGGGTTGGATTGATTTCATCGATTTTACTTTTACTTGGAGGAACAAAAATATCTGAATCAATTTTTAAATGTTTATAAGGATCATCTAAATAGATTGTAGATTCTAAAGATTTATCAGATCTATTGTCTTCGTCTTCTTGTTTTATTTCAGAAAGACGAGAAGTAGAAGATCTCACAAGGAAGTTGAATTTGATAGGGTTTAGGCGAAATAAAAGAATATCTAGATTGACTAGATTCTGGTCTTAAAACCAAGTCTTGGTAAAGAAAGTTGTCTTTTTGGCATTTTTATAAAAACATTACCTTCTTGAGTTTGTTCAATTGCAGTTGGTTCATTAGAAATATCATTTATGACTGGAGCAACCTTTTCCATTATCCAATTTTCAGGAAAATCAATTTCATCCCATTTAATGGCTTTTCTAGTGGTAATATCAGATTTACTAAAATTAGATTCAATTACTATTGTTTCATTGGCTAATTTATCTTTTTGTTTGCATTGAGGATTTAATGTATGAAGTGTTTTATAATATATCCTATAACATATACAAATTACTTCAGATCCTGAGGCATAATTATAGCCATTAGTTTTAACATTTAACGTTAAAGCATTTAGAATATTACTATCTGTAAAAGATAACTGTAAATTTGGACAGACATTAAAATAAACTGGTCCATGGGCTAAACTACTTTCAATTATCCCCATTATTGATTGATTCCAATTCAAATTTCTACCATCTCTTAAGACAGCTAGAAAACTTTCAGGTAAACCCTCTAAGGTTAAAGGTTTAAAGGCTATTTGGACTAAACCAATATGTGAAAACTTATATAAATTTCCGTAACGACCTAAATCCTTTTCACTGAGAAGTTTTAATATCATTTCATCCTTATTTAAGGATATTGTTTCTTCAGTTGTTTTTACAACTTGTTTCCAAGAAATTTTTTCAAAAGTATCAATTTCATAGATCTTATTAATTTTCTTAAACAAGAAATCCTAGTTAATACTTTAGAAGAGAAATTGGGAAATCTTAAGTTAAAAGAAAAAATTAAACTCATAGAAATTAATTTTTCTTTACAAATATGTAATAATCACCCTAATGCTTTTTGGAATCGTAACAAACATATAGTGTCTCTTCCTTATGAAAATGATTTTAAGGAAATAAATATTCCTACAAAATCTCGTCCCTGTCAAATGAATAAAGAATACCTAGAACTCTGTAAGAAAGAAATTTCTTCATTACTGGATAAAAAATTAATTAGGCCATCTAAGAAGTCACCATGGTCATGTACTGGATTTTATGTTAATAAACATGCTGAAATTGAAAGAGGTGTTCCCAGACTTGTAATAAATTACAAACCTTTAAATAAAGTTTTAAAATGGATAAGATATCCAATCCCAAACAAAAAAGATTTACTTGACAGATTATATAATGCTAATATATTTTCTAAATTTGATTTAAAATCTGGATATTGGCAAATACAAATTCATGAAAAAGATAGATATAAAACTGCCTTTAATGTCCCTATTGGACAATATGAGTGGAATGTTATGCCCTTTAGTTTAGAAAATGCACCATCAGAATTTCAAAATATAATGAATGATATTTTTATTCCTTACACTGATTTAATAATAGTTTATATTGATGATATTTTAGTATTCTCTAAACCTATTGAGTTACATTTTAAACATCTGGATATTTTTAAAAGAATAATTATTCAAAGTGGTTTAGTAATCTCTAGACCAAAAATGACATTGTTCCAAACAAAGATAAGATTTTTAGGTCATAATATTGAAAAAGGTCAAATTCTTCCTATAAATAGGAGTATTGAATCTGCTTCTAAATTTCCTAATGAAATCACTGATAAAACACAACTTCAAAGATTTCTTGGTAGCCTTAATTATATTTCTCCTTATTATAAAAATTTAGCACAAGATACAACAATATTGTATGGCAGGTTAAAGAAAAATCCTAAACCGTGGAGTTCAGCACATACTAAAGCTGTAAGTTTAATAAAACAAAAGGTTAGTAACTTACCCTGTCTTATGTTAGCTAATCCTAATTGGGAAAAAATAATAGAAACTGATGCTAGTGATATAGGTTATGGTGGAATTTTAAGTCAAATCCTAAATAATTAGTTAGATTTTATTCAGGCAAATGGAATAATAGCCAGAAAAACTATGCGACTGTAGCCAAAGAGGTATTAGCCATAGTTAAATGTGTGCTTAAATTCCAAGATGATTTATATAATCAATCTTTTACTATGTTCACTGACTGTCAAGCAGTTAATGCTTATATTATAGGACGGAAAAGTATCCTTTCTGCTATTAATAAAAGTTGTATAGCATGAGTAATTCCTCTGGATGTACTTGTTTGCAACATAAAAATAATGTTAAACGTATTTATATCATGATTGATATGGATAGACTTGTTTACCAATGTCTTTATAATAACCATGATTGCTTACAATTTTTTCAATCTCCAGGAAAAGGTATGTCTATGCTAATTAAAGACTTTAAAACTGCTAAAACTATATGCAATCATATTAAATATGCATTAATGAATAACAAATATTTAGACAATGAAAAACCATTATCATATGAAGATAGAAGATATTTAACATATCACTATCAATCTTATCTTGGATTATATTTTCATCTCAATAATCTTGTTGATAACATTATATGTTAATCTTTTGCAGATAAAATGTCAAGCCTTTTCCAATCTCCTGATGAAACTGAAATTGCTTATTTAAAAAGGCTTTCTAAATTAAAAGAAGTAACGGGTGAAAAATTAAATTTTCATTTTGAAAGACTATTTAATCCTGATACTAATAATGAAACTAGACATTATATTAATGAAAGTATCAGGAATTGTCTTGATTATATTGAAGAAATAAATACTATTTTGAAAGGATTTTAAATAATCCCTCTTAATGCATAGATGGATGGTCCTATCTTGTGGAGACAATTAATTCAAAGGAAAATTGCCCACATGAATGAAGAAGAAAGAGCAGGCTGGAAAGCCAGATTCAAATCAATATTTAAGGGATTTAGGGTTAAAAACCCCACAGGAAATAAATCTTTTTAAATTAAGAAAAATTAAATTTGAATTAATAAGAAAAACATCTTACCCTTCATATCTAGTCAAAAGAGCTAGACATATTGATAGACATATTAGTCTCCTTGAAACTTGGCTCAAGTTCACTAATTATAATAACCCTATTCATTTAGAACATATTCATTATCTTAATGAGTTAAAAATCCAGAAAAAAGATCTTGCAAAGATTATCAATGAACGATATATTGCTTAATTTGACTAGGATTAATGAATCCACGAGAAGCTGGTGGTTCGTACCGAGGCTAGGGTAATTTCCGTAGAGGTAGAGGAGACAGACATCTGGTAAATCAGATGGGATCAAAGAAACTTTATAATGAAAGTTTCTCTTCAAATGATAGTAAAATGGATCAGGAATTTCAAGAATTCCTTAAACAGAAAAAAATTAAAAGATCAAGGTAGATCTCAAGGATCTAGTTCTGGAAGTAAAGCTTCCTATGCTGATGTTGCGTCTAATTCTGAGACGGCACAAGGGAATAATGAAGATATGGAGCCCCTTCCATATGTTCCCATGGCAAGGAACGAGGTAATTATCCTCATCGAGCCAAAAGATCTTTTAATCTCTAAAGATCTATATGAGTTAAAGGAAAGATATCTTGAAAATAGATCATATTTAGGTGGTGTGCATAAAGGCAGACTGGTATATGAAATGATCTTGGAAAAAATGGGTGTTCAGTTCAAACACTTTTACTCACAACATTCAAATGCCTATTATAATTTTACTAAGGCAATAATCAGGCAGATAATTACTGCAGAGCAATGGGGACTAAGTACCCTAAAAGAAAAGGAATTTTATAGTCCTGAATTAAAGCAAATGATTAAATTCAATTACTGGGACTATGTTGATGTCTTTTTAAAAATTGTTTCTTTTATGATAATCATAAAAAGAAACACACATGGTAGTTTAAAACCTGCCCTTTATTGCATAAAAGCCCTATCCATTCGTGGTTCATCCAGTGGTGGATCACCTTTGGCCCTTCCATTAATGTTCTTCCTGAACCGTTTAAAACTTTGTTCAATGAGTGGATTAAAGTCTCTCCCCATGTTGAAAAATTCAAAAAAGAAAATTGTTGGATTGAAGGTATTGCTTCCCTTCACTTTTTTATGGAATTCTCCATCCCTTGGATTTGGAAGTGGGAACCTGAAATAGGTTACACTTATGAAAATTTGCCATGTTTAAAATGCATCTTTTTCACCTCGTTTTGGAAAAAGATGATTCTCATTGATGAAAAAACTGGTCTTCTTCATTCCCAAGAGACCATTGATTTGATTAAAACCACAGTTAAAAACTACCAGAAAATTGCTGCAGAAGAAAATCCTTATGAAAAAACCCTTTTACCAAGATTGTTAAAGATTTAAAGATGAAAGGAACATTCTCCAAGACTGAGGTAATTAATGCCTACTTGGAAACTTTGAAAGCTGATATGAACACAATTTTGATGTGGACTTGGACACGGAAGATTTAATTTCCTCATCTTCCAAAGGAGAAGAAGTTCTTGCTGGTGAAAGCCAGGATCCATTTGCAGAAGAAACAGATGTACAAATGGATGCCATGATTGTTTTCCTTGGAGATAAGGCTCTCAGAAAGCACCATATTTAAAGACATAAGCCATGACGTCTGATTTCTGAATAATTGAAGGAACTGTGTCTATCATAATTGAAATCACTGTGTCTGGATTTTGAAAATGACTCAGAGACAGAAATTCCTGTGCTCTTTTTAACGCATGAAAAAAGAAGTCAGCCAAACTAATGTGCAAGATGCCAAAGGACAATAATTTGTTTAGCCTTTTGAAAATATGGCAGTGTAAATTATTAAAGTTACTTTTTCTTTTTTTTTTGGTTTGCAAAATCATCCGCTATATAAACGGATGTATGTTTAGTTGTTAGGTATCCTTTTCCTCATCCTCTTCTTTAAGTTTTATATGTTTTGTTCCTTCTTCTTTCTGTATTTCTCTTGTCTTTTCTTTTTCCATCTCTGGCTCGCATTGTACAAAGCTTATAAAGCTTATATTAAATAAAAGAAGTTTGAAAGTTAAAACTCGTGGTACGCCCCTGCTCTCTTCTATTTAATATTGCTTTATTCATTTTTAAACTGTTTTAATTTATTAAATTATGCATTGCTAGGTTGTTTGTGTGTTAAATAATGTCAAAGCTAAAACATGATGATGGCATACTCCAGATTCCATAATCTTCTTGCATCCTTTTTGCATGGGTTAAATTGTTGAACCAGTCTTGTATCCAAGGTTAAAAAGGGTTTGGATTCAGTCTTGGTATCCATGTCGGAAATCCTATTGTGCCCGCTCAAGCCGACGGATAGGTGTTTAGGGCTTTGAGGGTTTGACTGGATACCAAAGACAGGTCTGAACAGATGTTTGTAAAACTCCCTTAGGATATGACGACAGGTTCAAACAAATTTGTAAAAGGATCTTGCCTTCTCTTTGCACAGGGGGTTCCATGAACCTTTTACAAATTTGTTTGAACCTGTCGTCATATCCTAAGGGAGTTTTACAAAAATCTATTCAGACCTGTCTTTGGTATCTAGTTATATATATACACATTATACAAACATATGTATTCCAATAAATATATTATAACTAATTAAAAGATAATATAAATAATAATAGTTAAATCTATATACTATATAAACATATATATACTATATTGACATATGTATACCTATAAATATATTATACATAATTAAAAGATAGTATTGATACTATATAAACATATATATACAATATAAACATATGCATACCCATAAATATATTATACATAATTAAAAGATAGTATTAAATAGTTAAAAGACAATATTGCTACTATATAAATATACATATTCTATATACTATATGAACATATACTATATAAACATGTGTATATATTCTTTTAATTTGTTAAAAGAAAAAATATTGAATGAACAATCACAATTTTTAAGGAAACAAAATAGTAGAAGTAATATTAACATCATTTTTATTGAAATTATACATATTTCCCCAAAGAGCATTTTTTTTAAAAAAATTTATAGTTAGTTGGATTTTAACTTAGGACCTCTTGGGAGGATATGTCAACTTTGCCCCTAAGCTATATCCACAATTTTCTAGTTATGTTTTAATTTTTAGTTTTATACATACAATATTATTATTTAAAAAAAATTCTTATTCTGGAGTTCCCCGGTCTTTTTCAGGAAAAATTTTCCGCCGAAAAATAAAAAATTCAAATTAATTTTGCTCTTGCATGGACTCAAACTTGGGATCTCTTAGATACAAATCCAATACCTTGCCATTGAGCTACTTCCAAGCTTGTTTATTGATATGTTTTGCCTAAATATATAGAAATATTAAGTTTTTAATTAAAAAAAATTAAAAAAAAACAAGGAAAATTTCCCCCGAATTTTAATTAAAAAAATTAAAAAAAATGTGGGGGGAAATAGTCTCCAGGATTTTCCCCGATTTTTAATAAAAAAATTCAAAAAAAAAAGGGCGAAAATTTTTTCCCCGAATTTCCCCCGGTTTTTAATTAAAAAAATTTTAAAAAAATCGGGAAAATATTTTCCCTGGATTTCCCCCGATTTTTAATTAAAAAATTCAAAAAAAATCGGGGGAAATCTTCCCCCGATTTAAATAAATTTAAAAAATAAATTGAAATATTATTTTCGGTAGAATTCCAAGGGAATTCCGTCGGAATTCCCCCGATTTGACTCCAGCGGAATATTCCCCCGAAATAGTTCTGCCGGAGTTCCGGTGTTTTTTTCTATAATGTACATTAAATCCTTTCACTGGGATTACATGATGGGGCTTGATCTCCCTGCTTATCCAACCTTGGTAAAATTATTCTATGCTAATATCTTTTTTTATCCCTCCAATGGTGATATTTTTGTGAAAAGTTACGTTTTGGGTAATCACTTTGAGTTGACTGTTGAAAAAGTAAACAGTTACTTAAATCTTCCAAGCCACGGCTTGAGATACTTTGGGATTGGGTTTTGGTGTTAAGATCCTGTTTTTGATCACACTAATATGCATAAAACGTTTTGGGATGGGGTGGAACAAATACTGGATCGTGGTATCGATTTAAAAGAACTACCGTTTGATCTTTTTTTCTTGCATAAACTTATCTATGTCTCATTACTTTCTACCTCCACCAAAAGTGGAGGTCATTCAACAAACATGAATACCATGTCATACTTTCTACTTTACATGGCTGTAAAAGGGATTAGAGTCAATTTAGGATATGTCATTTTGAAATACATGGAAAATTGCCATCTTGAAGAAATAAATCTGCCATATTCTATATTGCTCACGCATTTTTTTATAAGAGAAGGGGTTTTTCTATCTGACGATATGAAAGATTCCAAAAGTGACAGGAAAGTTATTAATATGGCAAGTCTCTATAGAATGCTTATACATTTCTCAGAGGATAAAGGATGGCATAGAGGAAAAAATAGTTTCTCGAAGGTCTCGTCTAAAAAACAAAGAAGGTGCCACTCGCTTTCATCCGATTCGAGCTATTCACAACCCAAGGGATGAGGCACTGCTTGCCCTCACAGTTGCAATCACCAAGCTTATAGAATCATTTGACAAGCTAGTCGAAAAACTCGACATTGTGCAAAATCCTCTCAAGAATTCCAAAGTATCATCTGCACATTTTTGATGATGAAGGAGGAGTATTGGTCATATTGGGCTGCGTTGTTCGTGTTACTGCTTTAACAACCTTTCTTTTGGTGGTTTACCTGAACATTTTGTTTTTGGTGAAAAACTCATATGTTTTGTTTTTGATTGATACTCATGCGCTTTTTGATATGATCCACTACCTCACTCTTGATAACAAATTTTATGTCATACTATTGCTGGTAGTCACGTTAATTAGTTACTTTGACACACTAAAGATGTTCTTTTATGTTTTTTATCTGGCACACATTCTTTTAGATAGGGGGAGCTTTATTCCTCATAGGCAGGGGGAGCAACACTCTATGATCTTCTGATGATGATTTGTGATCGGCTAATAGTGGGAAGATTTGATCTCTAATACTTTAGGAACATTTTGACCAACCAATGTTGGGAAGATTTCTCATAATCTCCTAACTTTGGAAGATTTTGACCGGCTAATGATTGGGAAGATTTGATATGAACTTCTTATCTTGTGAAAATTGATTTACTTACCTTCACTCATCAAACGCTGAGAAGGAAGGATCTCTTGCCTTTGATAGACTGCACCTATAAACAAGTTGCGTGCATACTAGAAGTTGTATCTCATTTACTCTGCTTGCCTCTGCTTGATTTTGAATGATTGTTGTTGTGTATTGATAAACTAAATAAGTGTACTAGTTAATGTGCTAAGGATCAGACACCTCTGTATTCACTACAAGAAAATGCGCTATTTTCGACGGATATTTTCGGCGGGTTTTCGGCGCGAATTAAAAAAAATATTAATTAAAAATTTTTCGAAATTTTCGGCGGAATTTCCGCAGAAAAATTATTTAATAAATAAAAAAATTACGGTTAATAAATTTCGGCGGATTTTCGGCGGAAATTTCCGCCGAAAAATTAAAAAAAATAAAATTGAACTATAATAATATTCGGCGGATTTTTGGCGGAAATTTCCGCAGAAATATTTTTTAAAAAAAAATTTGAATTATAATAATTTTAGGCGGATTTTCGGCGGAAATTTCCGCCGAAAATAATAAAAAATAAAGTTTTATTATAATATATTGTAAAATAAAAAAATTTCATTGATATTATAATGTAATTTTAAAAATATTTATTTTCGGCGGAAATTCCGCCGAAAATAAATTATTTTTAAAAAATGATTTTTTTTTTCGGCGGAATTTCCGCCGAAAAATAATAAAAAAAATTTGCAAGAAAATACAAAATAAAAAACAGATTATAATATTTTTAAATAATAATATTTTTAATTATTATGGTTTTTCTCGGATCATGTTTGTGTTCCTATTTTGTTGAAGTTATTTTTCGTAATACATTTTGTTTTATATATTTTATAAATAGTTTTCAATAAATGTGTCAAATTAAGCGTATTGTATTTATTATGATTTATTCTTGCTTTTATTTGAAAGTTATTTTTTAAATTAAATTGTAAATTGTATTGTGTTATTTGTAATCGTGGAGGCCTTTTTTTATTTGTTGAATTCAATTATCGTTGTACGTTTTGTCATATTAAGGTGGCATATAAATAGTTTTCAATAAATGTGTCATATTAAGCGTATTGTATTTTTTGTGTTTATTATATGTGGCAATTTTTCAAGGATTGTGTTTATTATGACTTCATGTAACCTTTATTTCACTAAGTCTCATAACAAATCAAATATTTGTTTTATAATAACTATTATGATGTCACGTAACAAATATGTTTCGAGACGTATTAAAATAAATTAATATAGTGATACGAAATGTATTAGGAGTTACTAGAACAAGCTAGTTGTTCTGAAACGTAGCGACAGATGTAATAACTTATATTGACATATAATATTTTGTTTAATGAATAGGTAAGGCTGAAATTTTGTTTAATAACATTTACATATTTGGAAATTATAAACTGTTCTCAGTGGCCATAATACATATCATATAGTTTAAATTAATTAGTTATTGCACAATAGTCGGCAATTGCAATTAATAAGTTATTGCAATTGCAATTTTATAAATCTACATATTAAAAGTCATACTTTTGTCCAAAGATTATAAGGTAGTTACATTATGAGTAATATTGTTAAAACTACGTATTTTATAATTATAAGTTAACAATATATTATTTAATATATTATTATAAGATTTAATATAATATTTTCTTTATACTGTGACAAATATTTAAATTAAATATTTTTATGTATTTTTATTATAAATTAATTCAATTTTTTTTAATTTTTTTTTATTTATTTTCGGCGGAATTTCCGCCGAAATTCTGCCAAAATTAAATTATTTTTAAAAAAAATTAATTTATTTTCGGCGGAGTTTCGACGGAAATTCCTCCGAAAATAAATAAAAATATTTTAATTAAAATTTGAAATTTTCGGCGGAATATCAGCCGAAAATAATTTTTTTAAAAAAAAAATAATTTATTTTTGGCGGAAATTCCACCGAAAATAATAAAAAATAAAAATAAAAAAAATTTGAATTTTCATCTCCTCCCTCCCCCCCTCCCTCCCCCACCCCCCCGGTCCCGTCGCCCTTCGTCCCCCCCGCCGCCGGTCCCCGCCCCACCGCCGTCCCCGCCGCCCCCCAGCCGCACTGCTGCCCGTCGCCCCCCCCCCCCACCCTCCCTTCCCCCTCCCCCCCGGCCTCCCTTCCCCCCACCCCCCCCCCCACAACCGACCCAAGCTCCCCCGCGCCTCCCTCCCGCCGCCGCCGGCCACCAGCCGCCGCCACCACTCCCCCTGCCTAGCCGGCCCCTCCTCCTCCCCCCGGCCTCCTTCCTCCTCCCCGTCCCTCCCCCTCCCCCTACGAGGCCCCCTCCCCCCCCCGCCCCCTCCCCAGCCCCCTAGCCCCCAGCCCCCAACCCCAGCCCCAGCCCCAGCCCCCCCCTCCACGCCGCCGTTTCATCAAATTTTTTTTGTAAGTTTTCAATTTGTATATTGTTTTGGCAAAAATTAAATCCAAATGTGTTATGTCATATTGTGTTTGATTATTTGGAAATATTTAAAAGTTAGTTAGGTGTTTGATATTTTTGTAATTTTTGGAATTTGTATTTGTTGTAGGTAATTTATTGCATTGAATTTTGGATTTAAAGCGAAGACAAAGGTAAGTACGGCTAACCTTGACATATATATATGTATATATGTACATAATTAGATAGTTTATAGATAGTAGGTTAGTCCGTGATGTGGGGATGGAGAACGGGAATTGGGGGAAGGGGTGGAGCCTTCCTATTGCTTGCTGTTGGTTTTTCTGTGCTTGTGTGATGTGGAGAAATAAGGGGATGGTATATATTCGATGTATATATATATATATAAATAATATATTTTGGCTTTTTATGTGTATTGATTTTCAGTATATACATCATGCGTTTTGTGTTTGTGGGATGACGTGATTATTGGTTGAATATGAAATGTGTATTCGATGTTGGTTGTACGATCCGAACCATAATTTTAAATTAAACATGTTATTTAAGGAAAGAAAATGGTTATTCGATTATTTTTTTAATAAAATTACTAAAAACACCAAACTTATAAAAGTAATATGCGCGTGTAGATGGATATTCCGGAACACAGAACGTGGATGTATACAATGACTTATCCTAGTCGAGGAGGGCTTTTACCAGCTTATTATGAGGGCGTTATGAACTTTATAGAACACAGCAAGAGTTGTCCGGATTATATTAAGTATGGCGAAATTCGTTGTCCTTGTAAGAAGTGCGAGAAAAAATGTCTTCTGTTAACATTGGATGATGTCGCAGTGCATTTGTTAACGAATGGTTTTAAACCAAATTATTGGTATTGGACTGATCATGGTGAGGTCCAACCCTCTGTAAAATTCCCTGGCGAATCAAGCAGTGGTACACAGAATGACCCATTGCAAAGATATGCTGAAATGTATTTTGACGCTGCTAGGGAAGAGGTAGGGGTTGAAATACCAGATGATTTTGTGGAACAACCTAATTGTGAAACTCAAAAATTTTTTGACCTTTTGAATGAGTTTAACCAAGAGGTGTGGCCTGGTTGTATAGATCATTCTCCACTTTCAATTGCTGCAAGGTTGTTGAGTATAAAAAGTGATTATAATGTTGCACAAGATGGACTTGACGAGATCATCCAATTGATATCAGAAGTGATGCCTGCTGGGCATAAAATGCCAACAAACTTTTACGAGGCACAAAAATTAGTCAAAAAGTTGGGTTTGACTAGTAAGAAGATAGATTGTTGCATTAGTGGCTGCATGTTATACTACAAAGATACTGTAGATGCGCTGAATTGTACATTTTGTGGTGCGCCAAGATATCGTGATAGCGGGGGGCGTGTGCGTGCAAAACAAGTCCCTCAAATGAGGATGCATTATTTGCCTCTTATTCCACGATTGAAGCGCATCTACGCATCTTCGGCCTCAGCACCTCACATGAAATGGCATGCACAGCATCGGCGGCCTGATGGTGTTATGTGTCACCCAACAGACGGGAATGCTTGGAAGAATTTTGACGCAGTATATCCCGATTTTGCAAGTGATCCTAGAAATGTGCGGCTTGCTTTGTGTGCTGATGGTTTCACGCCGTATTCCCAATCTGCGGCGTCGTACTCTTGTTGGCCAGTAATCGTGACTCTATATAATTTGCCTCCTGAAATGTGTATGACAATGCCATACATGTTTCTGACATGCATAATCCCTGGTCCTAAAAATCCGAAAGTAAAAATTGATGTATATTTGCAGCCACTGATTGATGAGTTGAAGGAACTGTGGGAAAATGGCGTATCCACGTATGATGTACATGCAAAACAGAATTTTATTATGCGTGCTGCATTAATGTGGACTATTAATGACTTTCCGGCTTATGGAATGATGTCGGGATGGATGACAGCAGGTAAGCTAGCTTGTCCGTATTGTATGGGGTACAGCAAAGCATTTACGTTGAAGCATGGACGAAAGAATTCATGGTATGATTGTCATCGAATATTTCTAGACATGAATCACTAATACAGAAGAAACAAGATTAACTTTAAAAAAAATTTAGTCGAGAGGGATCCTCCTCCTCCGATGCCTACCGGAGATTTGGTGTTGAATGATGTGCAGTGGTTGCCGAAAATAATTGACCAACCATTTATGGGGAAACCAGCTGGCTACGGCGTTGAACATAACTGGACAAAGAAAAGTTTTTTTTGGGATTTACCTTACTGGAAGCATCTGTTGATACGACATAATTTAGATGTAATGCATATTGAGAAAAATGTGTTTGACAATATTTTTAATACTGTTATGGATATACAAGGTAAGACTAAAGATAATGCAAATGCAAGGCTGGATATGCAAGATATGTGTAGGCGACCTGAGCTACAATTGATGTTAAAGCCTAATGGCCAATGGGGAAAACCGAAGGCAAAGTACACCTTTAGTCTTGAACAAAAACGGCTGATTTGTGAGTGGATCAAAGAACTTCGAATGCCGGATGGTTATTCCTCCAACTTGAGTCGATGTGTTGACTCACATCAAGCGAAATTGCATGGCATGAAAAGTCACGACTGTTACATTTTTATGGAACAGTTGTTGCCAATTGCCTTTAAAGACCTACCCGATGAGGTCTGGAAACCACTTGCTGAACTAAGTAAGTTTTTCAGAGACTTATGTTCCACCACATTAAGGCATGTTGATTTGGACAAGATGGAAGAAAACATTTCAGTGATTATATGTAAGTTGGAACGCGTTTTTCCACCTGCATTTTTCGATGTGATGGAGCATTTGCCAATTCATTTGATCGACGAAGCAAGAAATGGAGGCCCGGTCCAATTTCGTTGGATGTACCCATTCGAGAGGTAATTGAATAACATCAAGAAATTTCATTGCGTTTTGTATATTATAAACTAATAAAAATTTTCGATAATTGATGTTATTTTTTTACTTTCAAACAGGTATCTAGGCAAAATTAAAAAAACAGTCAAGCAAAAAGCCCAAGTCGAGGGTTTTATATGTGAGGCTTATTTGCGGCGTGAAACAGCTCATTTTTGTTCGTTCTACTTTAAATCACACGTTCGTACATTAAGAAATAGAGTCGGAAGGAACGACGACGGTGGGGTAGATGAATCTATTCTACCTACATTGTCAGTTTTTAATCAAGTCGGTCGGTTACAAGGGAAATGTGTAGAACGATATTTCGAACATGAAGCAGAATACAGAGCTGCGAGACACCACATTCTTTTAAATTGCGAAGAAGTTAAACCTTACATTAAGTAAGTATGAAAAATGCATGTTCTAAAAAGGAAGTATGTTTTAATTTTCTGTAACTAACTATATAATCAATTGCAGTTATTTTTTATCCTACTTCCGAATTGGTGACGCTGAAGCTAGCGACCGTCTTGAATCGGAATTTGATGAGTGGTTTAAGGCATACGTAAGTACACAAATTCACATATTGTATTTAATTATGAAGTTTAACCTACGATTAAACATTGCAAATGATTATTTATCGTACAGGTTCATAATCCAGGACACGGGATTACGAATCTTTTCTTAAATCAATTGGCATGGGGTCCTAATAGGAAAATGAAAACATATCATACATACTTTGTCAATGGTTTCAAGTTTCACACTTCATCGTGGTGTCAAGGAAAAAAGGCGATGAATTGCGGGGTTTGGGTGAAAGGCAGTTATGAGGATGCTGCCGTTGAGGATGACTACTACGGAATTTTGAATGAAATAGTGGAGTTGGAATACACTGGTGAGCCAATAAAAAGGATTGTCTTATTCAAATGTGAGTGGTTCGATCCCACACCTCGAAAAGGAACTCGTATTGTACATCCAGAATGCGAAATTGTTGAAGTAAAACAATCAAGTAGGTACAAAAAATACGATCGTTTCATAATCGCACAACAAGCCCGACAGGTATACTTTGTTAAGTATCCCGGAAAAATTAAAGAGAAAATGCGATGGCTTGCTGTCATTAAAAGTAAAGCGACCCGCCGCGTTGATGTTGAACACGCGTTGGAAGTCGCGTACCAAAATGACGATGGCGCAAATGTGCAAAACATCACTACTGATGACGTTGTAGGCTCAATGTGTGATCAAAATATGACATTAATTCCGGTTGATGAAGGGGAGCTTAATCAGGTTATACATACTGACGAAGAAGATGACGATACTGAAGAGGTTGATAGTGATGAGGCTGAAGCCAGTGATGATTAAATTATGTTGCACGGTAAAATAAAAAGTTATATATACTTCATTAATATATGTGCTTGACTAGTTTCATTGTGTCTGAAGTGAGTTAACATACGTTATTGACTTTAATTGGATATACTTCATCAATTATTTATATCGGAATAAAGTTGTATTTTACCATCTTTGATACAAAAAATGTATATTTTTTTATTTTTGTATAACTTCTTTTGGATATAGATGCGGCGTGGCAAAAATAAGATTTCATATGGTAGATCAACTGATATGCCGACATCTAATCCGGGTTCTTCATCCCATCGAGGCACCTCCCCAGCGTCCCTATCGGGCTTTTCCCCTTCTTACCATTCCACATGCATCGGCCACAGTCCACCACCAGACATTCCGATGCAGTTTATGCCTACTCCTTCAATACCTAGTGAGCACAGTCCTCCTGTTACATCGCATATTCCTAGCCCGCCGATACCACAGCAGCAGCCACAGCCTGAGGCTGACGAGCTTACGCAGGCCGATATCGAAGGAATTCAGGACACGTATGCGATGCCTACACCTCCACCTGCACCGAATAGTAAAATTACGGTGACACCAGTTGGATCGAATCGGTTAGTTAATTTTTAAATTTTTATATATAGTACCAAAAATCGTAATGATAATAAGTCGTACATGTGTAATAATAAATTTTGATATCCCATGTAATTTTTATCCTGACAAAAGAGGTGGTGTGCACATTGGGAGTGTCATAAAGAGCCAGATGGACAGACCATACTTTACTTATGGCAAGGTTCCTGAAAATGTGCGATTGCGATGGTTCGGTGAATGGCAGGTAAAGTAACTAATATTGTATAAGCATTAATTTTGATAGCTGCGTATATTCCATTTATATTTGAGTATTTCATTAATTTTTAACATATGTGAGTGATAAAGTATTATTTGTTTTTGTTAGAAATATGTTTGTTTTAGGCCGGAGGAGACGGGGCATATGAAGATAGCTTTTGACAATCGTGCGGCCAAAAAAATGGTTGACATGTATCGCAATATTAGAAAAATGATTGCGATTGGGGAAGGTCGACCACTGTGGCTCCCCGAACCAATATTCCAAGAGCTCACTGCGTATTGGGGCACGCCTGCATGAAAAAAGAAGAGTGAGCAGAACAGGATAAATAGGAACGTTGGTGGAGGTTCGTTGTATGGCGGTGGGGCCAAGTCGATATTTGAACGTCGGATGGACTTGGTAGGTACCTTTTCGTATTAGTTATTTAACGTATAATAAAAGAATTTATTTTTTCGTTTAATTTGATTTGCTTCTTGTAGGAGGGGAAGTTAAAGAGGCCTGCTCTTAAAAGGGAGGTCCTTCAAGATTGTTACTTGAGGAATACAGATAAGGGACCGGATAAACGAACAGGCACATGGGTTCACCCGGCGCCACAACAAGTTCATGTAAGTTAGATTTATTGAACTTAATTTTTTGGTTGAAATTGCTAACATTGACCTATTTACAATTGCAGGATAATTTTCAGAATTTGGTTCAGAATCGTCCGGATATGCAGGACGCCGACTTATCTGATCCATCAACTCAAGAAAGCATGAACGAGTTGTTTGATCAGGCTGCTGGGGAGCCTACCAAGAAGGGCCGAAAGTACGGGCAATATTATCAAACAACATCGTCACCTCAACAATATAGTTTTTCTTCGCCCGGTAGTTCGTCGAGCCACTCCGACCCCGCGGTGTTGCGGTTAGAGAATCGAGTCGATCACCTTACCCAACAAAACTCACAAATCATGGAAATGATGCATCAGGTGATATCGATGATTTCGCAGAACAAAGCAAGCGGCTCACAGCAACCGACTTATGCCCCTCCGCCGGCTCAGCATGTCGCCGATGATGAAGACGAGTCTGATGAGGATGATTGTGATTAGTATGTACTTGGCTACAAACTAACTTCGTAATTTATGTATCGCACAAAATATTCGACTGATTATGTTTTTCTATGTATTTGGATAAATTTTATGTGGTTTATGAATCTATATGTAGGTTTTTATATATTTGATATGATATTTATTTGTAAAAATTAATCATGTTATTATTATAATATTTCAAATATATTTTTTATAAAAATGAAGAAAAATATAATTAATTTGAATAATTGCAACAAAATCCCAATTTTAGGGACAAGATAATATTTTATTTCGAATTTAAGATTTATTAATATTTTGGGGCGGAAAATAATTATTATTTTTTAAAAAAAATATTAATTTTCGGCGGAATTTTGGCCGAAATTCTGCCGAAAATAATTATTATTTTTTAAAAAAATTTTATTATTTTCGGCGGAATTTTAGCCGAAATTCCGCCGAAAATAATTCTTATTTAAAAAAAAAATAATTATTTTCGGCGGAATTTCCGCCGAAATTCCGCCGAAAATAATTATTATTTATTTTTTTAATCTCTAAATATTTCCGCCGAAAATTATATAGCGACGAAGGATTTTTCGGCAAACTCGATCCGCCGAAAATCCGCCGAAAATTAATAATTTCGCCGAAAATCCGCCGAAAATCTGGCCGAAAATACAGTATTTTCTTGTAGTGATTGATACCAGGCCTCTACCAGTTGTATTTTAGTTGTGAGAGCAGTTTGATACTCCGTATCATTCCAATTTGTTTCTCAGTTTGTCATAATCGCATACTAATAAAATACGTTTTACAAGTTTAAAAGACAAGGGTGAAATATACTTAGGTAGTGGATTAAGTTTCGGCCCAACTACTATACATAACCGTGTTTTGTCTTGATCATTGTTCTCTTTTAATATCTATCAAGAGTTAATTTATATGATTTTAAAAAAATAAAAAAAATTATAATTTGATTAGAGAAGTCTTACATTTGCTTAAGCTCAATTGCTATCTCTTTATATTTCATTCTCTTCTCTTCTAAAGTTACCTACATTTTCTTTAACATCATAACTTATATTTTTACGCAAAAAATTTATATTAGATACTAATCATAGCAAAGACTTGTGATTTTACCTTAAAGTTACTTGACATTCTTGTGTCATCACTCACACATGATCACACTATTCGTTTAGGAATCCCAATTTCTAAGTTCTGATCATAATTACAATCTTGGGATCTCATTTTTCAAATACATAATGGCTTTTCTCGATTAACATATTCTGCCGCCGCCAACGCATGATCGATTATGCGTATTTAATTATGAGACATAAATGCATCATCCGCATTGGGGAATACTTGATGGCCATTTTAGTGGCCATTATTAAAGATTTAATATACGCGATTTGCAACATTGTTAAGGGAGTCTCTGCATGGTAGGATTAATAATTTTTGACCATATGGATAAAAACAAAAATGAATCTAAAGGACAATAGGCACATCGTTTTATCAAACCGTCAAACCAATGTGAGAATCTGTAATAGGAGTGCCAAAGGTCTGTCGACCTTGTGGGGTTATCATCTGATGTGACCCTTTGACCAAACTGAAAACACGTGAGTGTTAAAACAAGTGTCTCATAGTGTGGGGAGGTCTAATTGGGCTACTAATGATATCCAACATATTCGATGTGTATGTCAAACAAATTGTGTATAAAATTAAACAATTAAACTTCAAGTGCATACAAATAAAATTTATTAAATTTCTACAGACTATTTATCTTTTTAGTTTTTTTTGTTAATTGTTCCACCTTTTTATTTATTTATAATGTATTTATTAAAATTTTCGTAAGTCAATAAATTTATAACAAAACTAACTTTTTAACATAGAAATAAATAGAATTACAAAGTAAAAAAATTTAAAAAAGGATGCGAGAGGGGCGAGATAAGAGAGATGAAAATAGAAAAGTGAGAAAATTAATCACATCGTTCAAGAGAAAAGAGAGGGGCGAGATAAGGGCAGTTAAAGATTACTATGAATATTTTAGAAAATTCACAATTTAAAAAATAAAAAAAAAGACTTAAAGAATCTTATACTTAATTATAGGGGAAATTGCAAAAAACCCCTACGTGGTTTCCGGAAGATGCACGCTTTTCCCCTGTGGTTTAAAAACATGCATCATAACCCCTCCATTTTTTAAATTATGTTCACATTCCCTGACCGTTAAGAGTCATTTGACGGCGTTAGTGTTTTGGTGAAATGCCCATTTTACCCTTCTTATTTATTGAATGCAAGTGAGGTTTTTGACCATTCATTTCATTTTACCTTCGTTGAGAGAGAATATATACAGCGAGACATCTAGGGTTTTCGAAATTTAGGGGAAAACATTCGATTTCTCCCAGATAGAGAGAAGAAATTAGTGTTTTCCGGCGGAGGAAGAAGATTAGCACCACAAATCGAAGGTGAAAAGGACTACGGGATGTTTTGAACTATTGGCAGTTGAAAAATATATGTGTATTTTGCCAAGAGTGATATATTTGTGGTGAAATCAGGTGAACTTATTGTGAAACACACTCTTTTTTGTTAAAGTGACCCATTTATGATGAAAGTTTTTGGGGATGGTGCTTGTGCTGTCTTTTTTTCGAGCATAATAACTAATTAGGGTGTAAAGTATCGCTTTACTTGTTTTGTTTCTTTTGGTGATGTCGCTTTCTGTGTCTTTTTGGTCCCCACCCCTATAATGTGTGTGTGTTTTTGTTTTGTGGAATATGTGGTCCCAAAACCCTAGTTTGTACATTTTCTTTATGACTAGAAATGTTGACTTGCATTAGTAAATATTAGGATAATTTTCATATTAGTCAGTTTTAGTGAATAATTATGGATGAACTATGTTGGGTAGTGGGCATTTATTTCAATTGTTTTTTTATAGAAATTGTAATGTTCTATTGTTTTGTCGTGTACTGGGAATTTACTTAAAATATATATATTTTTTAATGCAGAATATGGTGTTGGGAGATTATGTTGATATCTATTTATGGGTTGGGGGGGTTTATTGAGTGGGTTCCTAGGGTTAGGTATTTTGGTGGGCAAAAAGTGTGGTTTCCTAATGTAGATAAGGAAAGACTTTTCTATAATAATTTACTAGATATGTATGTAAAAGCTGGTGGGAAAGCTTGCAATGTAGTAATATATTATTGTCTACCAGGGCATAAACTTGATGATGGGATTAGGATTCTTAGGGGGGATAAAGGGATTTTAGAACTAATTAGGGAATTTAAAGGAATATCTAATATTCTTCTATATGTAGAAGATAAAGAGGGGCCTTTATTAATCGCTGATATGGATGGCAACATTATGAATAGAAGAGAAGGAAA
Organism: Petrea volubilis; assembly: GCA_026212405.1. NCBI lineage: Eukaryota > Viridiplantae > Streptophyta > Magnoliopsida > Lamiales > Verbenaceae > Petrea > Petrea volubilis. The sequence continues at coordinate 10,474,877 of CM047881.1, read as the reverse complement.
ATACCCTCTGTTGACCTATTATGATAATGTTGCTGGTTTTAATGTAGATGTGAATGATAATGTAGATGATAATCATGAATTGGATGATAATCTTGAATCAAATGATAATGTTGAATTGAATGATAACCTTGAATCAAATTTTACTGTTGATTTTAGTGACAGGATACATGGTTAGACTGTTGGGGATGGGGGTGTTTGGGTAGATGGGTGTGATAGGGTTAATGTTGGTGATGATTTAGGTGGGGATGAGAGAATGTGGGTGGGTGGCAGTGTTGGGATAGATGGATGTGATAGGGTGAATGTTGGTGATGATTTGGGTGGGGATGAGAGGATAGGGGTGGAAGGCAGTGTTGGGGTAGGGGAAGGTGACAGAGGTCACTTAAGTGACTTTGAGGGAATAGAAGAAGGCTCTAATTTCAGTGAATATAGTTGCCCTTCATGGCTACTAGAAGACTTGGCGGGTCCTAACGATGATGATATCTTTCAGGTTAGGCCTCCTGACCATACTAGAAAGATATCCAAAACCCTTATGGAGTATGTGAAGGGTAAGCAAAAGGAAAAAGGGGTAGAAACCAATGGTAAGGGGAAGGAACCAATGCAAGATGATATGAACATAAATGGTGGTGAGTGGTATGAGGAGTTGCTATCAGATCGTGATAGTGGAGATGATACTCCCAATTATCCTCTATGGATTGATGACATGGAGCAGAGGAATGTAGATCTATTTGTAGGTTTAAGATTTATAACAAGGGAGAAGTATAGAGAGATGTTGAGAGGTTGGGCAGTTAAAAGAGGGTGGGAATTGAAATTCTTAAAAAATGAAAAACAAAAGATTATTGCTGTATGTAATAATGGTTACAACTGGAAGATTCATGCTTCCAGAATACAGAAGGGTACAACTTTTCAGATTAAGTCTCTAAAGGGCAAACATGAATGTGCACACAGTACCACTAATAAACAGGCTAAATATAAATTCATTGGGAAGAAGATAAGAGGATATTGTAAGGGATAATCCTAATGAAGGGTTGATATCTCTTAAGAACAAAACTAGGAGGTATATTCAGGTTGATGTGAGTTTAGATCCAAGAGGTTTGCTAGAGATTTAATTAAAGGTGATATAAAATGCAGTACCACAGGTTGTATGACTACTATGAGACACTAGTTAAGCATAACCCTGACAGCAGTTTGATTCTCAAAGTAAAAAGGGATTTTAACCCCCCCTGTTTTGTAGAGAATGTATTTCTGTTTGAGTGCTTTGAGAGATGGTTTCCTAGATGGTTGTAGGCCTTTGATAGGTCTTGATGGGTGTTTTCTGAAGGGGTTTTACAAAGGGCAGATGTTATGTGCAGTGGGTAGGGATGGCAATGACAATATCTTCCCAGTTGCCATGGCTTTTGTTGAGGGTGAAAAATGTGATAGTTGGGATTGGTTTTTAAATTTGCTTCTTAAGGACATAGGGTCACATGAGGAAAGGGGTTGGGTATTTATAAATGATAGGCAGAAAGGCCTTATTGAGGTAGTTGCTCATCGTGCACCTCGTGTAGAACATAGATTCTGTATGAAGGTATCTTTAGAATAACTTCAAATTGAAATTTAAGGGGCAGCAACTAAAAACACTGTTCTGGAAGACTGCTTCCACATATAGTATGAAAACTTACCAAAAGGTGATGAAAGAAATCCAAAGAGTACTGCCTAAAAGAGGTCAAGAACAAACTGCCTTTGAGTGGATTTCATTGACAGATGCTACACATTGGGCAAGATGTTTTTTCCCCATAGGCTCCAAGTGTGATGCTAACATCAACAACCTATCTGAGTCCTTCAATAGTATGATCTTGGAGGCAAGCGATTTGCCAATTATTGAGATGTTTGAGTGGATTAGAAGGAAGTTCATGTCTAGATATAAACAAAGAAAACTGGTATGGAGAGATACAATGGGGTGGTGTGTCCTAACATTGTCAAAAAAATTGAAAAACAAAGGGTGGAGAGCAGACATTGTTTTCCTACATGGGCAGGGGAGGACAAGTTTGAGGTGATGCACTACTTTGATAATCATATAGTGCGCTTGAATGACAGATATTGTAGTTGTAGCATGTTTCAATTGGATGGGTTTCCATGTTGTCATGCAATAGCAGCTATACACCACTATAGGTTGGATGTAAAGTCATATGTGCATGACTGGTCTAAAAAACACACATAGTTGAGAGTATATTCTCACATGATCCACCTTGTACCTAGTATGCATGCCTTTGAAGAATCCCTTCTCGGGATAGTTGATCCACCTCAAATCAAAGTTAGAGCAGGAAAACCCAAAAAAGTCAGAAGGAGAGATGGCAATGATGTGAGGGATGAACAGTGGTTTCAAGAAAAGGGTTAACCACAACTTGCTCAAGGTGTTTGGCTCCTGACCATAACAAGAGATCATGCAAGAAACTTCCTCATCCAAACTCCAAACTCTTTAAGGTATAATTATAATTTCTTGTGTTTAATTTTTGTATTATTTGTTACTCTAATCCTAAAATTTCTGTTACTTGATGGATGCAGGAGTGTTCTGCCCCTGCAAGTGATGCAAGTGGCCATTAGTGTAATCAAGAAGGTACCAATATTCCAATCAATAAGGTACAATCAATTTAAATATACCCCTATAATGAAATTTAAATATTTGTTACTAGATTAACTATTGCTTCCCATTTAATAAAGGTACCGAGGCAGTCATCAAGGCCAACAATTGTCCCAGATGTTAATTATCCACAAACTCAACGATCTACTTGTCAGGTATTACTTTACATACTTTTTCTATCACAAAATGTTATGTTTTTTCCTCTAGTTATTAATAAAGTAATAATTTCTTTTGGTAGGGTGTGAATCCCTCGTTTGACACAATTAAGAAGAATCCTACACAAGCCTCCAAAGAAACCATCTCAAGAAAAAGAAAACAATAGGGGCCAAGCTATTTGTGAAAAGATAAACGACAAAAAGGGCATGTTGACAAGTCTCAACAGAAACAATCAACCTCTTTTACAAGGCCTACAATCTCATCCAAGCTAAAAGAAATTGCCTCAACCTACAAGTTAAAGCAAGGTGCTTCATCCAACATTGGGAGCTCAACCAACTATCATTGATAGCAGTAGAATCTATCTTATTAGAAATCGCCTCTTTTTTTGCAACTTTTTGTTCAGCAACAATGAATCTATCTTTTAAGAAGCATCATTTATATATTTTGTAAGTAGTTGGGGGACAATGATGTATTTTGGTAGCAGGCATTATAACTCCTATTTTTACCGATCTTTGTTGAGTTGGTCACAACATGAATGATGTATTTTGTAGTTTATGTTTGATGCAAGTTGTAATGATAGAAAAATATTTGGAAGCCTGCAATTTCAGCAATATTATTACTGCTTTTTCAAAGTTCTATTTTCTTTACAACATACTACATTAACTACTTCAGAGGTACAGCTACAATCAAAACAATTACTAGGACAATCAAACATTTTAGCATTCCTTGGGTGCTCTCCATTTTACGAATTTTACCCAACAACTCTTCCTTAAGCAAAATCATTTCTGCAAATTTCTCTTGGGTATCTTCACTCTTTGATTGAACTTCCTCTAAATTTGGAATTTTGGATGAGCTACCTTGTGTGCTTTTCACAGTTATACTATCAAGCTCAAGCCACTCAAACCACGAGTAGTTGTTGAAATGGCAACATGTAAATAATTTTCCTACTGTTTGCTTAGTTGGCCCAACCACCCTTATAACAACATGTTTTTGCAGTAGCAGTTACCTCAAATCAAGCTCAGGAATTTCTCCATCGAAGGGGGTAGAAGAAAGAGATATATTCTAACAACTAATAACCAAAAAGAAAAAAAAGAAAGACAAGGAGAGAGACAAATAAGTGTTTAAGTAGGTTGCTACTTAAAAAAAGTAAAAAAAAAAAATAAAATTGAGTTTGGAACTTACCCAGCAATAGGTTTAAGGTGTTGAAGAGTTGAAAGAATAGTGAAATGGAGTATAATAGTACCTTCTCTTACATAAATAGAAACAATCAAGGGTATATTGGCCATTTGGGCAACAATGTCAAAGTTAAAACAGTGCAAGAACCATAAAAACATGCAAGATAGGCGCGTGCCACTCAAATGCCGTCAACTCCTGACGGATATGTCAAACCGTGCATAATTTTAAAAAATGAAGGGGTTATTATGCATATTTTTAAACCACAGGGGAAAAGCGTGCAACTTCCGAAAACTACATAAGGGTTTTTTGCAATTTCCCCTTAATTATATAATATAGATATTCATCAGAAGAGGGGGTGGGGGAATGATTAGAGGAATCACACTGAAGACCAAAGTTATATGCTCCCCCCTATATTATATGTTTAGTCTAATTAGTAAATTACAAAAATACATGATTCGACTGTGTTTCCATTCTTCAGTAATTCAATTAAGAGTCTAACATGAGTTGAGCAGACCAATGAGTTTTAGTAATTCTGCTTTACTAAAGCTTGATATGAGATTAAATTTTTCAAGCTCTTCTTGTTTAAAAAATCAAACTCAAGCTTGTTCAAAAGCTCATGAGTCATCTCGTGATCTTTTGACCTTTATTTATTCATTAATGATAATAAAACTAATAACATATGTTTTTATTTAAATTAAAGTAAAATTATTTGATAATTTTATAATATATTGATATACTTATGTAAAATAATATTTTATGTAGATTAAAATAATTTAAAAATAATTTACTATAATCAATTTTTTTTCATCAATGAGGCGAGCTTGATATTTTTGGCTTAGCTTAAGCGTGGGCTCAGAACTTAAAATTCATTGCGGTTAGAGCCCTCTCTCTGAAAGCCCTCTTGATGCGATGAGAAAATGGCTAGTATTCAAGGCTAGTCCCAAGAAACCAAGAAAAATGGCTATCCTGATAAGAAGAAGAAGCCTGATCGGGCCAAAAATGAAAGCAACCGAAGGAACTGGGTAGAACATGTTCTATTTTCCGAATCTTTCAAGATGAAAATAGAAGGATTGGCTTAACTTCCTCTATGCGGTTGCATACTGCTTTGCTTGAGTAATGAGTAGGCCATTACAGATAGGTTGCTTTTGCTAATATTTTTGACTCAAACTTTGTAATTTTTCATAGTTCAACTTGAACTCAAACTTATATATGCTCCTTGTTACACCCCATGCCGGCGAGCGACGGTGGCGTTGGCGCTGCTAGCCGACACTACTCTTTAGCAGATAGCTCAAGGCAGTAAGCTGTTGATACAAAATATGCTAGTAAACCACAAATATATTCATTCATGAAATCTCAATCTAGGTCAAAATCCAAAAATATGATTACATAATCTAGGCAAGCATACCAAAAATTCTTAACTTATTCAAGGAAACAATACCCGAAGTCATATATCATCTCAAATAAACCAACATAAACACAAAAATTTAAAATGAAGAGAAACCCTAGACTATATATCCTAGTCTTCATAGTCTTCAACAACCCTAAATATTGCGAGTCGTCATCCTTTTCAGGACTTGATTCTGCAAATGGTAGTGAACTTGTGGAAGGATCTACAATCGCTCAATAAGGGACTCACACCCCTCCTTATTAGAGTCAAGTAACATTACACACGCAAACGAAAATATGCAAAGTAGGAAGGCACGTATAATACAGAGGTAAGTCAGATAATTCATAGTTTATAGTAGGATTGATTCTTTGAACCCCCCAAAAGGCTATCTTGATCAAGCCCTAACTCATTAACACCAACAAGGAGGGACAAAATGTTATGTATAATCCCTATAGTGGGTCGGGATGATACATATTACCCCCATAACAGGTTAGAATGCTACGTATTACACTCCTAATAAGTTAGAAGCTTTGGAAAGATTTCGTGCCACTAGTCATTTCAAAAAGGTCAAAGCATACCTTCATCACTTTTCTTAACTTATGTTTCAGCTGAATTTTTGTTAACATACACTTCATATGATGGTCATGAAATTTAAAACGACTAAATCATCAGGTTGAGCCGGTTTGCCATAAAGAAATATTCGTCCCACTGACCAGCGCGATGGGCCTGCGATACTCCTTCCAGGATAAGACAGTCCAGAGGTCCATTCCAAGCTGCACTGCTACTTTGAACCTCACTTCGAAAGTTAAACAACTCAAGTGGTTGTGTAAGCAACTCAAAACACACACCCCAAAGCTAAAAGTGTATACACTCTTAAGACTAATCACTTTCTTAAACAGTATACTCTCTATTCTCTTTTGTTTCATTTTGTGTGTTTTGCAGGGAACCAGGAGACAGCTTATATAAGGGGGAGGAGACAACCAGAGTTAAATGCTGGCACATTAATGTACGGTTGAAACCCCTCGCATACCCACGGACACGCAATGCACCTGGATCAAAAACAGACAACATTCGAAAACGTGTTGTTTAACCAGGTAACATATCTGGTGGTTTCAAACTACGTTAATTAAATATAGTAATGGAATTCAAAAATTAGATTTTGAATAAAATCGATACACCAAGGCCAATTTAGTAAAAAATAAGCCCGAGACCGAGACAATTCGCCCAAACACCCTCACCCGCGACCTGGTCCTGGTCCTGGTCCTTGGCCCGTGGCTCGTGGCCGGAGCCGGAACTGGGTTGGGTTAGGCGGGTGGGCAGCGCGCGTGTAGGGTATGCCCATATACAATACTTAGTTGTTTAGTTTACACTATAACAATACTTAACCATATAAATATTAGCATTGTCAAGGCTAATATATCCGATGTGAGATATTTTACACAACTTTAACCACGTTGAGACAACATCAACTTAGGCTTTATCTATGGATTTCCATTTGAAATGGTTTAATCCTAGATTAATCCCCTTGTAAAAGTCATCTTAACAAGCCATTTTCCAACAACCCCCCCAAATCCAAAGTATAAAGTCCTGGCTGCATACTCGTAACATGCTTTCAATAATGGTACCTTCTGGTTTGAACCACTCTCTAGCTATCCAACTTATGCCATCACAGGAACAAATGGATATATGCCTTGAATTTGAACCTTGGTTGTGATAACGTCTATTGGAAACAACACATTACATTGAGCTTAGCAATCTTCAGGGGTGAAACGTTAATGACCATGTGTCCTGATCCGTCTCCTCTAATCGCGGCCGCACAATAATATTTATTAGTTGGGTATCTCCGAAGATGTACTGCTCACATCTCATCACTTAAGACCTTGACCCTATTCAGAGCAGGGCTCTTACTATACTAACAGTAATATATCACATAGTACTAGTCTAAATTTAGGTGCTAACGTTTACATCCAACAACTTGTTTATGCCACATTGAACCTTCCTTGTGGGATCTCCACTTAGTAGGTTGGGTTGCTACTGTCGGTGTAAACTCAATGTATGACGACCCCAAAAACCCTTTATTATTATTATATTATTGTTATTAGTATTATTGTTATTATTATGATTATTATTATCATTAGTGGTTACATACATGCGTGCATTGTCAATTACAAAACGTACAAGGTATATTACATAACATAAGGGTACAACCAAAAAGAGAGTATCGACTTGCTAGTTCTACTATATCTGGATAGCAAATGCAAAAACCACCAAATACAGGTACACAACGGAAATCCTGCATCTTTCTTCCTAGTAAAACGCTTCAAAAGGTTCCTCTTCCTCATCATCGTAAAGGCTAGCTTCGGAAGCATCTAAATCATTATGTAACACGAAATCAACATACGTTGAGTAGAAATATTTCTTTATACACATAAGGTGCTCGGGTATCAAGTGCACATCAGTTACACATAGCACAAACATAGTTTCACACTTTCTACCTTTTGTCACCTGACAGTGACCCTTATAACTACCCGGACCTAAATAACAACCAGCACATTTCTTCCACTAGCCTTATCCTCTAATGGTCGTATCCCGGGCATACGCCTAGTATTGTCCTACGACCCTCTTTCTTGTGTAGATCCCTCCGTCTACCCAAGGGGGGATTAGGAGATGGAAGGGTTGTGAACTCTTCCCGCTACTCAATAGTATGTCCCGGCGGAACACCCCCCAAACCATTCCAGCACATATGGGCCCATTCACAGAATTGCAAATTATTCACATAAGCACAGAATCTTGGGAAGTTTATATTATAGTTTAGTAAAGTAAGCTCCACACTTATAAATGAAAGCTTTATATTTTCTTATTAAGCATATTTACTTAGAAATGTTAAATATGTAAATAGCTAGTAGTAAAAATATGTAAATAGACAAAATATAAATATAAATATATAAATATAACTAGTATGAATATATAAATATAAAGATTAAAATATAACTAGTATAAATATATAAATATATAGATTAAAATATAACTAGTATAAATATATAGATTAAAATATAAGATATATAAATATATGAATACTACATATATATATACCTATATAAAATATAGATAACTATATAAGTCGATATGATAAGAATTATCTACATATGCATATAAAACTAATAAAATGAATATAAGTATATATATATATATATATATACATATACATAACATATATATAGATATAAAAGTAGTTTATAACAACCTATATCTATACGTGCATATATAACTATATATATAATTAGGCTATCATTAACATATAGTGAAATTAGTTAAACGAATATATAATGACACTTTAAATATATATATATATATATATATATATATAATCATCCAATCACTTACTGAAACCTTGAATAGGTTTATATATATACATATATGTGAGGACTAAACTAGGCATAAATCTATAGTATAAAGTATAATAAAAGTTCTATCTATCAAATAATAGATATGTGGAGCTTTCTTTACTAAGACTTTCAAGAACAACATAGGATATTCCCTTAATAACTCAAATAAAGTATCATGGTCTCATACTACTTCATATAAAGTATAGAACTCACATATTAGTTCAAATAAAGCATAAGAATTCCATATTATTGCAAAAAGGGCACAATAATCACATAGTATTTTCAATAAACATAGTAAACACATAGTACTGCAAATAAGCATATTAATCACATAATATCTTCAACATCATGCTCACAAGTCTATCCATCCTTCAACTTCCTCCCAACAAGAGTTATAATATGAAAAACTAATCATAAAGCTTTAAAGTAACATGAATATGGCAAAATAACTAAAATCCTCAACTTGGAGGCATGTTTGGCAAAAGCTCTCACTCTAGGCCATTCAAGCTTGATCTTTTACATTGCTTGGGCACAAGAGTATGGAAGCTTGCCTATTCTTCACAAGAAAGAAGAAGAAAACCTCTACTTAAGGCATAAAGAAGTGTTCCTACCTTGTGTCTTCCAAGTAGTGTAGTGTTTTGAGAGAAAATGATAGTGTTTTGAGATAAAATGAGAGAGTGAGGGTGTGAGCAACGGGAGGGCACGATTTTGGGGCTAAATGGGGCTGAAAAATGAGGATTGTGGGTGTATATGGTCTTGTGTATTGATCCTACAAGGCATTAGAGGCAAATATCTAAATATTATAATCATCTAAATACATCTACCATACAATTATACATGGATGGTTATTCATACACCTCACCTTACTAACCACCATGTATATGTATGTGGGTATGGGTGTGCATATATGTAGCTATATATATCACCACTAATTTATATTTATATATGTATATGAGGCTAGGTTTCAAGAGTGCATTAGTAGACATATTTTGATAAAATATAGAATAAAATCAACTAAAATCAAACAAAACCTATAAAATCTGAAAAATCTTATTTATTAAGTATTTTTATTGTTTATTTCTCAGCAAAATCGAAATTTGGCGGGGTTGGAGAAGTGAAAAGACCAAAATACCCCTTGTTTTGCCCTTTTTTCGAAAATTGCCCAAAAATAGAAATAAAATTCTAAAATTTCGAAAATTAATTTTTGTAAGTAAAATAAAATCTAAAACATTTATTTATATTATTATTTTCATTTTTTGATAATAATTAAGCATTTTAAAAATTAGATTTCAAATTAAGAACTTAAAGACAATATTTTTCGAAAACTACTAAAAATTCTTGGAAAACTAGGTAAAAGTTGAAAATAATCTATTAAATAATTTCTGGGAGTTTAGAATGATTAAATGCATTAAATTTTAAGAATATTTGAAATTTATAATATTTTCTAAAAATTTGTATAGTAAATGCTCATTTGTTCATAAATAAAAATCATATTTTGACAAATAATCTCTATAAAATAATAATTCACAAAATAAGTCAGTAAGACACTTATTCATTAAAGTAATGTACACCTAATGTATAATATAAAATATTTAAATAAAGGATTTTATCGGGTCGTTACACAATGCGTTACAAGTCCCATCCTCAACCTGGCTTTTTGGAACGAGTTAAACTCAAGTCCTTTCGTTAAAGAATCAACCACATTATCTTTGGTACCAACAAAATCAGTGGCTATGATTCTTTTAGACACTATCTCCCTTATAGGCTTGAGTCTAACTTGAATGTGTCTCTTGGTCTTTTGATTCTTATTGCAGGGACAGGTTTACCCACTATGGGTAACCCACACATTAACCCATGCAACCACTCAACCTCATTTCTAGTAGTATCTAAAGCATACAACTCAACCTCAAACGTAGACCGGGTTATAATCATCTGTTTTGCAGACTTTCGGGAGATAGCACCTCCTCCTAGAGTAAATACATACCCTGTACATCCATTACTCCCAGAGTTTTGGACAATCCAACTCGTATTACTAAATCCCTCAAAAACTTCAGCGAATTTTCCGTAATGCAGCCCAAGGGAACTTATACCTTTAAGGTACTTCATTACCCTATCCAAAGCCTCCCAATGAGTGCAATCAGGATAACTCGTATATCTAGCCAACTTAGAGACCGCAAATAAAATATTTGGTCTCGTACCGTTAGCTAAATATTGCAAGCTTCCAATCACTTGAGAATATCTTAATTGAGACACTAAAGTACCAGACTTATTCTTAAAAATAGTCACAATAGGATCATAAGGCATTTTCAGGATTCTACCGTTAGTATGACCAAGCTTCTCAATCATCTTCTCAATATAATGAGATAGAGAAATCGTTATACCCTCAGTTAACTGAATCAACTTGAGTCCTAGAATCATACTAGCTTCATTCATGTCTTTCATTTCAAACTTACTTTTCAAGAATTCTTTCGTTTCATTAATAATCTCAAGATTTGATCCTATTAATAATATATCATCCACATACAGGCATAAAATGATACACGAATCACCTTTATTTTGTAGTATACACATTTATCATTATCATTTACAACAAAGCCAAAGCTCAATATAGCTTTATCGAACTTTTCATGCTACGGTTTAGGCGCTTGTTTCAACCCATAAAGAGATTTGGCAAGCTTACAAACTTTGTTTTCACTCCCGATTGCTACAAATCCCTAGATCAGCATATAGAACGGTTGTTTTTACATCCATGTGAAGGATAAAGAAGTTATATATAGAAGCCAGTACAATCAGCAAGCGGATTGTAGTTAATTGAGCTACAAAGTAGTCAATCCCCTCTTTTTGCCTTAACCCTTTGGCAACCAATCTAGCTTTATACTTATCAATAGTACCATTAGCTTTCAATTTCTTCTTAAAGATCCATTTATATCTAATATTAGTACATCCCGGTGGTAAATCGACTAGTTCCCATGTCTCGTTAGAGACAATGGAGACAATTTCAATTTTGATAGCTACTTTCCAATGCTTAGCCTCAGAAGAAGCCATAGCATCTTTGAAAGTCACAGGATCATCTTCGATATTGTAGGTGACAAAGTTACTTCCAAAATCTTTAGCGATCCTAGCTCGCTTACGACAGCGAGGTTCATTAGCCTCATCAAAAGTAGAACCGGAACTACTTGGATTTACCCTCTCATTTGTCATCCTTTCCACATGTTCGGGAATAGAACCAGATACGATGGGCAGAATCTAAAGTAGAAACATCTTCGGGTATTCCTTGTTTCAAAGGGAATATATTTTCGAAGAACATAGCATCACATAATTCGACTATTGTGTTAACCTCTATGACATAAATCTCAAACTTAATGACTAAGAATCTCATGGCATAACTTTTTTCCACATAGCCCAGAAAGAATACATCAACAGTTTTTGGACCAAGCTTCTTCCGTTTGTATTCAGGGACTAGGTCTTTTGCAAGATATCCCCATACACGAAAATATTTTAAGCTCGATTTTCTGCCTTTCCAGAATTCGAATGGAGTGCGTTCTTTGTGTTTCAGAGGGACTCTATTCTGAATATGGAAAGCCGTATTCAAAGCCTCTCCCCACATATATTTCGGCAATCCAGAATTCAAAAGCAGACTGTTAATCATGTCTTTAAATGTTCTATTTTTACATTCTGCTACACCATCCGAGAAAAGTGAATACGGAGAAGTCTCTTCATGAATGATACCAAACTTTTGACAATATTCAACAAATGAGTTGGATTCATATTCATGACCTCTATCTGATAGTAATCTTTTAAGCTTCTTGCCAGTTTGATTTCCAGCTTCATTCTTAAAAATGATAAACTTTTTAAGTGCTTCATCTTTATGTTTCATTAAATAAACATAACAATATTTACTGCAATTATCTATAAAGGCGATAAAGTATCGATTCCGGTCTCGTGTTAAGACCCTATTGAACGCACAAATATCTACGTGTACTAACTCAAGTATTTCAGTATCCCTTTCAATTGTTTGATAGGGTTTTCTTACTTGTTTAGCTTCTATACACACTTAACATTTGTGATTTTGTCCAATGTCATGTGTTGGAGTCAGATTTAAATTCATCATTCGTTTAATAGAACTGAAATTTAAATAACCCAACTATGCATGCCATACAGTACAATTTTCTATATTATTAATAACAACAAAATTATAAAAATTTGAACTATTGAAACTAGAAACACTAGCATATTCAAATTCAATCCGTACTTTAAATAAACCTTTAGATAAACAGCCTTTGCGAATAAAAGTTCCGGAATGTAAAATTATAAATTTATTTAGCTTATGTCATGACCCGAAAAAATACCCTTTATTTTATTAAAATAAATAATAATTTTCACATAAAACTTATACAAAATACAAGAGTTACAACTTTCACAAAATACAAAAGTAACTTTTGAGTGAAATGCTTCAAAACATCCATTGTATCCACTGTGTCTATCAAACGTCTCCGCTCATTTCTATCTAAAAAAAATGGAAAAGAGGAGTCAATGCGATGATTGAGTAGAACTATTACGCAATCACATAAGGTGCAGGTGTGTGAAAATTGGACATAGACATGTAAAAACACATAATACTCCCTGTTCGTCACATTCAGTGACGTAATGCCTTATAACTCCCACCACGATCAATTGATCCAACCGAGTCACTCTGTGATTCTACCAATCCCAACCGAATCACACCAGTGATCATATCCCGGGCATATGCCGAATTCCTACGATCCACTCTCACATAGAACACTCCGTCCATATGAGGAGAGATTATGAGGTGGAGGGCTGGAACACTTATAACCGGCATCTCCAATAGAATGTCCTAGGCAGAACTCAACCACACCCATTCCGAAAATATTTTGGGGGCCAACACATAATTGAGATATAATTTCTCATAACACATATATTTTATCAAAGCGTAAATAAACATACCATGTTCATGCATGTACCTTTATGAAAGTATAATAACATAAAAATAATTATCATGATATCAACATGTATAGTAAATAATTTGAGGCATAAAATCATAAAATATGAACATAGGCAATCACTTGGTATTTGACCATTATTTTGGTAAACCCAAGTTAAAGTCTTGTTTATGAAAATAATCTAAGATCATGTTGGCTAAACTACTTATGAGAAAGGTAATAATTCTACCTTTTAACTATTTTTAGGGATAAAAGAGGGTATATAAAGGGCTATATGGAAGGCTAATAGGTATATATGAATAAAAATAGAAGGGTTTATATATATATATATATATATATATATATGTGGGTGGAAGATTGAATATAAAAAGGAAGTATTTTGGGTGTTAAAAGTAGAAGTAGAGTGGGGGTGTTTTTAGGTGGGATTTCTTTTAAGGGAGAGAAGGGCGGGATTTTGGGATGAAAATGGGGTTGGAGTTGGGATCTATTTATAGAGGAGAAAAGAAGAAATAGCTAATATTATAACAAAATAAATAAATAACCATACATGCTATATGGACATTAATATATACACATCACTATATTAATTACCTAGTATATATGTATATATATTTATGTATGTGGACATATAGGTGTATATGTAGATATATAAATCACCACTAATCAATATATGTGGATGTGTGTGTGGATATGTAGATATAGAAATCACCACTAGGTGATATATGGATGTGTGTGTGTATATGTAGAGATATAATTTACCACTAGTATATATATGGATGTGTGTGTGTATAAGTAGATAGATAAATCACCACTAGTATATGTATGGATGTGTGTGTGTATATATAGATATACAATTTACCACTAATATATATATATTAGAGGAGATATTCTTGCAAAACAATTATAAAATATACTAAAAATCTAGACTTTATATTTATCATTAAATTAAAATCCGAAAATTAAGGTTATAAATAATTAAAATTCAAAAATTATACATATAAAACCAAAAAATATATTGTTGCATTTATAAAATTTAAAAATTGTATAATTTATTTAGAAAATTCAAAAATAAAATAAATACAGGTTTAAAATATTTATTTAAATAAATTTTCCAAAAATAATAATCACAACTCAAAATTAATACTATAAGGTCTAAATTATAAAGTAATTTTTAAAGAATAAAATTCCAAAATCATAAAAATTTAGGAATTAAAAGATTTTATATCAAATATTTTACATGTTTCAAATGCTAAAAAAATAAATGAAGGAAGACACTCATTTTATATAATGCATATAGTGTAATGCACAATTATTCACAAAAAAATCACATATATTCATACAATAATTGTCACATAATGGAAATAAATCCTAAGTAAAATATTAATAACAACAACAGAAGTTATCGGGTCGTCGCAGCTTAAATGAAAGCTCACAACCCTCTTTGACTAATATTAAACCACTAATAATGTTCCGTCTAACAAAAGGGACGTGATGCACTCGTTGCAGAGATAGTGTACTCCTTGCAGAGATAGTGTGCGCCCTGGAGGAAACCTTAGGTACACGCGTCCTATCTCAAGTACTGGTGCAGCACTTGTATTTTCCATCCTCACGGATTGTCCATCAATTGGTTGGTATATACACAATAGAGACTTATCAGCACAAACGTGCACATTTGATCAGTGGGAGTCCTTCATGAATTTTTGGATCAATTTAGAGCTTGTGACTTCACTTAATAACTTAGTGGAAAGCTGCGATAGGTAAAGATGAACTAAGAACCACATGAAAGAGCTAGTCGATCTTCTATTCAAATGCAAGACCAGAAGGAACATGTAATTTATAAAGGTCAAGTTCAAACAGGATGGTTTGATTAAGTTGGCTCATATTTTTTGATTCTGCTTGTGATGTGTGTGCTTCATCATTTCTCATTTGGCCCTGCATATTGGAAATAAAAAAAAAAAAAAAAAAGAAACACAATGGCTTTGTAGATGGGCAATATAAATGAGTATTGTACTACTAAAGGTATGCGATCTCTTACAAGTGTTGGATCTTCCATTAATTTTTTCTCTTAGCCTGAACAAGGTAAATGTCAATTGGAATACCAGTGTAGATATAACAAAATATAATTAAATCTAAGAGATAAAAAAGTTAATAATTAATTATACCTTCACATTAATATTTGACTTTTGAGTGTGACCTTGAGCTTCAAATGTAACCTGACAAAGTGGATCACATGTGCTGTGGTTACCAGAATTTTGACCATCCTTCTTTGTTGGACAACCTTTTGATATGTTACCTCTAACTCTGCAAGTCTTACAAGTCAATGAATCTTGTTGTCTTTTTAGTCTTTGATGGTTTATGCTTGAGATGGGTTTGCGTCTTGGTTTATTCTTTTGGCTTCTACACAACCTCATTTAGCCCCTTTCTCACTATTATTTGGTGGCAATAGAGGATTAAAATCAATTTTCGTCTACTCATTTCTTCAATTGACTAAGGATAATGGTAGTTAAGTACACCTTTTTGTAAGCTGTAAGGATAATTAGTTTCAACCCTGTAGCACCTTTGCACAAAAAGCCTAAACATCAAGTTTTTATGCCCTAATGGCACTTACAGCATGCCTACATGGGATCCCAGTAAGGTCCCATTTTTTGCAGCCACATGTCCCATTCTTCAAGTCAACACTGTATTTGATCCCATCAAAGAAAGAAATTAAATAGTGGTTGTCATTGCTCTTAATTGGCATCTAATCACCAAGCTTTTCAATGTTCTTGTCGATTATCTCTTGTATTTCATATTGTCTCTATTTTTTTGTAGCCTCTTCATTAGGTACTCCATGATTCACTCCAACTTTGCAAGAGGAAGCAATGCAATGCCTAGAATAAACCTTGCTGTTTGTCACTCATTATGATCCAATTAATGCCATCTCCATCAATATTCAAGTCAAAGTTAATTGGGTTATAAACCACTTCTAGGCGTCTCCATTTTTTTTTCCCCAACAACGACATATGTCTTTGGGTAAATGTTATTATTGAGGTCAATCCCAGTAATCGCAGAAGTTCTTTTTTTTTTGTGTACTCATTCAAAGTTAATTTCAGTTTTTATGAAAAATCAATTGAGTGAGCCGGTTAATTTTACACAAACAGTCAGTTACACCGAATTATAATTTTTAATGTATTCATAATTCAATTCTTCAATTGAATTCAACAATCAAATGAGAATTAGAGAAATTGAAAATATCGTATCAGACCATTCATGAGTAAAAGGAGAAATTGCAAAAAGAAATTATCAAATGACAGAACTCATTGCACTACACGAAAAGTAATATTAGTGGAGAAATATAAAAGTGACAATATAAAAATTGTCATCAATAATATTTAAGTATATTAGGTGATAATATTTTCTACCTCATCAATAATTGAATTTATTTAATGATAAGAACTTTTATTTTGTCACAGTATCACATCATAGTGAAATCACTGATAATTTATGATACACCTATAATGACAACTTAGTAACGAGAGAAATTGTTACAATGATTTTATGACAAGATAACATTCCCATTGAATTATCACGATATGTGTCACTAATTATTATTGGTGATAACTTAGAAACTATCTTATTAGTAATAGGCATTATTTTGTGAGAAGATAATTTTTTTATCACTAAATACGTATAATTAATAATTGGTGCGTGGACTTCAACTTTGCTGTTAATGAAGCTAAGATAACGCTCTCCATGATCCTGCAGCGCTGCAGATTGTCGCTCTCGCCAAATTACGTGCACTCCCCTTTTAAATCCCTCAACAGTTTACCCTCAACATGGGATTCGGATCATTCAAAACTCACTATAGAAACAGTTTCAGTTTGAAGAGCTATGTATCGTATAAATGACTTGGATAGTTGGATGAATATATATATATAATGCACATGTAACTAATTATCAGAGTGTGTATCAGTTGTACGTTTGCCTCTGTTATTATTAAATCTATTAGATATCTCAGAAATACTAATAATTATCAAATTGAATTCATTTCTGATGGACAAAACCTTCATTTAGAAGGACAAGAAGATGTTGACCACTCTACATTCGGCTGGTGAACAATTTTTCTATTCAATTACTTTTATTTTGGTCTCGAAAAATACATGGTAAAATTTTGAGTTTAAAGAAAAGTATTTTTAAAATATTTAATTCTGCCTTCCAATTATATTCATTTGTTGTGATATTAAGTATCTATCGATACAGTCATAGCTAGGCCTGGCAATGGGTAGGGTTTTATCACTAAATACGTATAATTAATAACTTTTTATCACTATGTTATTAGTAATAGGCATTATTTTGTGAGAAGATAATTTTTTTTAGGGATAATTACTCCCACCACCCCTGAGGTTTTGCCTAATTACAAATAACACCCCCTTGTATCAGAAATTACCGATACCCCCCTGAGTTTTGTTCCCGTCTTACAATTTCCACCTTCCGTTAAGTTGACTAACAGTCAACGTTTGCACGCTAATGTGATCTCCCAAAATTACCCCTTCAAAGGCGGGAATAATATTTGAACAAATATAAAATGACTCATTTACCCTTAAAGGGGTGTTTATGATAAATAATACTATTATTTGAGGTATTTTATGATAATTGAGTATAATCTCAAGGGGTTTAATATAATATTTTTGTTAAATATATATATATATATTTACACACACATACATATACATATACATACACATACATATACACACACAGACATACATATGTATATACACACATACATATACACACACACAGATATACATATACACAAATATATATATACATACAAACTCCTCCTCTTCGCCGGCCATCCTCCGCCGCCGCCAGCCACCGTCCGCCGAGAGGAAGGAGGGAGAGATAAAGGGGGAGAGAGATTCAGAGGAGGGAGAGAGAGATCGATAGAGAGGGGCAAGAGATCGAGAGAGAGAGAGATCCACCGTCCATCGGCTCCACCTCTGGCGCCGCCCTCCTCCTCAGTCGTGCCGCGCTGCGCCAGCCGCCCTTCTCCTCCGCCTCCGCCTCCGCCTCCGCCGCTGGGCGAGAGAGAGATCGAGAGGGGTGAGGCACCACCGTCTCCGCCCTCCACCTCAGCCTCTCCGCGCCGCACCGCCTGCTATCCGCCTCCGCCTCCGCCGCAAGAATTTTAGCATGAGAGAGATCGAGAGGGGCGAGAGTGAGATGCAGAGAGACAGAGAGAGAAGAGAGAGAGAGAGAGAGAGAGACAGAAATGGGGGGGGGGGGGGGGGGTGAGAGAGAAGAAGGGGGTGTACGGTGTACGGTGTTTGGGGTGGGGTTGGGGGTGGGGTTGGAGGTGGGGTAGGGTGGGGGGGGAGTTAAGTTAGGGTTTTTGTTTTCATGAAGGGTATTTTGGACAATTTAATTTTATACCTATTTTTTTATTTTTTAAAGAAAAAATATTTCAAATATTCAAGGGGTAAAAATGACATTTTATTATTTCTATCTACCTTACAAAAAAGTCCACAAAATTCAGGGGGGTATCGGTAATTTCTGATATAAGGGGGTGTTATTTGTAATTAGGCCAAACCTCAGAGGTAGTCGGAGTAATTATCCCTTTTTTTTATCACTAAATACGTATAATTAATAACTTTTTTATCACTTGTCATATTATCACCAATTTATTCATTTTTTTCTAGGTTTTTTATCAAAGTTTGCCCTAACCTCTAACGTTAATACTTTAAGTCACCCTATTAAATCGCTTTGTGGAAAGACAATTATCCACGCAAGAACTTTTGTCCATTTAGTAAAGAAATGAAAACCACATTTCGCCCACTACGATCTGTCTCTATCTCTTCATCTGATGTACCCTATAAATAGCATGCAACAACCTGGTATCCTTATCCATGCACACTCATATCTAATTAACTAGTGTAATTCCATCCCTTCAATTTATTCTTCTTGGTTTGAATGGCTCATTCAAGATCATTTGTCCCCCTACTCCTTATCTTCTTTATGTTTTGCTTCTTAACTTCCGAGGCCCGTGTGCTGTTGACAACTCCCAAGAACGTTTATGGCCAACTTTTTCAGAGGAAACTAGGGCTCAGCCCAACTCAATTAGAGCAGTACAGGAGGAGATCACTTAATGCAGGTTATGAACGAGTCTCGCCCGGTGGCCCAGATCCTCAGCATCATTCTCTACCTCCAATTAGCTGATTAACTGCAGGCTCTTTCATCCTTCTTGGTCCGTGTTTCTTAATTTGTGCGTTTCTTGACATTATATAGCTGGCCAAGAGGGAGGGTTGGGCCAAATTGTAATCTTTTGTGCTAAACAATCCTGTAATGTGATCTTCTGCTGCACTTATTGTTTACATATCATAGTTTTGATTTTTCTTTATTTATTTCTACTGCTTGTCCATACACGTGGTCTATATTGAGTAGTACAGTGGAAAATGTTATACGTTTATGTAGAAGATTGGGGGCGGGGGGGGGGGGGGTGTTAATGTGGTTTATCTCTGTGAAAAGAATTCAGCGAGACAGCAACTAAAGTTGATCTGCTAAAAAGTTCTTGTTAATCCAAGTGAATTGTGTAGTTAGGGTGAAGAGTAATTTAAGGAAAATTAAGCAAATGCGTTCCGTTGTTTTTAGTTCATTTATTTTCTATGTGGTGATTTTGATTCAAATTAGTCGAGGTGCATGCCATATATATGTATGGGGCCTAGTAGATGTTAAATGACTTCTCTGAACATGGTATTAAAGTCAAGTCAAATAGGAAATCCTGTTTTCGTATCACATCACCACCCATTTAAACAAATTTCATGTGCAAGGCCCAATACAAAAAATAGTCCGCCTGTGTGTGTGGACGCATATTGGAAATAATAAATATTTGATAATTCTCCTTTCGGGTTAATTTCAGTTTTAGTCCATGACCTTTGATCCTTCGTCAACTTTGGTCCTTCACGTTTAGACGTTTTCAATTTCGGTCCCTAATGATACAATCCGTTACTCAATTTCGTTCGTCCGTTAGTTTTTCCGTTAAAAACTCAAATTTTATTTATAATTTGCCCCCTTAAAAATAGAAAAATACTAAAAAACCCCCCAAATAAAAAAAAAGGGCTAAAAAACCCACTTTTGAAATATTACTCACAACAAAATAAATTTTGTAAGTGATGAGAATCAAACTCAGGTTGATGAGGAGAAAAATTTATCCGTATATTGAAAAAAAAATTAATTTCCGTTTCACATACTTATAAATAACTTCAATTTTTTTAATACATACTTACAAAAATTAATTTTGTCCCTTTATTTTAAAAAATAATTTATTTTATTATTTTAACGATGTATTAAAAAATTGAACTTAAACAATATCAAAGAGTATACTATTATGTATAACACACATTGGAACATAAATTGAGTGTGGTTGAATGGTGGAGGAAGCAAACTTAAGTTCTTCTCTTCTCATCAATTTGGGTTTGATTCCCATCATTTACAAAATTTATTTTGATGTGAGTAATATTCCAAAAGGGGGCTTTTTAGCCTTTTTTTTTATTTGGGAGGCTTTTTAGTATTTTTCTATTTTTAAGGAGGCAATTAAATTGTAATTAAAATTAGAGTTTTTAATGGAAAAACTAACGGAAGGACAAAATTGAGTAATGGATTGTAACGTTAGGGACCAAAATTGAAAACGTCTAAATGTGAAGGACCAAAATTGGCGAAGGATCAAAGATCAGGGACTAATTATGAAATTAACCCTTCTCCTCTTTGTTGATTTCACTTTGGGTATTTTACAAAAATTGGCTTTAGCTCGTGCTAGAGAGCTGAATTGTTCTTCATGAACAGCTCGCTTAACTTATGTTTTATGTGTTATATAAACATGACGATATCCTTAGTAATTAAATCGACCAATGAAAACTCATTTACAAAAGGGAAAATTATGGCAAGGGATTGGGGAATTTTAAAATTAATGAAGACGTAATAACGTTTAGGTATTTGAAGATAATTGACTAATTAAATATAAAAATTGTCACGACCCAAAAAATATCTTTTTTATTTTATTATCAGAACATAGCAACTTTATAGAAAAATTTGTTACAACATAATAAAATCATAGTTATACAAAAATTGATATACAAGTTACAAAATATCCTTTTATTATTAGAAGTAAATAACAAGAATGACAAAGCACAGAAAAATTGTAGTTAGAACATAAATAAGTAATATTGTCTAATTAAAAGTTTCAGTAATGCCCGACGTGCCTTCCACTTGGTGAACTATAGCATTTTTGCCTAAGAAAATATTCACAACACACCTCAACACGACGGTTGAGTAGAAATTTTACTTAATAACATAAGGTGCTCTTGTGTATACTATGTGCACACAGTCATATAATAATTCACATAAATCACATTACTACATTTCAAGTCACATTTTGTGACTTCCTTATATCTCCCATATCATAATATTCCAAACATTCCAACCATTCATATCGTTAATCCCAATATTCCATTCATTTACACAAATTCCATCCGTTCACATCGGTGGTCATATTTTGTGTTACAATTGATATTACAAAAATTCTTTTGATAGGAAAAAATGATTTTGTTTGTCACTACATATATATAATTGACAACGTTAATGTTATCACTCAGGCTTTATTGCATTTTTAGGCCAGTTAAAATGACACTGTTCGATTTGAGGACACTTTTTATTAGTAGTGGCAAATATAGGACAAGAACTTTCTACTTTTTTGCAATGTTAGGACAAATTGATCGGAAAAGCATAATTTGGCCGGAGAATGACATGTCATCACCGGATAATGAATACGTGGCCATCAATTTTGAGATTTTGTTGACATGACTGATGAAGTGGATTTTGAAATATAAACATTGAAGCCTATTAAATTAAAATAAGAGGAAAACAAGAAAAAAAATTAGAGTATAACATAATTTAGAATAAAAATATATATAATAAAAATAAAAACATAGTATTTATGTATATAATATATAATACATGGATACATACATAAATTTAGTAAAAGTGTCCCACCACACCCCACCCCCCCCCCTTCTCTCCCCCAACCCCTAATCCTCCCACCCGCCCCCCTAATCTCTCTCTCTCTCTCTCTCTCTCCCTCTCTCTCTTCATTTTTTAGATTATATGGCGTAGCGACTAATAGAGGAAGGGGAGGCAGCGAGGGGCTCAGGGAGGGCGAAGTGGTGGCCACCACTACAGAAAAAACGCCGAATTCCGGCGGAATTAAACCGAGGGAAATTTTCCCCCGGAATTTCCCCCGGTTTTTATTTAAAAAAATTAAAAAAAAAACCGGGGGAATTTTTCCCCGATTTTTTTTTTGAATTTTTGAAATTAAAATCCGGGGGAAAATTCCCTCGGTTTTTTTTTTAATTTTTTTAAATAAAAACCGGGGGAATTTCCGGGGAAAAATTTCCCCCGGTTTTTTTTTTGAATTTTTTAAATAAAAAACCGGGGGAAAATTCCCCTGGTTTTTTTTTATAATTTTTTTAAATAAAAACCGAGGGAAAATTTCCCCCGATTTTTTTTTTTTAAATTAAAACCGGGGGAAAATGCCCCCGGGTTTTTTTTAATTTTTTTAAATAAAAACCGGGGGAAAATTTCCCCCAGTTTTTTTTTTTGAATTTTTTAAATTAAAACCGGGGGAAAATTTCCCCCGGTTTTTTTTTTGAATTTTTAAATAAAAACCGGGGGAAAATCCGGGGGAAAATTCCCCCGGTTTTTTTTTTAATTTTTTTTAATTAAAACTTTAATATTAGTATATATTTCGGCAAGACAAAACACAAGCTTGGAAGTAGCTCAATGACAAGGTATTAGACTTGTATCTAAGAGGTCCCAAGTTCAAGTCCATGCAAGAGCAAAATTTCCTTCTTTTTTAGAGAGAAAACCGGGGGAAAATCCAGGGGAAAATTCCCCCGGTTTTTTTTTTGAACTTTTTTAAATAAAAACCGGGGGAAATCCGGGGGAAAATTTCCCCCGGTTTTTTTTTATTTTATTTAAAAACGTAATTTACTAAATATTTAGGCAAAAAGATACACAACTTTAAAGTAGCTTAATGGCAAGGTATTAGACTTCTATTCAAGAGGTCCTAGGTTCAAATCCAACTAACTACACAAATTTTTTTTTTAAAACACTCTTTGGGGAAATATATATAATTTTAATATAAATGATGTTAATATTACTTCTACTATTTTGTTTCCTTAAAAATTGTGATTGTTCATTCAATATTTTTTTCTTTTAACAAATTAAAATTTTTATATACATATGTTTATATAGTATATTTTCATATAGTATGTAGAATATCTATATATATATATATATTTATATAATATCAATACTATTTTTTAACTATTGTTATTTATACTATCTATTAGTTATGTATAATATATTTATAGGTATACATATGTTTATATTGTTTATATATGTTTATATAGTTTATATATATATGTTTGTATAGTATCAATACTATCTTTTAACTATTATTATTTATACTATCTTTTAATTATATATAATATATTTATAGTTTTACTAGATTTTAATTATATATAATATATTTATAGGTATACATATGTTTATATAGTATCAATACTATATTTTATCAATGTTATCTTTTAACTATTAATTATTTATAATATATTTATAGGTATACATATACTTATATGGTACACATATATGTTTATATAGTATATATAATATATATTTTTATATAGTATCAATGTTATTTTTTAACTATTAATTATTTATAATATATTTATATATACGTATACATATGTTTATATGGTACACATATATGTTTCTATAGTATATATAATACATATGTTTATATATTATCAATGTTATCTTATAACTATTATTATTTATACTATCTTTTAATTATAATTAAAATAAGAATAATGAAACAAATATATAATATGTATAACACAAAACAAAACTTATCACAACTTCAAGGGATAGCCTGGTGGTGGAGTGTTTGTCATTCAACCCCAAGGTCACGAGTTCAAATCCCTGCAATTGCAAATATTTGAATATTTTGGAATACTATTCCAGCGGCAGGTCCGGGTGGCGGCGGAGGCGGAGCGGCGACGGCGGTTCCGGGTGGCGGCGGAGGCGGTTCCGGGGGGGCAGAGGCGGAGCAGCGGCGGCGGTTCCGGGTGGCGGCGGAGGCGGCGGTTCCGGGGAGGCGGAGGCGGAGGCGGGGGCGGCGGCGGTTTCGGGGAGGCGGCGGCGGCAGGTCCTGGCTGGCGGAGGCGTCGTGGCGGCAGTCCGGGCCGGAGGATGGCGGTGCGCGGTGTTCCGGCGGAAAATCGGGGGAATATTCCCCCGGACGCGCCGGAATTCCGTCGGAACCTTATCCGGGGGAAATTCCGGCGGAATATTCCGCCGGATTCCGTCCGGGGGAATATTCCGCCGGAATTTCTTACCGGGGGAAAAATCCGGCGGAATTCCGGATTCTGGGGGTGTTTTTTCCGGTGGAACGATTTCCGCAGGAATTCCCCCGGAATTCTGCCGGAAATTGAAAATTCCGGCGGAGAATCCGCCGGAATTTTCCACCGGAAAATGCCGTTTTTCCTGTAGTGCACGTGGCAGTTGAGGGAGGAACTGAGGGTGGAATTGAGGGAGGGAGAGGTGGGGGTCGTAGAGTTGAGGGAGGCTTGGCGGCAGCGGCGGCGGCGACACTAAGGGAGGGAGAGGTGGGGGTGGCGGGGCTAGGGTTTAGGTTGTGGGGGGAGGGGGCGAGGGATTTGGGGGTGTTTGGTAGGTAGGCGGGGGGCGGCGATGGGGGATTGAGGGGGAAGAAGTGGTGACCCTGAAGGAGGGGTGGGGGCGGTTCGTTGTTAGGGTTTGGGGTTGTGGGGAAACTTGTTGGGGGGGGGGGGCAGGGTTTGGAGGGGGTGTTTTGGTGGAATTTTTTTTACTTTGTTTATATATATAAATAATATTATTATATATTCTCTAATTATTATTTAAAAATTATATTCATAATTATTTTTTTAATATTTTTTTAATATATATATATAGGCATAATGTTTTTTTATATATTTATATTTTCATCCAAAACACCAACACAAAAATGATATGTCATCCTACATGGCAACTAACAAAGCCAGCTCCATGCCACATCAGATATTCAAAACACATGTGTGTGCCATGTGTTTTTTTCTGACTAAATTGATCGGAAAAGTAGTCGGAGTCTTAATATTACCAAAAAATAGAAAGTTAATTGTCCTATATTTGCCAACCCCAATAAAAAGTGTCATCAAATCAAAAAGTGGCATCTTAAGCCGTTATCACTCAATATATTATCGCTAATTTTATTATTTTTTATAATGAATTGAAAAGGTAAAAATTTGTGAGTTTTAGATTCATCCCTCGATCGAATTTGTGTTATGTTGTTACTCTAAAATTTTAATATCAAAACCAAAATATTTTACAAATACAGTTTTAGTTTACGGCAATATTCCAAAAAAAATAAATAAATAAAGTCAAGCAATAAATTTGATGTCGGGATATTATTAGTGTATTATATATATATATATATATATATACATACTTGTCTTATAACAACGGACTACAGAACAACATCACTTCTCTAATTAAAATAAAATTCATTGCACATTTAATGAAATTCGCCCCATAATATAGTTTTGTAATGGATTTTGTTTGTTACAGATCCATTATTATATATTGTGTTATTAATTAATTATATTTTACCGCTTTGTTTTAATTCGCTAATATTTCATAAAAATAATTACAGATATCTTTATTTTGTTGAAATTCGAACTCACAACAAATTTTCCGTACTGCAAATTTATCATGATTCATATTCTTTTTTGAACAATTTATAATGCAAGCTTTTCCCTTAAGTACCTTCTCCTAATGATATTACTAATCATCAATCACAACTTCTATGGCAAGTTTCATACAAACTAAGCATAATTTTCACTTTGGTGATTCTTATTGGATACTCCTTTATTAATTTGGTAACTTGAACGCATAGTATTGCGATCAAGAGAGTAGTTATATGCACCAAAAATGAATAAATAAAAAATAGACAGTAGTTATAGTTTAATACATGGTGCATGTTCAGATACTCTTAGAAGAATATTCATTGGGAAACTTTTGAGGCCAAGGCGACATGTATGATATAGACAGATAAGCCATGCTTCTATGAATTGGATCCACCTTGGAAGGATAAATTAAATTATGGATTAATTACTAAAGGGAACAAAGTCAAAACCCCATCCGAAACGATCACACAAACTAATTTTGTTGAGACATCAGTTTCTTTTTTAAGCATGGGAAACTTTATTTGAGAGTGAAAGGTGGTTTGTCTCTTCACAATTGCTTATTTTAATTTTCTACGATGTAATATTATATATGATCGATTATTTTACTTCTATTATGGCACTTTTGGGTGGTGTG
This sequence comes from Petrea volubilis, assembly GCA_026212405.1. Lineage (NCBI taxonomy): Eukaryota > Viridiplantae > Streptophyta > Magnoliopsida > Lamiales > Verbenaceae > Petrea > Petrea volubilis. The sequence continues at coordinate 10,447,760 of CM047881.1, read as the reverse complement.
ATGTTTGTCATTAGACACCTCACACTATGGTCAAATAAATATATATACGTGCTCGATAGATATGTTCATAAATTAATGTTAATATGTCTCTTCATATCACAAAGTGGCATTATATGATAGAACCTCAACAGTCAAAATCGTTAATAATTGCGGTTTTTAAAATTAAAATCGAAAGTGCAGTTTAAAGCGGTTCGATTTGGTGCAGTTTGACGATTTTAAACAAGAAAAAGAAATAATTAGATAAAAGTAAAAAAATATGTTATCTTCTAATATCCATAACATAGTTAAATTAATATTAAAAATTCAATGCAAGAAAATGAAATTTTTATAAATAAAACGTATAATGACTTAATGTATAAAGTTCATAAAACTAATAGATATAATATGTCTTTGCATATTTAACTCAAGTTCAAGCAATAATATTGATTTTACTACGCCACTCTTTAAGAGTTTGGACTAATATGACATACTAAAGTTTTAGTCCAAGCATGATTTAATAATGAATGGTTAGATGTATTTGAAATGTTGAGTAATTAAAGCAATGACTAATGAAATTTGAAATAATTTAAAATGTGATTAGTGAATTTATCTTATATATTGAGGAGTTTAAGTTAAAAAATGGATAAATTTAGATATATATATATATATATATTTAATATGTGTGAGCGGTTCGATTTGGTGCAATTTGCAGAGAAAATTAGAACCGAAACCAATTTTGTGGTGCGATTTTAAACTTAATTGTTGAATCACGATTTTTTCAAAAAATTAACTGTTGATAAACAATAATAAATCAGAATATCTAAAACGCGATATTCTCGTGGGTGGATTTATTCGATAATATAGATACAATGCAGTAACAGTTTCACAGTAAAACGCTATAGGCAAAAGCAAACTAAACAATACCGAAAATAAATAAATAAACAAGAAAGTACAGATGACTTATCAGTATTTATTTGAACAAGTACGACTGAATCACCGGGTGAGCCGGTTTGCCTTATAGAAATATTCGCCCCACTGATCGGTGCGATAGGCCTGCGATACTCCTTCCAGGATAAGACAGTCCAGAGGTCCGTACCAAGCCGCAATGCTACGTTGAACCTCACTTCGAAAGCTAAACAGCTCTAGAGGTTGTGTATGCACCTCAAAACACACTCAAAAGCTATAAAAAAATATAAAAAGCTAAAGAGTATACTTGCTATTTCTTCTTGTTTCGTTTGTTGTGTTTCTGTGCGTTTTGCAGGGAACCAGGAGGCAGCTTTATATAGGGGGAGGAGACAGCCAGCATTAAAGTCTGACACATTAATGCAAAATATAGTAACGGAATTCAACTGGAATTCAAAATATAGTAACGGAATTCAAAATTCAGATTTTTGAATAAAACCGTTATGCTAAGGGCAATTCAGTAAAAATTAAGGCCGAGACCAAGACAATTCGCCCAAACGCCGGCGCCCACACCCGCACCCGCACCCGTACCCGCACCTGGTCCTAGTCCTGGTCCGTGGCTCGTGGCCGGAGCCGGGGCGGGCGGGCGGCACGCATGTGTGGGGTTTGCCCATATGCGGTACTTAATTGTTTAGTTTACACTATAACAACACTTAACCACATAAATACTAGCATTGTCAAGGCTAATATATCTGATGTGGAATATTTTACACAGCTTTATTGTAACATAGATAATATTTTCCTTGGGCTTTATCTTTGGATTACCATTCCAAATGGTTCAATCCTAGATTACCCCTTGAAAATATCATCTTATCAAGCCCATTTCCAACATTAACAAAAACTGTACGTGCAGACAGCTTGAATGGTTTTTAAAAATTTATGCTCACCCCTAAAAGTGATTATGAAAGAATACTTATTACTCTTACCTTATATTTCAATTATTATTACGCTATTTGATAATATTTACGATTTAGAGTAGCTAAATTTGAAACTTATTTTTATTCCCAAGTAAAAAATTTGGTTAGGTTTAATTAATCACGAATTTTCTTGCCTATTTTATTTCTTAAATGAAAATCTTATGCCCAAAACTTTAAATTGCCTTAGACAAAACAATCAGTTGAATACACTAGAATGTGTCATTTTCATAACGAGCAATACCATACCCTAAAGTACGATCTCTTTTTTCTTTCTTTTTTTTACCCTTCTTTATTCATTTTTATTTTAAACTTTATTTATTTATTTTGTGCGCGGTGACGGCTGGGAGGGGTTGTTGGCAGCGGGGACGGTGGGTGTGGGTGCGCACTACTAGTCTACAACTACTACCATCCTTCCTCACCTCATCATTGATTAAAATCCATATAGTTGCTAAGTTATCCTTTGTGTGAGGGTAAAGTCGTGTACCAATTGAAGTTAATGTTTGCTCTTAATCTCACAACATTTGTCTTGAGAATTGATTTTCTATGACGCAGAATATAGTGAAGCTACTTGCATCTGTCAGCTTCCGTGGCAAATTATTCTCTCCTTTTGTGTTTTTTTTTTTTTGCAAAATTGCACTCTGCATTCCTCATCAAGTGCCACCATTTCAAAATAACTTGAACATTTTTTCTTAGATAAATATCTTTCATACACTTTACATAACTAGGCATTGGTTCTTGTGCTTTAGCAAAAGGAATATTAATATGTTCCTTTTTATCAAGCTTTTTGAGTTTTTAGCCTTTGAAGAGAATGGGATAGTGAATGCTAAGGGTGTCTCATTTTTCTGATTTCTCTTTGTTGCTGATTGTTTTTATTTTTTGATATCCTAAATAAATTATTATTTTTATCATACAAACACTTCCAATTTTTTTAGAAAGCTCGTCGGCCTTTTCTATTTGATTGCCACAATATTATCTTGAATCAACTCTTTTACCTTTATGTAATATATAAATTTAGATATAAAAAATTTATATACCATAAGTGTATATTGATGCATGCAAAATTCGGAACAACAAGAAAATTTATAGGGGAGAACTTGAGGTGAGGATGTAAGAAAATTTGTAATTGCAGGATCGATACACCACGAATTTAGAACACTATATATATATAAATTTATATTAGCGTACCTTACACCAATGATTGATAGTCGATCATTATGAATGTTTGGACAAACATCCTTGGCTAGTTCTTCCTCTCCGTCTCTCACCGATATTGACAGCTTTCAATGGGACAAGCGATTATCAGAGTGTGGAGTGGAGAGGGGACCTAGCCAAATATATAATGTAACCCTAGGGCCCTCCCATCATGGGCTTTCTAGGATGGGGCTACACCAACTGTCAGACCATGTCTGCTAAAATCAAGGCCTTAACAATAGTGGGTCAAACAAGTAAGGCCTTATAAGTCAAGTCCCATTAACCGTATTAATTTAGCCCGTTTTTATTTTATAAAAACAAAATATCCAATTAATAGAAGTCCAAATTAGAATAAAATTCTAACAGTCTCCCACTTGGACAAATATTAATTGACGTTTTAATCTCCCAAAATAATGTATTTGAAAAATGACTCTCGGGCTAAATTATAAATTTTTGACTGTGGCCACATTTTGAAAACAACAATACGGCAAGGGAACAAAACTTCTGCAATCCGGTCCAGTGAAAATCACTAATATTGGATCATGGCGATAATTGCATCCTTAATTGACACAAGACCTTCCATGGTCACAAACACCAGCAATTTCACCGACATGGATTCAGACATGGTGGTGTAGCAAGAAATAGCATTACAACATGACCCAAACACATGCTATTTCATTGTTGGTCCTTTGATTTTCTTGTAAGAGATGGATTTCTATATAAATATGAAATCCCAAGAAAATCAATATGGATTTCTTGTAAAATATGAGTATCGAGGTCAATATGAAACTCCAAAAAATCCAACATGGTTTTCTTGTAAGAAATGAATTTCTAAAACAATATGAAACTCCAAGAAAACTCAATGACTTCTTAGGAAGTCATATATGTCTCGATCGATAATCGGATATCAACATGGTGTCATTTATGAGACATACCCATCTCTTAAGGCCAACACCAAGCCTTAAGATATCAAAAAAAAAATGTGTGCACACAAATATGGATTAATCCAAGAGCTTTATATATTGATGCGCACAGTCCAACTTAACCTTGTAACAAAATGGGTTAAATTATAATATATGATCCAAGTTAAATAGCTCCCACTGTTTCAATATGCCAAGACTTGATTGCATATACATGTTTAAATTATGTATATTCCACTTGATGGATATCGACTAAACCATCAACTTTTTAGCAACTGGCCCAAAAACTATGTGCTCTACCACAATGTTGCGTATCATTGATCAAGTCTATACAAGTGAGAAATTTAACTTCATATATCAACATATTTGAGGATGAATAATCATATAATCATGCTATAAATAAATCCTCAACCAAGAATAGATAGAATCATAAAAGATATATCGTGAGACAATATTCATCAAAATCTACGCATATAGTGCATTAGCCTTAACAGACAAGCATTAGCCTTGATTTATTGAAGACTTCAAAATCCTTCATAATAATTTTCCCAACAATTACTTATTCCACTCAAGTTAATAAGTAATTCAAAATTAGAATAATCAATCACTCTAAAATGAGTCTCCTCTATATTAATTTAAACTTACAAAGATTGAATCAAGAAAATGGGCAACAATACAACCCCCATCAATTGCAAAAGCAATTTCGAGTCAAATGATTCAAGTATCAACCTACTAATGATAGCCTAATGTAGGCAATTTAAGAAATCCACAATCAATGTCAAATTTTTATGGGGCAAATATAGTATCAAGTATCAGTTTATTTTTCCAAGCATTCCATGACAATACTAAGATATTGTTATGCTTGGTTCATGAAGTAACTCAAACAACTTAATGATCAATAATGAATATAAGAAATATTCCTATTTCAAAAAATACATTGATCATTTAACATTCCAATTTATCCAAAATAAGAAGTTCCATCTTTAAATTTCAACCAAAATTTACAACCTAAAGGGAACTCAAATACTACAAAAATATAAGTGGAGAATTTTCAGGCTCATCATATTGTAAAGAAATTTATTTAAAAAACCAGGAAAGTAAAGGATTTATCCTTGTCGACACACACCCCCCTTTTGAATAAATTTCTTACTAACAAATTTCGATTGAATTATTCATGGGACTTCTCATCGATCAAATATTTTCTTATAATTGACAATTTAAAATAATTATCCATATCTATGGACTCCCACACATCATTACGAAACATGGATTACAACAAAGTCCATGTATTCCCAAACTTAAATATCAAACTGAAAACTAGAAACTATACATATTAGTTTCCCAGGATCAGTTAAACAATTCAATAACAATAAAGAAATTCAAAATATCTTTCTTCAAAATCAAAATAAAGATATTTACTAGATAAGATCTTCAAGTATTAGATCCTAATGTGATATCGAAAACGACTATATCAATTAGATCTACATCGGGAAAGTAATAAGTTGGACTAACAATTTTCTCATTCAAGTTTTAATAGACTTAGGTATATAGACAAGAATCTGAATTTTCAAATTGCTTTCTCATGCAGCACCAACAGTAAATATACGATCAATATTTTTAAATATTGCATAATAGCTCCCGATTGAAATCTCTTATTAAGATTTCTAATAGACTTCTCTATTGAATGTATAAACTTCACATTTCTTCATATAAGGAGGAAGAACAAGAGCATAAACACACTCATAGAAGTCTCTCAAGGTATGACACCTAATATTATTCATACCAATTACTTAGAACTGTTAGGCCGATAAGTAAAGTCTCATAATGGGTACATTTTTATTTTTTTTTTTTAAGATAAATGCGGAATTTCAAATATGTTCCCAAATATTCACAATCATGATGATACCTCACCATTTGAAAAAGACTTTTCCAAATATATTAGTCATTTTCAAGAAAACAACTTGCAAATTCTAAGAAGACAACTACGATGAAATGAACTGAGTGTAAATTTTCACACAAACCATTAATAGTTCCTTTTAAACATTATGAGAAAAACTATGATCAAATATATCAAAAAGATATGAATGTTAATAGCACCATAACTAATTTGGTCAAAAGTTTGAATAATTTTAAAATACTAATTGAAATTCCTAATTTCAATTAACAACCTGATTATTTCCACTCTCAGGTAACCTAAGTAATTTGTCACCACATGAAAGAATTTCTCTTTAATATATTTCATGAAATAACTTTATCAAGAGGAGAAACTCTATATTATTCATGAAAGTAATTACACAGTACATGTGACAAGTACTTTGAAAGACCAACAAATAGGCTCTTTTGTTATTTCTCATGGTCAAAAGAAACAAATCATATTTTATCAAATTGAAATAAATTCAATTTTCAAAGCTACCAATGGTAGTCATTTCATTCAAGTATTCCACACATATGGACTAAACAAGCCCATTTATCTAAAGGCTTTTAGCCCATTGGGTCTTTACAAACATTAACCCCATAATATATGTTTTATTAGACCAAATAATGAATGAGTCTAACTTTCATGACCACAGTCTATTGTGGAAAATCAAGTTCTCTACTTATCGAAAATTAATATCTTCTATGATTCCATTTGTACATATGACATAAATCCTTATGTTCAAAACTTATGAGCAATGAGAATGATTTTCACATAATCAAACTTTGGGAGTATAAATTGATAATGTACATCATTCATATCAATTATAGAGATATTAAACCTTAAGATTTCAATTAAACTCTTAAGATGTCTAAAATCCTCCAATCATAAAATGCTTCTTATTGCGAAATCAAAAGCAATATTTATGACATCAAAATCACGGAATAACTGATTCTTTTGACGCACAACTCCAATTTTGCTCTCAAATCAAATAGATAGAGCAGACTCCCACAATAGTCAGATCATTGCTCATTTTCTTATAAAGTGGCTTTTGCAAAAATTAGGAGACTCAAGTGATGATTCTTATTATTCAAAACAAAGCATTCTAGCAAAGCAACAACTTTAGAGATTTTATCAAATGTAAGGCTATGTCTGTATTGGTAAATCTCACGATAAATAATATATCACGTCCATCTCATATTGCCCTTTAAAGTTCGAAATAAACTTACTCTTGTTGAGTAACTTAGAACAAAGGCAAATATCTAACAATAGGCCATCTTATCCCACATATGGAATAATAAATGAAACAAATTGAAATATGCTGATATGTAATAAAGCAAGCCCATATGTAAATTCAGCCAATAAGATTGAGACCTCTTATGTGATAACAAACTCTCCTTTGGGTAGAGTATGCCACACACAAAGGCTCCTTTTTTCAAAATGCAATTAACCCGAATGCCATAGTAGCCATGTAATGAGGGATGATAAACTTAAAACAATAAATCTTATTTATTAGAGGATCTAAGTATACCATGACAAAACTCTCCTTTGGGCAGAAGATGTCATTCACAATAGATCCTCTACGTGCAAGAACGAGTAGGAGAATATCATGATTTTCGAAAAGTTGACTCCTTTGGGAGAACAAACCCTCTAGATCAGAATATCCCCATCAATATGTTCTTACACTACCACCATTCAAGTCCACATCAATAGTCCAAATCAACAAGAATGCAACGGATTATTATCAATAGGCAATTAATTGGAATAAGCTTGAAAAAATATAGCTTTATTCCTCTGAGAGTCCAACATGTCATGACAACTCCCCTTTGGGCAGAGTAGTCATATATGATAGGTCCCTCCGTGCAAGAACGGCATAGGACTACCCTGGTCTTTGAAAATTGCCTCCTTTGGGAGACGAACTTTCTAAACCATTGTACCCTAACAATATGTTCCGCACCAACAAATCAAAATTACCATACATATAATACCCCCTTTGGGCAGGTAAGAATGCATAATAATTTTATCAACTCGAACTATGCATGTCACGAATTTTACAAGTCTTAATAAATAGAACACTTTGGTGTAACTACCTATCTCAACTCATAAAATTAGCACATGACCGAGTTAAGAATAATTGCCTAACTTGCACACGAGCAATATTTATGCAAGACTCCCAAAAAATCAAGTACGAAAACAATATGTACCTTTTGGAGTTACAAACTTAATTCAATGCATTCAAACCGTCTACAGTCTAATATGCTTAACTAGTAGACAAATAAGTCAAGCCAAATTAAATCTGTAATTATCATAACAAGAATAAGAACGACAGATCATATTCACAAGTGAACCATGCATCAGTAATTAAGCATCAAATTATGAACCAATGACCTATAGTCACCAAAACGTTCCATGCAAGATCATCAATCACACACAAATAACCTCATCATTGAAAATTGTAGAATTACATATGCTTAGTGACGAAAGATGAGATGAGACAAAAATTAAGCTTATTGGCAAAGCAGTTGGCATCATCGGATTAGGCCGGACCGGCTCAGCCACTGCCAAAAGAGCTGAAGCTTTCGGCTGCTCAAGCAGTTACCACTGCTAAGTGTCTTCCTTTTAAGTTCACATTTTTATCATTGGCGCATAAATTCTCATCAGGATGTGTAATAATAATTAAAATATTTGGGTTAATTAGACTAATGTGGATATTAATATTAATACAAACGATTGAATCCAAGAATATAGACTAAACTGCACGTATACCAAAGGTATATGCACCTGGGTCTTATTTAACTAATCATTTCAATGTCATTGAGTGTCCCATAATGCACTAAATTTATTCATATTTCCAGACAGCATCAACAAATACAGTACAATTGTGTATGTAAATAATTATATATCAACGTGACTAAAGTTATTTATAATATATCTCCAATATTCAAGCTACATATACTATCCCTCTGTCATTGACTTAGCCTCAAACTCTCAGGTCCTCATTATAACATGCGCACTAACACATCAAAAGAGGCTAAGTGTTGTGTACACTGCACATCAACTATTAAACTCATGTGACTATTATGGATTTTCTTGACTAATGCCCTTTCCCACATTATATCAATTCTTATGAATTGATAGATTGGAATTTCAGAATATACAAGTCACGATCAAATAGGGTTTTAAATTAAAATCTTAAAATCACACCATCGCAATATAGATTGACATGTAAATTTGATTGGCTCGTTACTCATACAACACTCAATCAAATTTTCTATGACGCAGAATATAGTGAAGCTACTTGCATCTGTCAGCTTCCGTGGCAAATTATTCTCTCCTTTTGTGTTTTTTTTTTTTTTGCAAAATTGCACTCTGCATTCCTCATCAAGTGCCACCATTTCAAAATAACTTGAACATTTTTTCTTAGATAAATATCTTTCATACACTTTACATAACTAGGCATTGGTTCTTGTGCTTTAGCAAAAGGAATATTAATATGTTCCTTTTTATCAAGCTTTTTGAGTTTTTAGCCTTTGAAGAGAATGGGATAGTGAATGCTAAGGGTGTCTCATTTTTCTGATTTCTCTTTGTTGCTGATTGTTTTTATTTTTTGATATCCTAAATAAATTATTATTTTTATCATACAAACACTTCCAATTTTTTTAGAAAGCTCGTCAGCCTTTTCTATTTGATTGCCACAATATTACCTTGAATCAACTCTTTTACCTTTATGTAATATATAAATTTAGATATAAAAAATTTATATACCATAAGTGTATATTGATGCATGCAAAATTCGGAACAACAAGAAAATTTATAGGGGAGAACTTGAGGTGAGGAATCAAGGATTCTTGAAGGAGCTAGTGCCTCATCGGTCTTGGGCTTCCTCTAAGACCTCCTTGGCGGAAGGGAGGCAAACTTCGAAAATCTTGGAGAACCCAACATGCAAAAGAATGTTAGGACTCCATTAACTTAAGCAAGCACATGTGATGAAGAAAATAAGCAATAAAGAAAGAAATGCTTGTAAAATAGCAAGATTTTGTGAAATAGGAAGGTTGAGTGGGAGTAGGTTTTCAAGCATATGAGCGTGCTCCCTCACATGAGTAAGTCTGCTTATATGTCAGAATAAGTTTAGATGTCTCTTAACAAGCCCTCGCAGCGGATGCCTCAACGATATTGAGGTGTGATTTAGGGATTCTAGAAATCGATATGGTGTATTCCCCAGAATCTTGTTTGGGTTGTATGGGGTAGCGTGGCTCGAGGAATCATGGGAGTTCATCGCTAGGGATAATGATGCCCCTCGTTATCCAGGGTTGAGGCTTGGAGGGATAGAAATGTCCCTCCTTATCCACGTGAGGATAAGAAAGTTCATGCTTATCCGACTGATGATTGTTTGTAAGTGAGGGCGTTCCTCCCTATATGATGCAAGTTATAGGGAACTTCCCAATGTGAGCTAAAAAGAATTTGTTCTTAAGTCAGCAGGGCTCCCCAGGTGCGCTTATGGAGGAGTCATCCTACTTGGGGTCCAAGATCTAGACTTCCTGAGCTACAAGGGTGATTTTCTTCGTTCATAACTGTGGGCTTCTCTCATTGGCAAGGCACTTTGATTTCGGGCGTCTCTCACTGAACTGTTCTTATTTGGACTAATCCAATACTATTGGATTTGGTAGGATCATCCCCTCCCCACCCAAGTTGTAGTAGATCAACAAGCGTGACCTGTGAAAGCAAAAAGAAAAATAACTACTTGAACTTTATCAGTTTATGTTGCTCCTAGCATGGGCTATTGTCAGATGAAGGCTTGCTTCTTATCAAATAGAGAGCCTCATTGTGAGAGGGTGCTCTTGTATAGGGGGAAGGTCAAGGCGCTTGCCTACCAAGGTAGGCTTCCTATGTGATACCCTAAACTTTTAGTATTAATTTGAACTAGAGATAACAAAAAATCCCTAAGTAGCCTAGTGAAAATGTGACTCATCTCTTATATACAAGGTTAAGAGTTTGAATGTTAATTGATGTGCATGTTTATAGATTTAGAAATGTATTGGTAAAAGAGCAATGTTTTGGAATAAACTTTTATTTTTAAAGCTAAAATTTGAAATGTGCTTAAAATGCTAAAAAGTTGCCTTGAATGGCCATCAAGAGTCATAATAACTCAGTAAAGGATGATCCTAGACACTAAGGCCTATACACCCCCTAAACCACTACACCACTCAGCCTCTCACATGTACAAAACATTTACACATACACTCATACACATGGTAAACCTGAGAGTGAGTAGAGAGCCAAGAGAGAGAGAGAAGGAGGGAAGAAATGGAAGGCGAAGCTAACAAATCATTAGGTAGAAACTCAACAATTTGTAAGCACACCTTCATTTTATTTTATTTTGATTTTTCACCACTTAAGATTATTATGTTAAACGAAATTGTTATGAGATGTATAAGGGAAGGGAAAAGGGGGGCACTATGGTCATCGATGGTATGGGCTGCCCCGCCGCCGTGCCTCGGACCCTAGGAGGAATTGGGGAGGTTAGGTGCCTTGTGGTGTGTAGGTGTTTATCGCATGTGTATGAGTGGTGGTAGGTGAGATTTATGTGCAAGAAGGAGACAACAAAGAAGGGGTTGCACGTGACTATGCAAGCGCCATGGGACATTGGCTAAGTGCACAAGATGCCCAGTGTTGATAGGGCCTTGGCGCAAGTTGCCAACACACACGGGGAATTATGCAAAACGCAGGGTCACGACACTCAGATGTGCAAAGCATTGTGCACAGGCGCCAAGGACTCCATACACGGCATGCACGCACAAGCTCCTGGCCCCTGCACATGGTTGTGTTAGGCCACATTATGTGACAGTGCACACGGCTAGGGACCCAAGCGTGCACCCTCGTGTGAGCATGCCCATGCGCTATCGAAGCTAGATCACACCATCACTCAAGGAGGCCAAGGTGTATTGTGTGGCTGTGCGCTAAAAAGTGAGACGCTGCATGACAACAAATAGGAATGTGAGCCTCATAGTGTGATAGCACGCAACAGCCATGGGCAGCACGCACGCACGTACACCATCGCACGAGCGGGCCAAGGCTACTGTACAACAGCATACGGATAAGGTTGGCTCGCTCGACAATGCATACGGTGCCATCAGTCGCGTGGGTGTCTACTAGCCAGGTCATGTGCATAAGCAACTACCCACGAGACAATGCACGACTTAGTTTGATTTGTGTATGGGTTGGGTTGTTGACTCAGACCTTGACGAGTTTGGGTTGGGCCAAGCATACGTAGGCATGATTGGACCTAATAAGAACATTAAGTGAATTATGGCTCGAGACGCATATTTAGCAATAAATAATTGTGATCTTATAGGTTTAAACCGAGGCCCTAAGCCCTGATTAATTGCGAGGTGTACTATTAACTATAAGTGGGGCTAGCATTCTTACTAGCCTTGCTTATAAGCTCATGAAAGTGTCTGTAAGTGGCTGTTATCATTTTCGTGGCATTTCTTAAATTCTTATCATAAGTTCTACACTACTAAAAAATTGGTTTTTGTAATATTCATTGCACTCCATACGATTTGAACCACGGACATCATGGTTCTAATAGTGGCATCAAACCACTAAGCCACTTGACATCTTTGGTTGTGAAATAATATTTCTTATATTTAACATACATCTATATGATATTTTAAATGTAAATTATCCAAATAAATTTCATTAATTTTATCTATTTTTATAATTTATTAGTTTTACAGATTTTTTGTAATTTATTAACCAATTATATTTCTTAATTAAAAATATTTTCCTTTGATTTTATTAAAATTAATATATTAAAAATATTTATTTCAAAATTTTCAAATACTAATTTTATTTTCCTGTTCAGTAAAATGAATAATAACCTAAATCAATTTAAATACATAAATAAAATATGTGAATTTGTTTTATTGAATTAGATATTTAAATTAATTTTTGACAAGTTATATCAAATGATGTTTGACTAGTTAAATCAAACTCGATTTATTCTTTTGGTTCATAGCCTAACTTTATATTGTGGGATAACTTTCATAATTTAATGAAATCATTTATTTTGACAAATAGTATCAGGACCATTGGAGGGGTTGTAGTCACATTTAATCTTACATTCCAAATACGTGTTTTATTTCCTTCTTCATTGTATGAATATACATCAACTGTAAAGATTTATCAAGTGTATAATTAAAAAAATAATTTGAAACACATAGTTGTATAGCATGAATGTGTATTATAAAATAAAAGATAAAATACCATCTGAAATAGAAGACCTTATTAAGGTTGTAGCCTTTAATATTTTGAAAATCCAATATAAATCATGTTATATGTCATGGTCCAGTCCTTTAATTTTTTCCTAATTTTAGAAATAGTATTTAGTGATTGAACTAGTAATTTTTCAATTATAAAAAATATTTAATAAATTAATAGCAAAAATAAAAATTATCACAAAAATTTATTTAGATAATTTATATTTAGAATTTCGCATAATTTATATTAGTTAAGCACAAAAAAAACTAATTCTTAAACAAAAAATTAAAGTGGTGTAGTGGTTTGATACTCTAATTTCAACTAAGAGGTTAAGAGTTCAAACCACATTAGATTCAAGAAAAAAAAATTATAAAAAATCGTCATGGCCTGGCCCTGCCTAACAACTAGCCATAGACAGACCATGTCTATCATCTACAAGCTAGATGTGGCCACCATGTAGGCACGAATGGTCTGTGGTTGATCGGACAAGTCCGTAGCTAATAGCCAAAATGAACTCGTGGCTAATTTTACATTGAAATGTTGTAAATTATCATTAACATTACACATCATTGAATTATAGATAAAATTATAATATAAGTTATGACAATTGATCAATTATAAACTTTCAAAATCAGATAATTAACTTGTATATATATATAAGCGATTATAAAAGTGAACTAGTTAGGAATATATATATATACACACTCATACATATAATATAATCCAATATATAATGATATTATAATAAAATGGCAAAATCTAAACAAATAATTATGAAACTTAAGTTGTGTATTAACTTAATAGAACAGTATAATATTATCAAATAATTGAAATGATCATTGGTCATTTGAATTGATATTCAACACATAATTGTATCATTCAATTATATATCAATTTAAAAGATTTATTTGACTAATAATATAAATTAAATGAGGGTTATTATTTGTTATATGTAATACAATACTTAAGAAAATAAATTAACATGTTCGTATTCAAAGAAACATATTAAATCGAGTATGAATAGAATAATTGAATAGCCACAGATTAGCCATGGCTTAGCCGTGGGTAAATTTAGCCACAGAATATTGCCGTGGCTAATCAATGGATATATTTTTCCGTTCATAAAAAAAGAAAATTTATTTATTTAAGTTTTAGCCACAGATTGGCAACGAAAAAGACGTGGCTAAGTTAGCCACGGATTTCTCCGTCACCAATCCATGGCTAGCACTTCTGTAATAAAATAAAATAAAATAAAATATGTTACATACTAGCAACGGAAAATCTGTGGCTAATTTAGCCACGTATTTTCCGTGGCTAATCTTCGGCATCACGTTGGCCATGGACTAGCCACGGAAAATTCTTGGCTAATTCGTGGGTAAATGTTTTCCGTAGCATTGCGTCCCACAGTGTCTAATCCGTGGCTATTAGCCATGGATTTTTTCCATGTCTAAAATCTGTGGCTAATTGCGCTTTTTCTAGTAGTGCTGGACGATGAGTACATGAAAGTGTATGTTAATCATGACCACATTTGAAAGAACTCAGATAGTTGTTCTTCTCATTTAAAAGATGTAGGACACTTGTTCTTATCATTTGAAAGATGTAGGATACTTGTTCTTATGACTTGGAAGATGTAAGAGACCTGTTCTTCTCATTTGAAAAATGTAGGACACTTGTTCTTCTCATTTGAAAGATGTAGGACACTTGTTCTTGTCATTTGGAAGAAGCAAGACACTTGTTCTTATCATTTGGAAGATGCAAGACACTTGTTCTTATCATTTGAAAGATGTAGGATACTTGTTCTTATAATTTGGAAGATGTAGGACACTTATTCTTCTCATTTGAAAGATGTAGGACACTTGTGCTTATCATTTTGAAGGTGTAGGATACTTGTTCTTCTCATTTGGAAGATGTAGGACACTTCTTCCTCTTGTTTGATTAAGATATCTCCACTACAACACCTTGTGATCTTAGCAGAAGTCTCCATCCATATCTAATAGCTATACTCTTGCCACAAGTCTCAAATAGATATTCAAAAGCTATGATTTTGCCACAAATCCCCTATCTATGTCTAATATTTACACATAAATGGCCTAAAGCTTTGCCACAAAACTAGTCTAGCCATGGATCAGGGCTAAATAATTAAATATTAGTTATTTTTGAAGCCTACCACTATATATATGTGACTTGAGAAGTCACATATATATAGGGGTAGGCTTAAAAAATAACTAATATTCTTGAGATGTCACATAATCCCACAACACCTAGAAATCCTCTGAACCTCACATACATGGCCAACACACACTCTAAAACTATACACACACGACATATACATAAGAGGTAAGTCCTAATCCTTGTTCTCTTTGTATGTTTTAAATTCAGGTGTCTTGTCTTCTTCAGTGGTTAAGTAGTTACTTAGTTCATGTATGTATACATGTATGTACATATATATATATATATATATATATGTTTTTGACCATTAGATATTTATAGGCATAAAACTATGTGTCTTATACAAACTTATAAGCATATGACCATCACTTGAGGATGAATAAGTACATACATAATTATTTTCTTTGATAGGAACACACATATGCATGCTTTACCTATATATATATATATATATATATATGTATATGTACCAAACCACATACATATATATATGTGTGTGTGTGTGTGTGTGTTTGTGTATCTGTGTGCGTGTGAAGTGAGTTCATGTAATATATATGACTTATGTTTGAACTCTATACGTCCATATCTAAATTAATAACCATTACATATATATATGTGTGTGTATTTTATAATCATTTGGTAAAGAAATAAAGAGATAAGCTTGATAGGTAAGGAATATTGCTCTAATTTCAACTACTTGTTGCACAATTTATTTTATGAGATATAGTTGATAACAATTAATATTAGTTATTTTGATATAATGATAATAGGCTTTAGAAACTTGAGCTTGCATTTCTTCCATTTCTATTCTTTTGTGTACAATATCACACTTGCACTCATGTAATTTGACAAAGTGGGTGTTTATTAAATTGATAGCAATAATAATAACAATAATAATGATATCATTAAGAATTTAGAAAATTTTCATTTCCCATTTTGGCTAAGATTTATATAGTAATCTTACTTTTAGGTGAATAAGTTGATCCAATTCAAAATCTAATCAAATATAACTATTAAGGCGAGAGCCTTTAACTATTCATTTTTAGGGTATTGAACTATATGTAGTAAATACTATTGTATGATCACCATACTTGACTATGATTTATTCGTTATACCCCTTAGATATATTTGCATTCTAGGCTACTACTTAAAATATATGTGTTCCTTATATTTGGTTTATGATTTATTTGCCATTGGTATTAGAGATAAATTATTGTATTATTGGAACTTGTAAGCCATACCGTACCATTTATGATCGATTAACACCTTTGGGGACGCCGTTGGGAGAGTCAGGACTCGGTACGTATAAGAGGGTTTTATCAGGTGGAACGGACAAATGGTAGAATCCTTCTTATATGATGCCATACTGCAAGATTTAGCTCTACGTATAGCCAGAGGTTGATTGTAGTAGAGTTGGATCAGCGTATTGACCTAGGCACGGGATACACCTACCGTTTAACCACAGTCGATGTTGCTCTTTCATAGGGGAGGTATAAGGATTTTACGATATTTTTACCGTTTTGGGTAGTCATAAGGTTGGAGATACTGTTCCTGGCTCACTACGGTATTTGTCACTCTGCTCACACTACATCAATAAAATATATGTTTCACTCTACTAAACAATTCATCGTGACTTACAACCCCATTTTCTTTCTATTCTATGCCTTAAAATCAGGATAAAAATTGGCTGAAAGGAACTTGAATAAAGGGAATATTGTATTCCAAGTCATTAGTGTTTAGTAGATCTTAAAAGTCTTCTACATGTACTGATAAATTTGGATGTTTTATGTTGTTACTCTTTTGAACTGATATAGTTCTATATATATTACTTGCATTTATATTTCTATCTCGCTTCTATTGTGCTATAAGTGACTACTATGAAGTATTGATTAGGACGTTCGTATCGGGTATCGATCGCAAGACGGATATTAAACACGACCGTCAGTGGACCCGAACGTATAGGAAGGTCTTAGTGAGAGGGGCACCACAATATATGTGAATGATTCGAAACAGTCTTTGGTAACATTTGATTTTCATGGTATAAGCACTCCGATGTTAATCATGTTTATTGCCTAGTGTGTTTTCCCTTGTCTGTGTACCTCACGGTGAGCATGCAGATGTGATAATTTATGAAACAAGTTCAATGTTGTGGGTATGGTGGTTAACTAGTGATAGTAGCATCTACATAATAGATAAGTCCATGCATGCCACCCTTATAACATTGAAGTAATGAGAAAACACAAAAAGCACTTAGACATTAAGCGAGTGAGGGCTAGCATGCAATGGAAAGTAGGCATAAGTGCAAAGTGCCCAATTGAACCAGTGCAAAAGAGAAAAGAATGAGTATAAGAAGAATGCTAGTTGTAGCTCTAAGAATCAAGGATAGCCATGACATGTATGAAACATGAAAAGGGCATGGCTCAGTGTTGTCTCGGATAAGGTCCCACCCAACGGGGATGATACATTGGCTAATTGTCCTAGTCGGGGTGAAAGACTAGGCCCCGCTCTAGGGTAAGGTTGCCATGATCCTCATAGTCCGAGTGAAGGACTAAGAACTTGATTAGATAGCTCTCACGCGGAAGGGGACAATACCTGAGAAAAAGTCCACTCAATGGGGACGATACATTGATCGATCCACCTAGTCGAGATGAAAGACTAGGCCTCGCTATATGGTAAGATAGCTAAAATCCTCCTAGTCGGAGTTAGCGACTGGGGTGTAGTCAAGTTACCGTTAATTGGTGCTTTCAAAGAGTCATCCATGTTTTACATACACGATGGATAATTGAGTGTTTATGTGTGTGTTGCATTAAGGAATAATATAAGAAAAGGGTAATAAGAGATAAGTGATGACTATAGGATTTAAGAATTACTTACTGAGCAAAGTGCATCTCATACCATGAAAGTCTATCATTTTGCAAATGAACACTATGAAGTCAATGGTGATGGTGACCAATTTCTGGGGCTGGTGATTTAAGAAGACTAGATTAGGACATTGGTTCTTTGTTATGTAAACGTTATTGAGATTTTGTACGAATAGAATAATTCTGCATTTATGCAAGAAAGGCAATTCCACTATTTTTATGTATGCAACCATGGTATTTATCTTGTTTTGTATATGAGGCTTCTTGTCCCCAAGCCGATCAGCAAGGGAAGAGTGCTAGTTGAACCAGTAGTCGTACCCTAAGGGCCGTGGGGCATGACATCCTAGCCATTGATGGAGGCTCATGCTGAAAGTTCCTTAAAAAGGTATTTTTGAGGGTGCTCCCTTATCCATCGAATTAGGATAAGGCTCGCTCAATTTCATCTTATGAGCAGCTAGTCTAGCTTTTTCTCCACAATTTTTTTGGCAAAAATATCATCCTTTCATGAGTCAGTTTAATGACAATGTCCTCAAAATCCTAGACCGAGATTGACTTAGTTAGGTTTATCCTTTGCATGGCTTTACGACATAAACATTGTGCTTTGACCATCATAATGCAAGCTCCTTAAATCATGTCCGAACTCGTAGACTTGATGTCCCCCTTCACGGTGATTAGGAGATGAATATTATCAAGAATCACCTAAAGTAAAAGAGAAAGAGATCTAGGGATGTAAGGCCCCTAGGGGTGACAAAAGGAAAAACAAGGAGAGGAAGGCTTCTCTAATTAGGCTTTTTAAGTATGCCTTTCAACACTTCTAAAGATGAGATCTATGTTGTGCCTAACATGTTACCTCTACAAAGAACCAAAGAAGATCCTTGTGAAGAAAGAGTTGAAACAAGGTGGCAAATACTGTGCTTTTCACGGGTTACTTCAAGGACTTGGTCAAGAAATTAGAGTACTTTAACTCCATTGACCAATCCCACCAAGGGTAATCCTAAGCCTCCCAATCCCCGAAATCCACAAGACGTAGACCTTCCTCGACGAGGGCTGTTAAGGAACTAGGCAACAATGAGATGCTTCCTCGAGGGGTAATTCATACCATTGTGGGAGAACTAAAAGGTGGAGACTCAAAGTTAGTAAAGAAGATTACTAAGAGAAGGTTGTAGCATTTCAAGGTCGCACTCGGGCACCAATACAAGGAGGCTGCTCGATCGCTAATGTAATTGGCGAGAATTTTGGTTTAAGTTATATTATTTCAACACATGTAAAGTACCCCAATAGGGCTGGTGAGTCACCATATTAGCCTATAGTTGTCGTACTAGATGTAGAAACGTTTGCTCTAAACAAGACCCTTATTGATAATGGAAGCTTGTAAACTTGGCAGTTCACTCGACTTTTCCAAAAATGGAATTGTGCGTGGAGGGTGGAGCTTGGGACCATGTGCACACCACTTTTATAGTTTAGAGGTTGAAGGTCATTCCCTTCGGATAGAAAAAGTTGCCTACATTGTTAGAAAGTGACCTAAAGAGACAAAATCTATTTTTAACTTTTACAGTTGTTGATGCCTTTTTCTAATATAATCTGATCCTAGAAAGACAATTGCTCAATTTGTTTTGAGGGTTTGTGTCTACCTTTCTTTTAAAGATCAAGTTTCCTTTTCTACTAGTTTTGGACAGGTCCCTTGTGATCTCCTCAACTTCTAGACTTGTTATTCAATATTGGTTGACAGAATAAAGTACTATGCAAAGCCTAGGCTAGTTGAGTCGGCCATGCATGTTGAAGTCATAAATGTGAGACCTAGGTTTTTGACTACCATAGTGAATAATTTGATTAATAATTAAATAACAGATTATGACAGTTGGTTGTAGGGGTGGGCGTTTCGGGTCGAGTATCGAGTACCCGACCCGACCCGATCGGGGATTTCCCGATCGGGCTCATCCCGTTCGGGATTTTTAAAGTCGGGACGGGTACCCGAGCCTGACTTATTTTTTCGGGACGGGATTCGGGTTC
The DNA here is from genome assembly GCA_026212405.1 of Petrea volubilis. Lineage (NCBI taxonomy): Eukaryota > Viridiplantae > Streptophyta > Magnoliopsida > Lamiales > Verbenaceae > Petrea > Petrea volubilis. Next base: position 10,427,575 of record CM047881.1, on the reverse strand, counting down.
GGGTTCGATACCCGAAATCCCGATCGGGTACCCGACATAATTAATTAATAAAAAAAAACTTTAATTTAAAGGTTAAAAGGCTAAGCTCTCACTCTGCCTCTCACTCTCACAGTCTCACGCCTCTCTCACTCTCTGTCTCTCGCAATCTCAGGGCTCAGCTCTCTCTCTCTCACGCCTCTCTCTCTCAGACTCTCAGTCTCATCACCATCTCAGGCTCTCAGCTCTCTCTCTCACGCCTCTTTTCCATCTCTTCCATCTCCTACCAGTGGGCAGCAGCAGCAGGCAACCGACGAGCACAGCAGCAACTACGGAGGAGCAGGGCAGCAGCAACCGACGAGCACAGCAACAGCAGCAACACAGCACCAGTGATCTGTCTGTGAGCAGCAGTGGCCAGAATTTTTATTTTTTTTTATAATTTCGGGTACCCGATCTCGAAAATATCGGGTACCCGAAATTTTCGGGTACCCGATAAATTCGGGACGGGATTGGGGAAGGGATTTTACTCCCCGAAATTTCGGGTACCCGTCCCGAAAATCCCGAATCCCGAGTACCCGTCCCGATGCCCACCCCTAGTTGGTTGGCCTTAAAATGAATTTTGTAAAACTAAATAAGTATATTAGTATCGGTAAGAGGTCTAAACAACGCAACCTGAGAGCAATAGCCCAGAGAGACATGAGGTGACCACTTGAAGTTCTAGGATTCACAGCCTAGGGAGAAATCAAGATGTTGGAGACATTCGAGCTAGTGGTGAAACCTAATGGTCCACAAAGTGAAGATAAGCCAAAGTGTTCAAAATTTAAAATGCAAGCATCATATCCAGTAGAGAAAAATCCGAAGGTGGCCAAAAAATCAAATAAGAAATGGAGCAATGTCCTACCATTTGTTAGGGAAACAGGAATAAAATAATCCCAAATTAAATAAATAAATAAAGTCAGTGAAAAAGAAAATGAATACATACATATATGAAGTTTAAAAGAATTATGTGACAACCTGGTAATCCTTATTATTTAAATAATTGATATAAAACCTCATACTTCTTGAAAATATCTTTATTACGTGTTGTTTTCAAATTTTAGTCTGATTTTGAGAGTAATTTACAATTTGAACGGTAAAGTACTAATTTTCGAATTTTGATTACCATTCTTGGAAAAGTCGTCAATTAAATACTTATGAGTTTTCAAAAATAATATAAATAAGTATTCTAGAATTTTATGCATCGAGAAGATGCAATTTTGAATAAATTACATAATTTTCAAAATTTTAGAGGAATTTGACATTCTAACACAATTTTAGAAATTCTATGTCCTAAGTTGCAATTTTCGAAAAGTTATATGATAAATTTATAATTTCTGAAAAATATACATATAATTTCAGGTTTATAAAGATTTCATAATTTTGGAAATTTTCTAAATTAATTATGAATTTTTGGATTTTATGCCCTAAAACCTTAATTTTTGATTTTTACAAAAATAAATAAATAGAAATTAAATTCAAATTTTTAATCAAATAAAGATATGGCTTCAGATTTTATAAGATTAGGACAATTAAAATCAGATTTTATTTTATTTTATTTTATTTTGTGTTAATATTTCATTAAAATATCTTCCTACATTTATTTGGTGAATCTAGCAAATCTTATACTTGGATCATCATCATTTAGGCCAACACTTCATCACCATTAGGTTAGTGAATAAGATGATTGCATTTAATGAAAATATCCTAGTTAGATCATGCCTTAATTATGGAAAAAGACCTTATTGTATAATATTTTTTGTGTCTTGATCACAACATTATAAATAGGGGGGAGGGGTTGCTCACATTTTATCACGCCCACACAATACAAAAAACCCGCCTAAAATATCCCCACTCACATTCACCTTACTCTAAACACTCAAAACACTCTATATTTATAGAATATCTCCTACCCATATATATATATATGAACCTTTCTTTTTACCTACATATATACCTAATAAGCCCTCTATATACTATCTTTTTCCCTAAAAATTTTGAAAAGGTAGAATTATTACCTTTCTCATAATAGTTTAGGCAAAAAAGTCTTGAATTATTTTCATAAAATAGGCTTTAACTTGGATTTACCAAATAATGGTAAAATATCAAGGAATTGCCTATGTTCACATTTTTAAGATTTTATGCCTCAAATTAATTATTATACATGTTAATATCATGATAATTATTTTCATGCTATTATGCTTTCACAAAGGTACATGCATGAACATGATATGTTTATTTATGCTTTAATGAAGCTCTTTAAGATCTATGTGTTATGAAAAAGTATTTCTCAATTATGTGTTGGGCCCGAAATATTTTGGAATGGATGTGGTTGAGTTACACCGGGACATTCTATTGGAGATGCTGGTATTAAGTGTTCCAGCCCTCCATCTCCTAATCCCTCCTCTTATGGACAGAGTGTTCCACGTGAGAGTGGGTCGTAGGCTTCAGCATATACCCGGGTTATGACCACTGGTATTATTCAGTTGCGATTGGTGGATTTGTGGAGTGACTCGGGTGGATTGTTTGATCGTGGTGGGAGTTATAAGGCATTACACCACTATATGTGATGAACAAGGAGTACTATGTGATTTTAAATATTTATGTGTAATTTTCACACACTTGCACCTTATGTGATTGAGTAATAGTTCTACTCAACCGTCGTATTGATACATTTTATGACTATTTTTTTAGGCAAAGATGTTATATCAAAGTGCGCAGCGGAAGATTAGCGGGCATTATGACACTTTTATAGTTACTTTTGTATTATTTTTAAATTGAAAATTTTGTATTTTGTAGAAATTTTCATGTAAGTTGTGTATTTTAATAAAATATGAAGGGTATTTTTTTGGGTCATGACAAATTAAGTCAAAATAAGCATATTGTGGCCTGCAAATAAATAAACAAACAATTTAATTAATCATAACTTATGTAATCCTAAAATGTTGCAAAAATAACTTATCCTGGATGGCCTTGGTCAACCACCATAACCTTCTTCACAATTTCTCAATAATTTCGAAGTGCGTGCTCCAAAAGGAAAATAAATAACTAAGGAGAGAATTTCCACAACAAGTTTTCACTCATGTAATTTTTTTCTATATATTCTCTAACTCATAGAATTATAAAAAATTATTACTTTTGGATGTACTTGAAAAAAAATCTTAAGGCTCCCTTTTATAGGACAAAGTAGGAGGATAAACACTGTAAATCAGATGCGAGATGGAAAAAATAGAGAAGCTTGGACTTCCGTATTCAAATCAAAGTTGAAAACCCTTTGAATGCTTCTAATCGTGTTAGAACTTGGCAAGCCATTAGCACGCACAATGTGCTTGGTGCGTGTTGCACACTCGTCGTCAAGGTGCTTGAGAAAGCACCCAACATCCGTGTTCAATCAAACGCAAGCAATGTTTTCAAAATCGGACCAGACCGGCCGGTCCGACCGGTCCGACCGGTGACCGGCGCATGGTCCGGTCCGAGTGGGCCTGAAAAATCGGGATTGAATCGGCCCGCCGAGAACCGGTAAAAACCGGTGAAAAACCGGTTGAACCGGCCCCGGTCCATGGATCGGATCGGCGGGCCAATGTTTAAAAAAAAAATCTTTATTTTTTCTGATTTTTGCTCGCAGTTGAAGCGGCGGATGACGGTGGCTATGAGGTCCGGCACCACCGAGCGCGGCTGAGTGCTGCTGAGCTTTTCCAAAACTTGAATTGTATTTTCAGATCTGGTATTGATCAGTAAAAAATCGAGGAAGAAGAAGAAATTAGTAGAGCATGAGGAAGAAGAGGAAGAAGAAGAAATTGAATGAGGTGACGAAGAAGAAAAATAGAGGAAGAAGAAGAATATTTCAGATTATTGATCAATAAAAAAAACATGATTCCTTTGGTTGAAATATAAAATAAATAAAAAAAAACGAGGAAGAAGAAGAAGAATTGTAGAGCAGTTGAATATTCTGGAGAGAGAGAGAGAGAGGAGAGAGAGAGAAAGTGAGAAAGACAAATGACTAGAGGGAGAAAAAAGCATAATGTAAAGGTTCTGGAGAGAGAGAGAGAGAACACGTGAGAGCCAAATGCATGTATTGATTTTATAATTTATTATATTTTTTTAGTTATTATCTAGTCAATTGATGTATTGATTTTGTTAATTAAAATTGCAATTAAAAAAATTGTATTTTTAGTAATTTTGTATGATTTAGGAAGAAGATTAGATTTTTAGCAAAATTCTTGTTTGGTTTTATTTTTTCATTATTAATGGGCTATCTCTAATTTTCTTTTTATATGTATTTATGATATTTTTTTATATAAATAATTAATTTAATAATTATTATTTATTTATGACGTCATACTGGTTGAACCGGTAGTTGAACCGATCGAACCGGTTGAACCGGTAACCAGTAAGGCCGCCGGTTCTATGTCCGGTCCGGTTTTCAGAACACTGAACGCAAGTGTGGCATGTTCGGAAGTTGTCTGGTGCGTGTAATGCACACGCCACACCTATCGTCTCTTTTGACTTAGCTAGGGTGTGTTTTGCATGCACTAGCTAAGTCTGCTAATCGCTGACTTTATGTTGTGTTGACGCCCATGTGGCACTAAGGACTTTTTTTAAAAATGACCGAAAAAGGTGTAAATATTTTTATTCTGACTCAAAAAAAATTCTGTGGTAAAATCTAACTTAAGTTGCATAAGAAGGTGGCGAGTTTTCCAGAAGTCGCCAGCCACAAACGCAGGTTAAATAAAATATTAATAAACGTAAATGATTTGGTGATTTAATTTTGGTAGAAAAATTTATAATAATAAATTATTGTATCTCGCCGTAGCTGCTGGCGAGTTCTATTTTCGGAACAAAAAAAAAAGAAAATTTCCATAAATCGCCGTTGCAGGAGGCGAGTATAAAAAAAAATATTTTTGTTAAACTCGCCATGAAGCTAGGCGAGTTCAAAATCTGAAGCAAATAATATTTATTGAACTCGCCCATAATTCTGGCGAGTTCAATTTCCAGAAAAAAAAAATAAAAATCTTAACGCGGTACTTAAATGTTGATATATATCAAAATAATCGCAACGGTACACACCATAAAATCCCATTCGACTAAGTTGTTCCTTCACTTTATCGTGAAGTTGCAACCCATTTCTACCAAATATTCTTTTACTCCAATATCTGACTTTAATAATTTGACCAGGGTCGCAACGACCATCAAATAATTGTTCAGAAATATGATTTTATTGTTCAGTCAAAACACTATTATCCTCAGGTTCATAATAGAATTTCACCCTTTTCAAATCCATTCTACAAATAAAACAACAAAAAATATACATTACAAATTTTTACAATCTTTTATCAATAAAGTTCTAACTACACACAAAGAGAAAAAAATTAAAACATCCAAAAAAAAATCGCCAATATTAATTTTAAAAAAAATCATGTTATAAAAAATTCGCCAAAAATAAAATCCTTAACAGCTGAAAATCGCCACAACTTGTGGCGATTTTTGATGAATTTTTTTTTTTTGAAATGGCCAAAATCGCCACAACCTACGGCGATTTTAATTTTTTTTTTTTAAATGCAAAGAAAATCGCCACGAGTTGTGGCGAATTTAGACATATTTTATTTATATAGTTTTTAAATCCAAAAATATATTGAACAAATATAAAAATATTCATTTTTTAATAATTCGCCAAGTTTGGTGGCGAAGTTAGCAAAAATCGCCTACCCTCTTGGCGAGTTATGTTAATTTCTTCAGCCACCATTTTTTTGGGTCAAAATATTACACTTTACACCTTTTTAAGTCATTTTTAAAAAAAGTCCTGGCACTAACTAGTACTCATCATGTCATTATTGCTGACACGCCAATATTTTGTTTTTTTTGAAAAAAATTACTTCTCTGAAAAAATAATTTTTTGATTTTCTCCTAGACCTTTGGTCTAGTATTTTCACTATTTGGATAGCTAAATATTTTTCAAATGAACTTCAAATGAATAATTTGCGAAGAGAGCTTTGAGAAAATTAATTTTAGCTCCAAACTTATCAAATCAATTGCCATCTCACGGTGAAATTTGACCATTGTCTAAGATTGTTTAATTATATGAAATAAATATTATTGCACTCAAAAATTATAAGTATTTGTATTCGATCCCCGTATTAGATATTTGTGAAGAATAAAATCAAACTACTATCAATTTTATTTTCACATCTTATCCTAATTTTTCAATTTGTCTTTGTTTAAATATGCATATGAAAATCATATTTTCATAGACTTTTGGTGATGTTTCACTTGAAGGCAAAATATATAGAAATAATTTGAACCTCACAAATTAATTTAGAGCATATGTATCATTTAAAAATAAATTAAAGATTCCATTAAATATTCTTTTTTAATACAATTTATGCAATCATGCAACGTACAAAGTATATTGCTCCACGCGGGACCTCAATTCTAAGTAAATCATTATAATTAATCCTGCGAGCCTAAAGTTGTAATATTTTTAGGAAATAGAGTCAATGCTTAATGAGTTATTCATATTAGATAGTAGTTTAAAATTAATAATTTAAATGGTCCGATTTAGTATTCCAAACTTATTGGTGAATGCCAATATGCTTTGGAATTCCTATTCGCATGACTAAAGACAAGTTATCTCATATAGCACAGTATATTTTTATCAGATACATTAATTTGTATCTAACTATGAATAGAAATAATAATAACGATGATCTTTTTAATTTCAGTCTTTCCATAAAACAACACTTTCATTTTAATTAGGATCATATGCCATTAATTATTATTTCCATCTAAAAAAATTACTATAAATATACATTGTCACGTCTTGTGCCTAGGGATGTGAATAGCCGACAATGACCCATAACTTTAATGGACTCAAGGATAGCAAACCTTGGAGTCGAAATAATAAACTAAAATTGTAACAAGCCAATTCATTCATAAAAGCCAAACATCACCAACGGGGGTTGGTTCGAGTGGTAAGCGGCTCGGTATCGCTTAAGCGGGGTCTCGGTTTCGAACCCCAGTGTATGCAGAAATCCCCAGTTGGGAGACTCACCCACCAATGCTATGTGCGCGATGCGGGTCGGATTCGGACGTAGTCGGGACAAAAGCTCCGGTGAACCGGGTGGGCAATCCAAAAAAAACAAAAGCCAAACATCAACATCTCAAACTGGGAATCAGTCCTTTGTTTATTACATAGCCCGCATGCCAAAGCCGTCAACTTGTCTATCATAAAGTATTCAAAATCATTAATCAATTCAAAGCATCCGATGTAGTAGCAGAAAACAAAAACTAAATAAAATACATAGAGTATCTAAGTTCTTTCTATCACCATCCTCAGAAGTATTCGTCGCCATCCATTCAGGGTTGAGCGCTGGAAAAAAATAATTAGAATACATTGTGTAAGTGACACTTAGTTCAGTAAAGGTGTCAAACCAACCCTACCCAAAATTAAGTGACCACGTACGTATAGGAAATAATAGTAAACATAAGGCACACAATAGTTCGATGAGTTTTAAGACAAAAAAAAAAAAAAAAACAACAACAACAACAACAAACATTGCACATGTCCGAATACTTGGAACTCCTATTCTATTGTTCGATCAAGCCCCAACTTTGACCTCAGTTAGGAGGGTACATAGTTCCTACATAACCCCAAAGTGGGTCAGAGTGCTACTTAACCCCTAACAGGTTGGAAGGTTGGGCATAGTTCCATACCAATAGTTGTTTCGGAAATTCAGAGCATGTATGACATATAAACTTAACACATAAACTTAACACAACTTATTGCATACTTTCATAATCGGGGTTTCATAACTTGGTACATGCATATTGATACGAACAAAACTAACATTCAAAATTATCATGAATTCAAGTACATCCAATGCATGCAAGTGACCATCATTTATATAACACAACCATGCTTGTTGTAAGAACCCAAAATTTTAGTATCAATTTGAATTAAAGGATAGTACGAATTCCCTAAGTAATATACTGGCAACTCACTTAACCTCATATGTGTAAGGCTCGAAGTTCAACTACTACCTGGTGCAGATACTAGAATAATTAGAAATGTACTTGTAAACAGCCCCCCTTCTAGAATGAACTTTTTATTTTCAAAGATGCAAATTGACATGTGTTTAAAATGTTAAAAATGGGCCATCCAAAGCCATAATGGGTCATCAAAAGCCATAATGGCTCATCAATAGATGAACCTAGATATCCACCCCAAAGAGACCCCCTTGACCACTACACTACTCACTCAGCCACACAAAAACATATGGACACTAGCACACGCACACCTAGAATGAGAAAGTGAGATGATAGACGAGAGAGGGGAGTGAGAGAGGAAGGAAGGAGTACGGAGGGAGTAGCTAGGAAATTTCTATGTTGATAATCAGCAATCCGTAAGTGTTCCCGTCCTTTTTTTTATTAATTTAACTTATATCATTTTGAAGTTTTGCATTGATATTATTTTGTAACGACATAACGATGAGGGGGAGAAAAGGGAGTGGCAAGCTTCGATGGTGTTGCTATAGGAGTCTTATCCTTATATAATCGAGGGGATATCCTGTTGGATCTTTTTCTCTAATTTGTTGGTCTCACATATTAATTTATTGTATATTGTTATCTCATTAAAAAGAGCCCAATTATGTGATCCATTTAAGAAATAAATTTAATGGGCTTACAGAAATATTATATTAAGTATGGGTCTTTTATGTGTAGAAGCCCGGTCAGACTTTAATTATGTTTGATGGGCCCATAATTAAAGTCTGACACATTAGGCATATTAGGGCATGGTCCCTAAGCCAGAAAAAAACGACGTCTTTCTTTCTGCCCCATCTAAGAGAGAGAATACAGAAAACTCACGCCGTCTTTCTTGGCTTAGAAGACCACTAACCCTAGGTTCAATTCTCTTCCGCATCTACAATGGATCGAGGTTAGTTATTCGATTAAAAAATATTATTTGGTTATTTGCTAAAGATCCTGTGGTTAATTGATTCGTAGGAATCGTATGTTTATTTTACATAATGGATTATTCGGTTTGAATCCACATTTAATTAAAGTTTTCAACATATCCTAGTTTATAACAATCGAAGGAGTTAAAATCTATCGCACTAATTTGCCCACTCATTCTTATGTGAGTCCTAGATTCTTGTGTCTAGGTTAACTAATTCAATCCAGAGATCATAAACTATTGCTCTAATACCATCTTATCTGTCATGCCCTTTGCCATTTAGCTTGGGGATAGGAAGCCTCGTATTTTAGACAAAAATTAATTTTCATAAAATTTCACTTAAAATCAAGCAGCAGAAACTTCCAAGTTTACTAGTCTCAAAACATTATTATTCACACATAGTCTTAATATAACTTGAATAAAGCTCAAATAAAATCTTATTCTAATCCACTAGATCATCAGCCCCAGAACTTGTTGTCTTCATCATCAACTTTGTGAAACACTATGACGACCCGGTAAACCACGTTATTTTAAATTTGGAATTATGAATTATGTTTACTAATTTATGAGAAAATCCTTTTATTGTAAATAAATGTGCATTGCATTACATGAATTTATTAAAAATATGACTTGTTATTAGTGAAGTTGAAACCTACGAGTTTCTCCTCAAAAAATTTTTTTTGAAAACTACCCACAACCTAAACTGTCAATTTTAATTTTCTTATTGGTACAATTGTTTCCATATCATGAAATTTAATTTTTATTTTCCTGCCTAATTTTGAAATTAATAATAATTTAGTATTTTAGAAACTATACATTTACTAGAAGTAATTATTTACTTCACAATTTTTATATTTTTGAAATAATGTTATTAAATATATATATATATATATATATATAAATCCAAAAATACACCTAAAAATAATACCTATAATTAGTTAAATATGTCTTCTATTAGTTTAATTACCTATTTATATCACTTTCATGTAAAATGTGGTAAAAAGGAAGACTACTTGTACATTTTAACTCTTAGTATTTTATCTAACAAAATGTGTATTAATCTTTACCATTCATATATAATTGTATACTTTGCTATCTCTCCTACCATTATATATATATATATATATAGGAAAAATAATTTTCTAAAATCATTAAGCTTCCTAAATTATTTTCTTATTTATAAGAATTTATAAATTTACTTTCTCTACAAATAATATATTTTCAAAACTGTATTTTATTCCTTAATAATTAATAATTACATATCCTAGACTATTATGACTTGGAAAAATATATTTTTGAAAATTAGAATTTAATTTCCTTAATTTTCGAATTTTGCTCAAATTAAATCATAAATTCCCAATAAAACTATAAACTTCCAAATAAAAATATAAATTTCGAATTTTTAATTACCATAATATATTTCCTAAAATTATAAGTATAATTTTTGAATTTTAATGAATTAAAACATGATTTTCGGATTTTAATTAAAGGCAAAATACAAATTCTAGATTTTAACCTATTTTATGATATTTATGCAAGAAAAATCTTCTCTAATATACCATAAATAAATATTGTTGCATAGCTCATATTTATGTAGCTTGTGAATCATATACTAGCATGCACACCAAGCCTAAAATGGATCCCCCACTTGGAAGAATTCATTTAATGAACTCACTTAGGTGTAAAATGACATTAATGAAGAAAATGACCTTAACAATAAACTAATTCATTCGTCCTCTCATTAATATATACAAGACCAAAATCCCACCTTTTCTCTCCCTAGAAAAACTAGCCACAACACACACTTTCACACACTCTTCTAAATTTTCTCTCAAAACACCCTAATTTCCTACTCTTTTACCCCACACTTCACTACACCCAAAAAGAAAGAGAAAGAAGGTAGAAACCTTGCTCACAATCTCATAAGTAGAGGGTTATTAGGATACCTTGAGTAAGAGTTCTTGCTTAGACATGCTTCAATGCTCATGAGTAAAAGTTCTTGCTAAAAGCATGCTTCAATGCTCATGAGTAAAAGTTCTTGTTAAGCTTGCTCCAATACTCATGGTTTAGTAGCTTATATATTTGATTTTAGTATGAATTTACTTATTATATTATGTGCTTTATGTGCAAGTTGTCTTTTGAATGATAAAGTATGTGTTGGTTCCTTGAGTTCAAGAGGTTATGCTAGTTTCTTTGATTTCAAGGATTTAGGTTAGTTCAAGGTTACTACTTCTTTTATGCTTGAAATGAAGCCACGAAAAATAGTTCTCTTTACCTAGCATATCTTTAGTTGTAACTATGTGTTAGCATGTGAACTTGTAGGAATTATGTAGCTTCTATGAAGTGCTATGCGATCATTATATGCCTAGTTGTTCATAAAAATATACTATACTACTAATTTTGTGTTAATATAGTATATTTGAAATTATGTTCATATTATTTGGTAAAATAATATGTTTCTAGGAAAAAGTATGAATTTTGACAAGATATACTATTTTCATAAAAATATATTTCTTAAAGTTACAAAATTATAAGTTTTCCCTGTAGATTGAATAGTGTTTACATATATATATGATTATTTTTTTATATAGAATATAGATTGAGATATACATCTTACATAGTTTAGATTGAGATATACATCTTACATATCTATATATATATATATATGGTACGTATGTATAGATCTAGATATACTTAAGATTTTATTATATATGTTAATCTAACTACTTAAAAATACTTAAGAGTTTATGTATTTATGTTTCATTATATCTTAGTCAAAATATATGTTTCATAAGTATAGTTTAGTCAAAATATATATAGTTGAATATATGTGTGTGTTGCCGTGTGTGTATATATATACATACTTTTATATTTTGATTATATTTTAGTCTTAACCTCATATTTTACACATTTATAAAGTTCTATATACATATATCTATATATATTAAATAAGTTCATTAAATATTATCTTCTATTATTTTATTTTATATTGATGATATTCTTTTCTAAGATATTGGAATATGTTGAAATATGGAAGCAAGACTTCCAAGATTATGCTATGTGCATAAATTGTGATTGTGAAGCGGGCCCAAAATATATTGGAGTGGTTTCGGTGAGTTCCGCTAGGACATACTAATGGGGTAGCCGGCTGTAAGAGTTCTCACTCCCTCCATCTCCTAATCCCCCCATGGGTAGACGGAGAGATCTACTCAAGAGAGAGGGTTGAAGGAAAAATTTGGTGTAACACCCGGGGTACGACCATTAAAGGATAAGGCAGGCGGGAGTAATGCGCTGGTTGTAAAATTCGGGGTAGTCATAAGTGTCACTGTTAGGTGACGAGAAAGGTTTGAAATGAGAAAATTATATGTCTATGTGAAAAGTGAAAATATGTGTTTATGTGCAAATCACACACGATCACCTTATGTGATTAAGTAATATTTTTACTCAACTATATGTTGAATGTGCTCACCTAATATGTTTTAGATGAACTCGAGGCTAGTTTCAACGAGGACGAAAAGGAGGAACAATTTGAAGTTTTTTATTAGGAAGAGAGCTGTTATTTTTTTCCATTGCGTGCTTGTTGTTTGCGTATTTGGTCTTATGTACTTTGTAACTAAATAATTACCCTGAGTTGTACTCATGATATATCATTATGCTACCAAGTCTTTTGATATTATGATTTCTTTTAACTTTATTTTCATTTCATGCTTTAATTGTAAATTATAAAAAGCATGGGTTACCCGGGAGTTATAAACACATCTGCAAAATGTTAAACTTATATCGTATGAGCCACACTTCGCTCAGTAAGGTGCCCATGCATCTTATATCAATTACTTAACTCTTGTTATTATCTTACTGTAGACAGATAAATTTTATGGCCCGTTAAATATCAATATTATATTGTCTTTTTTTTTTGGGAATTTAATTAAAATTAATTCCTAAAGAAAATAGTAAATTCATTGATATTTAAATATATATTTCTTTGGCCAATCAAATGACGCCAAGTAGCAAATTACAATATTTGACAATAAAATAATATCTTGCAAACAAGGAAAGCTAGTAATATTGAAAAATATTATTATTTTTGCAATTCAAATCATATATTTTCATTATAGAAATGAATTGCTAGCAAATATGGGCCGACCAATCAAATTGTGCCACCTCGTCAATTAAACATGGCAAGAGATCCTCCTCTACACTTATAAATAGGGGTGTTCTCTATAAGTTAAAAAGACATCAAAGTAAAAGAAGTTTTCAAAACGAGAAAAGCGAAGGAAATCCCAAAGTTCTATTAGGAAGATTTGAAGTGATTAAGGCGAAGTTCCTGCCATTCTTCATGTGTTCATCAAAACCAGGTGATTGATCCGTAATCCAAATGATAAACTGGTGAATAGGCATTTTTCCAAGTCAAATACACAACAATCAAGGTGACGTTCTAGGTGTTCTTCGTGAAGATCATCCAAATCAAGGCATTTGATCTATATAAAAGGTAGTAAGCCAGCAAATCGGCATTCTTCCTAAATTTACATTGAATCAAGTCCACTGTGTTCATAGCCTTCTTCACAACATTCATCAAAATTCTTAGCATTTGGTTCGTAATCAAGTTGTGAGGCCTACTAACCACTATATTGAAGATCAAATTAAGTTCCAAGAAGATCAAACGGCCAAATCTGCTCCAAAAATGTTTGAATTTTCAAGTTTCCAACTCGTGAAGGAAAAATCAAAGGATCAAACAAAGATTGTAAACCGCATTGTTTTATTAAATTTCTTTAAACTTAATTTGAACAATTTTTTTTTTTGTCATAATAAATAAAAAGATTCAAAATTTGTGTTAAAAATTTCTGGCATGCCTAATGTGACCTTCTCTACCTCTCATCTCTTCATTTCTCAATAAATTTTTTCCAAGTATCAGATGGATGCCTACAAATCCATAAAGTTTGAGGTTGCCTGTGACACCCCCCTCGTTAGAACCATCCTATACGAGTAGCGCTCACTTAACAGTCTTGCTAAGTACCTATTTTTCAATCAGTACCCAACACAGCAATCGTTTATCGGACAACAGAATTTAGATAGGAATAAAATACCATTAACTTACATAGAACTGTAGGGTAACAAACTATCCCAAGTACAACAATTCAAGTAGTGGTCTTCCATTTCTTATTAAACAAGCTGATCTTTTATACATGATAAAGGACTTTCTCCTAATACACTGATCACCTTAACCGAGTCCCCTCAACCCTTTTCCTGAATTTGAGATAATGAACATAAAGAACTTGGGTGGTAAGTCCAAATGACTTAGTGAGGCCGGGCATAAATATTTATAGCATTTTAACAGAAATAAGACTCATAAAACATTAAACTATTAAAATATGATGTAGTGTGGAACCTGTATTTCAATAACACAATATCAAGACTGAACAATACCGATAGAGAGCCATGACTAGTGTTTCCAACCTTATGACCATCTAAAACAATAAAATATCATAAAACCCTTATGCCTCCCCTTTATGTCAAAGAGTGACCTTAACAACGGTAAACGGTAAGCGGTAGGTGTACCACGTGGCTGTACAATACACCGAGCCAATCACTACTATAGTTAACCTCCAACTGTATGTAGGAATCAGGTTCTGCGGTATGGTATCATATAAGGACTCTATCGTCAGTCCGTTCCACCCGATATCTCCCTCTTACATGTACCGAAACCTAATTCTCCCAAGGGCATCCCCAAATGTGTCAATCGTTCAATAAACAGTACATTATGGCTGACAACATTTTAATATAGCAATAGCTTGTTTCAACACCAGGGATACATAAAAATAATTAAAACATGACATCCCAAAGGTTTCAATAAATCATTTTGAAACATATATAAATGACAATATCAAAAATACAATACTTTTCTGTATAACTTGACTTATAGTCCAAAAAAAAAACTTTGTCGAAACGTAGAGAGTAAGATATAATTTCAAAAGATTCGGATAACATAAATCAGACAGGGTAGGCCATACGAATAATATTTATAACATATAGTTCAATGCCCAACAAGGAAGGTAAAAGGCACTCACCTTAGGGGTTCATTGTCTCACCAAGTTTATGGATTAGGTTGGCTATGTCGACTTGGTAATTGCCTAAAGTTCGCATTAACAACTAAGGTTAGAATATTATACCGTAATTGCTCATAACTATTAGGTATTCATTGGGGCATAACGTGACTAATTACACTCTTGAAGTAATATAATACTTGCATGAATGTAACATGTAACCTAGGTGTGATAAAGTAATTAACTTGTTCTTTAACAATTGCTTTAGGAAAATATTATGCATAAGCACATGAATAGGCAATATTTATGCATAGGTACTAGGCGCATATTTATAGTTTTAAAATTAACTTCAAGTACATGTATGCATATAATTTAAAAGAACAATCCTAGTTTTCCAAATATGTATGCATATGCATGAGCATATAGACAAGCCTTAAGTTGCAATTCTTAAGTTGCATAAGTAAAACATGTATATGAATGCTTTCATAAACTAACTAAACATAAACATATGAATATCTAGGCATGAATTAACTATTTAAAATGAGAGAAAATTATATCTAAAACATTTGGGGAGTCTAAGGTAAGCACGTATCTTTTAATAGCTCTAGGATTTTCCTTTTATATATGTGTGAGTGTGTGTGTGTGTGCAGTGTGTGTTTTTGTGTGTGTGTTGTGTGCGTTGATTGTGTGTTGTGCTTTAAAATATGGGGGAAGGTCCCCTATTTATAGGAGTTAGCTCAAGACACATACATTATTTTATTAATAAATCTCAAGGCTAATTTTTAGGGCATCCACCAAGTGTACGAATCAAAATTGGATAAGGGTTTAGGTGTCCCAAATCTTATCTCTTCCGTATCTTAAGTGTGCATTTTTGGCTAAATCATTACCATTGATCTTTTCATAAGAATTAAGGGTAAGATTATAGACCTTGGATTGAGATAAGGGCTTGTATGGATCATATACAAGTGTCCTAGGGTTCATGATGATTAAAACAAGTGTCTCTACACATGTCTTCCATTTCTTGAAGATCACCTTATCTTAAATATCATGAAAACAAGTGTCCCTTGAGGTGTTTTGATCATATTTCCTATTACTTACAAGAATGCCATGTGTAAAATATCATGTGCCCTAAATCTCTTCTAACATATAGTAGTACAAGTATCCTAATACAAGGAATAAAATAAAATAATCCTACTATATTTATTTTTATTATAAATTTCGAAATTTATATATATATACTCTATATTTATATTTTTGGTCTTATGTTTACATATATTACACACAAAATTTCAATTTTTATATGTACAAATATAATTTTTTCATTTTTTATACACGTATACTATAAAATGTTGGTTTTATGCATGTATTTTACAAGAACCGATTCTTGTCATTATAATTATAGTTTTTATACCTATTTCGTGTATATAAAAATCGGGATGTCACATTGCCACTTCAGAAGTTTTAAACATTGTAGTTGGAAGTTTTATGGTTACTACCAGAAATATCTCCAAGATGCTTCAGACATCCTCTGAAAAGGCTCATTCGCTTGATACATTAAGAAGAGTCTACCACAACTTGCCAGTACAAAAAAAGATGATGGAGATATAAGTCCACACCATCCACTCCCCGCTCAACATCAAGTTCTTCAAGCATAGCACCCATCATGGTGACTAACAACAGCATTGGAAGATCAACTTGGAAGCTTGGTGAAGGCCATCGAAGGACTCGTTGAGCATGTTCAAGAGAAAGACTCTCAAATCACAAGTTGATGAACAAAGTCAACCTTGTTGAGGCTAGCCAGATCATGGGAAAGTGGAATGAAGCTCAAGATGAACTCAAGATGTTTATGAAACAACAAGCAAACGAAAATCGAAAATCCTCAGCTCAAGAGTTGCTAGTCTATTCAAATGGGTTGATTTATATTGACCAGTTAAAGAAGTTCATCTTGGGGAGTATCAAATACAAGTTTGAGGGAAGTTCCTAGTCAACTATGTCATATACTAAGGCACACACCTAAAGAATCCATAGCATGAAGATGTCAATTGGCTATCAACCTCCTGAGTTTCAGCAATTCAATGGTAAAGGAAATCTAGAACAACATGTAGCCCACTTCGTTAAGACATGAAACAAAGCCGGGACCAACAAAGATCACTTGGCCAAATAGTTTGTTCGATCACTAAAGAGAAATACGTTCGGTTGGTAAACTACCTTAGAGCTAAGTTCAATCAATTTTTGGGGGTAGTTCAAGAACAAATTCCACAACCGTCTCTACGACACTCAACAGATGGTCAATGTGATTAGGCTCACCAACTCCCACAGGAGGGAAGAGCCTATCATTGACTATATCAATCGGTGGAGTAGCTCGAGCTTCAACTGCAAAGATCGGCTATTCAAAATGTCAACTATCAAGATGTTTATTCAAGGAATGCATTGGGGCCTCCGATATATTCTTCAACGGATCCAACCTCGGACATTAGAAGAACTAGCAACTAGAGCTCATGATATGGAGCTAAGAATAGCCATAAGCAGTGTTGAAGGATCGCTTGCCTAGAAGTCTTAGAAGCTTAAAGCAAACCAAGATGTGAAGAAAGGAGGAAAATCCTTCCCCAAAGCTCAAACTAAATAGTTAATATCAGTAAATGCAAGACCTATTAAACTTCAAGGAAAGTCAAATCAAAAAGGCGAAGGAAAAAAAAAAGACGCTACTCCTAAAAGGGAATAGAGTAACTCAAGCCTGAAGGAGAGGCAAACTAAATAGTATCCTTTCCTTGACTTTAACGTATCAGGCATATTCAATGATTTGTTCGAAGAAAACCTTATCGAATTACCCAAGATGAAGAGGCCTGATGAAACAGAAGGATGAATGGCCCAAATACTGCAAATACCACTGCTTGATAGGGCATCCAATCCATGATTGCTTTGTGTTCAAAGACAAGGTAATGCAATTGGCCTAGCAAGGGAAGGTGTCACTTGAAGAAGACAATGCAACTGCAAACATGGTTACAGTTAAAGCTACGACAAATGTGCGTAGAGAGGATTATGAAGTATGCCACATGACATTTTAAGAAGAGTATACTGACGCTGTAGTTGACAAATGTATGGTGGCAATGTCCTTAACAGATGAAGATTTTATTCTTGGCTCGAAGCCCTGTAAGCAAAAGGTGAATAGGATATTGATCGACGGTGGCTCCACAGTCAATCTCTTTGCCTTACACATGATAAATGAATTAGGAGTACTTATGGATGAACTTTCAATTAGTCATCTGATGATCCAAGGTTTTAATCAAGGGGATCGAGGACTCTCGGCATCTTAAGATTGAAGTTGCTGATGGATGTTATATTATCGACTACATTATTCCATATGATAGATGCCAAAACATCATATAACATGTAGGGATGGCAACGGGGCGGGTATGGGGCGGGTTTGGCCAAACCCGGGATCCACCCCGCCGGGGAAATTTTGGACCCAGGCCCGGATCCACCCTGGACCCGAGTGGACCTGCCGGGTCCGGGTTAGGACCCAGCAGACCTGGCTTATGTTTTAAAAATAATTAAAAAAATTTTTTTAAGAAAATTGATATTATTACAACTTTATAAATATGATAGCACTACTAAAACACTAGTTATTTACAAATTTTTATGAACATATTTTAATTTTTAAAAAATTAAACAACATTATCTCATATTTATTTGTACATATTTTGAAATCATAACTTAATTATTAATGTTATATAATTATTTTTATATACAAGAGTATCATATTTATTTTTTTAAGTAACTATTTATATAATATATACTTTTATATATGAAATATAGATGTATATTATATAAATTTACATAAAATAATAAATAAAAATATAAATAAATTACTAACCAGGGTGGGTTCGGGGCTGGTCCGGGTTCAAAAAATAAAGAGCCGGGACCCGCCCCGGACCCAGTTAGGAGTCTTCAAACCCATCCCATTAGGGGTGGGTCCGGGGTTCGGGTCTAACCCGGACCCATTGCCATCCCTAATAACATGTTACTAGGTCCGCATTGGCTACAAGAATTGACATAGTTCCCTTCACCCTTGTGGTACCAAGCCTCGAGAACAACTCTTCCTCTACCCTGGACCATTCTTTATGAACACCAAGTCTACAAGTGGATTGTGACTTGACTTTGAATGAGCTGACTTCTTCTTCTTTCGTGGTGGTGGTTGGCCATACTTTCAGTCTTTCTTAAACCAAAAGCTCACCCATTCACCAACAGTGACTTGAGAGAGTTGACCTCCATAGGCACTTCTTTGCAGCAAGTGGAAGGCATGAAACAAGTACTTGTAGCTGCTAGGGACAAAATCCTTGGCCTGTCTCATCAAATTTAGTAAGCTCCATGGCTTTGAGAACCACCTCCTCGTATGGAAGCCCTATCACCAGAAGGGCTACCAAGGTGTACAAATCCTATAGCGATATGGATCGCTCTTCAGAGAAAGTCAGAAGAGTGTTGGTAGGTGGACACCACGCCTTGCAAAACACCTCGAAAATCTCTAGATGACAGCCATACATGAACAATGAAGCATACACCACATCATATATCCCAGCCTCTATCAATTTGCGCTTACATCAACTAAGGATGTCCTTTATCCACTCCCAATAGCCTTTGACATACTTGAACTCATCTTCAAATTGGATGGTATCTCCCCACTTGGCCTTGCTTTCTATGATGCTTCGCCCCAACGTTGGTAAAATGCTTGGCTCATCTAAACATATGTGATATGCGGCGACCCGGTAACTTCTATTGTTATTATTAATATTTTACTTAGGATTTATTTCCATTATGTAACAATTATTATGTGAATATATGTAATTGTTTTGTGAATAATTGTGTATTACACTACATGCATTGTATAAAATAAGAGTCTTCCTTCATTTATTTTCTTAGCATTTGAAACATGCAAAATATTTGATATAAAATCTTTTAATTCCTAAAATTTTATGATGTTGGAATTTTATTCTTTAAAAATTACTTTATAATTTAGACCTTATAGTATTAATTTTGAATTGTGATTATTATTTATGAAAAATTTATTTAAATAAATATTTTAAACTTGTATTTATTTTATTTTTGAATTTTCTAAATAAATTATACAATTTTTAAATTTTATAAATACAATAATATATTTTCTTATTTTATATGTATAATTTTTGAATTTTAATTATTAATAACCCTAATTTTCGGATTTTAATTAAATGATAAATATAAAGTCTAGATTTTTAGTATATTTTATAATTATTTTGCAAGAATATCTCCTCTAATACATATATTAGTGATAAATTATATATCTACATATACACACATGCATCCATATATATATATATATATATTAGTGGTAAATTGTATATCTACATATACACACACACATCCATACATATACTAGTGGTGATTTATCTATCTACTTATACACACACACATCCATATATATATTAGTGGTAAATTATATCTCTATATATACACACACACATCCATATATCACCTAGTGGTGATTTCTATATCTACATATCCACACACACATCCACATATACAGACTAGTGGTGATTTATATATCTACATATACACCTACATGTCCATATACATAAATATATATATATATATATACACACACACACTAGGTAATTAATATAGTCTGTGTAAATATTAATGTCCATATAGCATGTATGGTTATCTATTTATTTTGTTATAATATTAGTTATTTCTTCTTTTCTCCTCTATAAATAGATCCCAACTCCAACCCCATTTTCATCCCAAAATCCCACCCTTCTCTCCCCTAGAAATCCCGCCTAAAAACACACCCCCACTCTACTTCTACTTTTAACACCAAAAATACTTTCTTTTTATAGTCTATCTTCCACCCACATATATATATATATACACAAACCCTTCTATTTTCATCCATATATACCTATTAGCCTTCGATATAGCCCTTTATATACCCTCTTTTATCCCTAAAAATAGTTAAAAGGTAGAATTATTACCTTTCTCATAAGTAGTTTAGGCAACATGATCTTAGATTATTTTCATAAACAAGGCTTTAACTTGGGTTTACCAAAATAATGGTAAAATACCAAGTGATTGCCTATGTTCACATTTTATGATTTATGCCTCAAATTATTTGCTATACATGTTAATATCATGATAATTGTTTTTATGTTATTATGCTTTCATAAAGGTGCATGCATGAACATGGTATGTTTATTTATGCTTTGATAAAATATATGTGTTATGAGAAATTATTTCTCAATTATGTGTTGGGCCTGAAATATTGTGGAATAGATGTGGCTGAGTTCCGCTGGGACATTCTATCGGAGATGCTGGTAATAAGTGTTCCTGTCACGACCCGCAAAAATACCCTTTTATTTTATTAAAATATGTTGGACTGAAACGTGCAACGGTGAATATTTTTATTGCAAATATATAATAATATAGAAATATAGTACAATATAGTAAAATCGTAGTTGCACAAAAGTTGCTATACAAGTGAAAATAATAACTCTAGCTAAATAAAAGCTTCGTAATGCCCTCCCGGTGCCTTCCTCCTGATGGGTTAGAATGTTTTTGCCTAGAAAAAATGTGTTCATAACACATGTCAACACAACTGTTGAGTAGAAATTTTACTTAATCACATAAGGTGAAGGTGTGTGTTTAGGTGAACATAATCACATAATTTCACATAATTTCACATAAAATCACAATTTTATGTTTTAGGAGAGCATATACTTGACATAATAAGGTATGAACATAAACTAGAGCATATAAATTACACTTAAGGAGTATTCTAAATATAGATGCAAGCATAAACAAGTAGACTTATGGAATCAAGCAAAATTCCTACCTTCAAATATTTTTAGGAAAAAGTGGGTATATAAAGGGCTATATGGAAGGCTAATAGATATACATGAATGAAAATAGAAGGGTTTGTGTATATATATAGGTGGGTGGAAGATAGACTATAAAAATGAAGTGTTTTGGATGTTGAGAGTAGAATAAATGTAGGGGTGTGTTTTTAGACGGAATTTTGGATGAAAAATGGGGTTGGAGTTGAGGTCTATTGATAGAGGAGGAAAGGAAAAATAGCTAATATTATAACAAAATAAATAGATAACCAATCATTCTATATGGACATTTATATATACACATCACAATATGAACTACCTAGTATATATATATATATATATATATATATTTATGTATGTGGACATGTAAGTGTATATGTAGATATATAAATCACCATTAATCTATATATGTGGATGTGTGTGTGGACATGTAGATGTAGAAATCACCACTAGGTGATATATGGATGTGTGTGTGTATAAGTAGATATATAAATTACCACTAGTTGATATATGGACATATGTGTGTACATGTGGATATATAAATTACCCCTAATATATATATATATGGATGTGTGTGTGTACATGTAAAGATATAATTTACCACTAATATATGTATTAGAGGAGATATTTTTGCAAAACAAGATGTAATGCCCCTGTACTTCTAGTATTTTAAAATTTATTATATATTATGTTCATGCAAAATATTTGATATAAAATCTTTGAATAACTGAAATTTTTATGATTTCCAAATTTTATTCTTTAAAATTACTTTATAACTTAGACCTTAAAGTATAAATTTTGAATTGTGATTATTATTTTTTTGGAAATTTTATTTAAATACATATTTTAGGCTTGCATTTATTTTTTTTTTTCCAATTTTACAAATAAATTATACAATTTTTGAATTTTATAAATACAACAAAATATTTTCTGACTTTATATGTATAATTTTCAAATTTTAATTATTTATAAACATAATTTTCAAATTTTAATTATTTATAAACCTAATTTTCGGATTTTAATTAAATGAAAAATATAAAGTCTAGATTTTTAGTATATTTTGTGATTGTTTTGCAAAAATATCTCCTCTAATACATATATTAGTGGTAAATTATATTTTTACATGTACACACACTCACATCCATATATATATTAGGGGTAATTTATATATCTACTTATACACACACACATCCATATATCACCTAGTGGTGATTTCTACATCTACATGTCCACACACACATCCACATATATAGATTAATGGTGATTTATATATCTACATATACACCTACATGTCCACATACATAAATATATATATATATATATATATACTAGGTAGTTCATATTGTGATGTGTGTATATAAATGTCCATATAGAATGATTGGTTATCTATTTATTTTGTTATAATATTAGCTATTTTTCCTTTCCTCCTCTATAAATAGACCTCAACTCCAACCCCATTTTTCATCCAAAATTCCGCCTAAAAACACACCCCTATATTTATTCTACTCTCAACATCCAAAACACTTCATTTTTATAGTCTATC
Organism: Petrea volubilis; assembly: GCA_026212405.1. Taxonomy (NCBI): domain Eukaryota; kingdom Viridiplantae; phylum Streptophyta; class Magnoliopsida; order Lamiales; family Verbenaceae; genus Petrea; species Petrea volubilis. The sequence goes on along the minus strand of CM047881.1, from coordinate 10,404,163 downwards.
TTCCACCCACCTATATATATACACAAACCCTTCTATTTTCATTCATATATACTTATTAGCCTTCCATATAGCCCTTTATATACCCACTTTTTCCTAAAAATATTTGAAGGTAGGAATTTTGCTTGATTCCATAAGTCTACTTGTTTATGCTTGCATCTATGTTTAGAATACTACTTAAGTGTAATTTATATGCTCTAGTTTATGTTCATACCTTATTATGTCAAGTATATGCTCTTCTAAAACATAAAATTGTGATTTTTATGTGAAATTATGTGATTATGTTCACCTAAACACACACCTTCACCTTATGTGATTAAGTAAAATTTCTACTCAACAGTTGTGTTGACATGTGTTATGAACACATTTTTTCTAGGCAAAAACATTCTAACCCATCAGGAGGAAGGCACCGGGAGGGCATTACGAAGCTTTTATTTAGCTAGAGTTATTATTTTCACTTGTATAGCAACTTTTGTGCAACTACGATTTTACTATATTGTACTAAATTTCTATATTATTATATATTTGCAAAGTCCAACATATTTTAATAAAATAAAAGGGTATTTTTGCGGGTCGTGACAGTTCCAGCCCTACATCTCCTAATCCCTCCTCATATGGACGGAGTGTTCCATGTGAAAGTGGGTCGTATGAATTCGGCGTATGCCCGGGATATAACCACTGGTGTGACTCGGTTGGGATTAGTGGAATCGCGGAGTGACTCGGTTGGATTAATTGATCGTGGTGGGAGTTATAAGGCATTACGTCACTGTATGTGACGAACAGGGAGTATTATGTGTTTTTACATGTCTTTGTGCAATTTTCACACACCTGCACCTTAATTGATTGCGTAATAGTTCTACTCAACCGTCGCGTTGACTCCTCTTTTCCCTTTTTTTAGATAGAAATGAGCGAAAACGTTTGAGGGACGCAGTGGAAACAATGGAGTTTCGAAGCATTTTACTTAATAAAGTTACTTTTATATTTTGTGAAAATTATAACTCTTATATTTTATACAAATTTTATGTGAAAATTATTATTTATTTTAATAAAATAAAGGATATTTTTCTGGATCGTGACATGATAGGTTGCATGTAAACAACACAACTTGGATATCTTGTTCAAAGGAATCTTCTGGGACCACTCCTTTGAGTATAGCAGATTCGTCAATCTAGGCCACTGCTTCATGTAGCGGTCGATAAGGGGGCCATGGATGATGGGTGACGAATCCACCAAAATAAATCCTACTCCTCTAACTACAAAATTAATTTGTAGATAGGGTGAGAAGGGTCGATCCCACAGGGAATAACTTATTGACTATTTTCCAAGATAACTAAAAGTGCAAAATAAAGTAAAGAGACGGGGGTTTTGAATGATGAGTTAATAAAAGTAAGATAGAAATCACAAGTAAATCTATAAGAATGAATACTCAGTCAAGGGTAATTCTTCGCACAATATTTTCATGGATTGATCATTGATTCAAAAATAGCTTTTAATTCATGCAATAGATTGGTTATAGCCTTCAGAGAACTCGTCCAACCTAATCTTTCCTTAATGATAGATTAGACATGCGAACGCTATGAATAATCCCTAATTAACGAATAACCCTAGTCGAACGATAGGATTTAACCCGTTAACAGCATTAAAAACTAGAAAGACCCAAATCTTAGCCAACAAACCTACAAACGTGGTTGCTCGAAACTAGATTGCGTATTTTTCATATTATAACGAATTATACTATTTTCCACTTGTGTTGATTCAACCAAACAATTACGGATTTGATCTTACCAACTGGAACTTTGAAGTTAAATTAATTGAACAATGGACCCTAATTGCACAACTAACAAAACCTCAATCAGAGATGGAGTTTTCCCAAAAAATACAGAAAAATACACAAATACTGCATAAAATTAAAAGACAAGCAAACCGATTAGATCTCACAATCCTCAAAGAAAACGTTGGCTCGAATTATTCCTTGAATGAATAAAATAGTTTAGCCACGCATGGCCATAATAACAACTAGAATAAAAATATAAAAGCTGGAAATTCTCAAGAGAAAAACTAAGAACTAGAACAAAGAGTAAAATCTAAGCTGTCTCAACAATAAAATAACAACGGGTATATATAGGGTTCAAACCCTAAATCCAAATCCTAATAGAGTTAAGATAATTATTTGGCAAACCCTAATAGTTGTAGGCAAGTAGAGAATTTGCTTCCAAGTCGAACTCTTGCCATATCAACCTCTGCCTTTTCCAATCCCGCATAGGATTTTCAGCTCCTAAGGTGTGATCACGCCTTGCACGATAAACATGATTATTTCGTGATCACACCTTAGAAGCTGAAAATCCTACACGGGATTGGAAAAGAAAGAGGTTGATATGGCAAGAGTTCGACTTGGAAGAGGTGTGATCACGCCTTGCGCGATAAACATGATTATTTTCATAACCAAAAAAAAAAAGAAAGATAAACATGATTATTTCCAAATTTAACATTCCAGCTTCCTTGTACGACATTCCTCTGCACTTTTCACCATCTTTTGGCTCGTTTTTAGCTCATTTTCATCAAGTTTTATCTATAGCAAGTAACAATTAACTTTTGCTAAATTTTAACCCATTTAAGATCCAAAATTAATCGAAATAAGCATAATTGGGGCCTGAAATTAGGTAAAAATAACATACTATCAAATTCCCCCACACTTAGTCCATGCTTGTCCTCAAGCATGCAATAAATCCAAGTCATCAATTTTTCTCAAGAAAAGCAAACCCTTAAGGTAATGTCAAATTGATGAAGTCAAAGAGCAAATGTAGGCACACTTAAAAAGAGGACAACAGACAAGATACATCCATAAAACCCCCCACACTTAAACATTGGTTCAAACAAAGGTCTTTAGGCATTTAATATGATGAATTAACACTCTTTACCTCGATTCTTAACAAATAAGTTCGATTTCGCAAATCAACTCCAAGGAGGAAATCGCCATAATCATACAAGACCTCACATATCCTTTATTAGAAGAGTAACAATGTGGGGTAGTTTTATTGACTCTCTTTTCTTTTTGTTCTTTCTTTTTCTTGAACTTTTCTCTCTCTTTTTTTTTTATAAATATATAAATATTTATTTTCGCCAATCGCAACCACAACCAACCTTTTTACACAAACAAAAACATTGGTGATGAATGTGCCCGGTTACTCAGTTGGTGTGATTAACTTGCCTAGAGTGTTAAACCAACCTTTTTACGCGAACAAAAACATTGGTGATGAATGTGCCCGATTACTCAGTTGGTAACAACCTCTAGATGAACATTAGCTCTACTCATAATCACTTTTTTGCGTGATTAGCGGAGTAAATTGGCCACTTTTTTTTTCTCTCTTTTTTTTTGACTTTTTTTTTATAAATGCTTTTTTTTTTTAATAATAATATCATCTCCCCACAATTATTCCTCCTCTTTTGAGTTCAACATAACATCAAGCATAATTACAGAAAATTCCTACAAAAAGTGACCGCTAGCCGAACTTATTCACCAATTCACGTTGTATCAAGCATCTTTCCCTCATATTTCACACCCAAACCCCATGTTTTAAACCAATGCGTTAAGGTGACAGAATTCATGAACTTTCCTATATGTCGTGACTTACCAAGTGTAACCCCCATACACTCCTTGACTCCCTATTCGACATTATTTCAAAACAAAACCAAGTATCATTCAAGAAAAATCGACAACTCATGATTCAAGCTTGACTAAGTAGAGCATGTCTAAGTCGGAATAACACTAAGGACAAATAAAAATGCCAAGAGAAAAAGCTATCATGATATGCCTTCTAAACCCAAGTTCACCAAATATGCACAACAACCCAAAATTAAAACACATTCCTCAAAAATTCATCAATCACAATTCATATATTCCTCCCCCACACTTAAATTATGCATTGTCCTCAATATATGATATAAGAAAAGTAAATAAAGAGAACACGAGTATTCCCCTGACAAATGGCTCCGGAGGTGGGATTGGGTGGTACAATACCCGATTTGTTTGGCACCCGACATTTTCACTGTCAAAATAACAAAAATAGAGTTAAAGAAACCGACGAGGAATGCACGAATAGAATAGTAGTAAGAATAATATAGATAAATAATACTAGATATAATACTAATAATAATAATAATCATAATAATAAATATATATATATATATATAAATATATATACTACTACTACTACTACTAATAATAATAATAAATATATGTAGATATATATTAATAATAATAAGAAGAAGAACAAATATATATGTGTAGATATATACTACTAATAATATAAAATAAAATAAAAAGAGAGAAATGAAAAAGAGGGAAAGAAGAGAGAGTGACGGGGAGAGAGAGAAGAAGGGAAAGAGAGCCGGGGGGGGGAAGGTGACCGGCAGCTGGGCGATGGTGAAGAGAAGGGGGAAGATCAGAGATTTGAGGACAGCGTCTGGGGTGGTCGGACTCGGCGGTGACGCGAGACAGCATATCTGGAAAGTGGGCGGCTGGAGAAGGAAAAGGGACGGCGGCGGATCTGGGTTTGGCTGGAGAGAAGGGGGTGGGGCAGCGGCGCTGAGGCTGGGGAGATGGACTGCGGCTGACTGCTGTTTTTGGGTTGAACGACAGAGATGGTGGCGCGCGACTGTTGGAGGTGGAGCGAGATGGTGACTGAGTGGGAAAACCTGGGCAGCGGCTGAGCGTGAAAGCCTAGGCGGTGGCTAGTGGCGGAGGAAGGAGGTCTTGGTCGGAGATGGATCAGTGGTGGTGACGGGGAGAAGAAGAGAAATAGTGATGTGGTGGTGGCTGTAAGGCAGTCGACGCGATGCAGAGCGGTGGCGGCTTGTGGTGGCTGAACAGCGGCGCGCGACGGTGGCTGCAACAGGGAGGCGGAAGAGGTGACGCCGGCTGTGTAGGTGACGGGAACGAATCGGAGAGAGAGAGAGGGGGGGGGAAGAAGACAGGGAGGGGAATTTTGACCAAAAATTTAATTTTGACTTTCTTTTTTTTTTTTAAAGAGAAAAAGAGCAAAGAACATGGGAAAAAGAAGTAACAGAAGTGCATGTTCTGTTATCACGCCCTATTTTCTGAAAAATCATGCTTTTGTCTTATTTAAGGCGTGATCACGCCCTATTGAAAGGGCATATCTGTTTGGATTTTTAAGGTTATCTCTCTTTGATAACGCGTGATCACGCTTTACAATTTATGCACCATTGATCAATTTTGATTTCAATTTCCACCATGTTTAAACACCTAAAAACAATAAAAATACTAATTAAAACACAATAATAAAGAGTAATTAGAAGCAAAAAAAAATAATACTAATCAACGTGTTTTTTTTTTTAAAAAGAGAAGGGTAAAATAAGCGGGAAAAAATCACGGGGAGAAGAAAAAATAAATAAATAAATTTGGACAGAAGTGCTCTTTTACTAGGGCGTGATCACGCCTAATTAAAAGAGCAAATCTGTTTGATTTAAGTTGGTCTCCTTGTGATCATCTATCAACTTTGCCTTTGTTTTCCACTTATTTTCAACACCTAAAAACAACAAAACACTAATTAAAACACGATAATAAAGAGTAATTAGAAGTATAAAAATAGATTTTTTTTTTTTTGGATAAGCAAAAGAAAGAGAAAAAAAAAACAAAATTGGGTTGCCTCCCACAAAGCCAAAATTTGATGGGTGACGAATCCACCAAAAATAAATCTTACTCCTCTAACTACAAAATTAATTTGTAGATAGGGTGAGAAGGGTCGATCCCATAGGGAATAACTTATTGACTACTTTCCAAGATAACTAAAAGTGCAAAATAAAGTAAAGAGATGGGGGTTTTGAATGATGAGTTAATAAAAGTAAGATAGAAATCACAAGTAAATCTATAAGAATGAATACTCAGTCAAGGGTAATTCTTCACACAACATTTTCATGGATTGATCATTGATTCAAAAATAGCTTTTAATTCATGCAATAGATTGGTTATAGCCTTCAGAGAACTCGTCCAACCTAATCTTTCCTTAATAATAGATTAGACATGCGAACGCTATGAATAACCCCTAATTAACGAATAACCCTAGTCGAACGATAGGATTTAACCCGTTAACAACATTAAAAACTAGAAAGACCTAAATCCTAGCCAACAAACCTACAAACGTGGTTGCTCGAAACTAGATTGCGTATTTTTCATAGTATAACGAATTATACTATTTTCCACTTGTGTTGATTCAACCAAACAATTACGGATTTGATCTTACCAACTGGAACTTTGAAGTTAAATTAATTGAACAATGGGTCCTAATTGCACAACTAACAAAACCTCAATAAGAGATGGAGTTTTCTCAAAAAGCACAGAAAAATACACAAATACTGCATAAAATTAAAAGACAAGCAAACCGATTAGATCTCACAATCCTCAAAGAAAACGTTGGCTCGGATTATTCCTTTAATGAATAAAATAGTTTAGCCACGCATGGCCATAATAACAACTAGAATAAAAATATAAAAGCTGAAAATTCTCAAGAGAAAAACTAAGAACTAGAACAAAGAGTAAAATCTAAGCTATCTCAACAATAAAATAACAACGGGTATATATAGGGTTCAAACCCTAAATCCAAATCCTAATAGAGTTAGGATAATTATTTGGCAAACCCTAATAGTCGTAGGCAAGTAGAGAATTTACTTCCAAGTTGAACTCTTGCCATATCAACCTCTTCCTTTTCCAATCCCGCGTAGGATTTTCAGCTCCTAAGGTGTGATCACGCCTTGTGCGATAAACATGATTATTTTCAAATTTAACCTTCCAGCTTCCTTGTACGACATTCCTCTGCACTTTTCACTACCTTTTGGCTCGTTTTTAGCTCCTTTTCATCAAGTTTTATCTATAGCAAGTAACAATTAACTTTTGTGAAATTTTAACCCATTTAAGATCCAAAATTAATCGAAATAAGCATAACTGGGGCCTGAAATTAGGTAAAAATAACATACTATCAATGGACTGCCAAACATGTACCTTTCTCGATAGGTTGTTTCTCATTGTTCAGGATCGTCAAGTGCTTCACTCTAAATGAGAATAAAGTATCTTTGAAACACACCATAGCTTAACCTATCAAAATTGAAGTAAAGAACAAGAAAAGGAGCAAGGTAATTTGATGATAATGGGAAAAAACAAAAAGGCAGAAAAATAGTTATCAAATTTACTCAATGTCTCTGAACTTGTTACCGATTTGTTGTAAGATACAAATAGAAGATAACTCACTCGTCAACTTATCTGCAGTATAAAAAGAAAAGAAAAAAAATCAGTGGGGCATAGAATGTTAAGTTCCCTACTATGGTTCTTCGACAACGTGATCTAACTTTGGCCAAATGCAAGTTCCAAAAAAAAACAAGAAGAAGAAGATGGGAAATAGGAGCACAATGAGAATTCTACCTAAAAATTCATCAAACATACGGCATAGTAGATCGTGGCAGGATATTGTATGCAAAACAACATGGCACAAGTGCAACAAACAAGAAGAAGATAAAAAAAAAAACTACCAATGGCCCAGTGTATGTAGGGAGAAGATTAAAGCCAGAAAATTCGACAATGGGAACTAGAAGTTTGAACTGATTGATGGAATCACTAGGTTTTCTTTTTTTATAGAAGAGAGTAACTACTCCATGAGGAAATATCCATTGATAATGAACTTGGGGAGCAAGAAAAAAAGAGAGAGAAATAGGAAATTTCCTTGGTTGATTAAACAAAAGATAAAAGAATATCAAGTTTCTTACAGATTTTGGGAAGTGAAATTTTGATTTGAGAATAGTTGAATAAGGATTATAAGAAACCAAATTTGATTGGGGAAAATAGGGGATTTGAGAATAAGAAAACGCTCACAAAGTGTCGATAGGAGACAAGAAAATTAACATTCACTCATGCATGTCTTCTATCAATAATGCATGAATTAATTTTGGCTAATTACTTCTTATCGAATTTGGTCATGTATTGTCTCTTTTTTATTGCTGGTTTGTTTGTTTTTTACTATTGTTACAATTAACAATTTACTATAAGCTAAATTTTTAATATAAAGAAAAATTACAAAGTAATTTAGTTAGAATGTTACAGTCTCGTTATCATTGAGCTCTGTAATGAATTCTAAATATGAAAAGTCGATCTAAAGTCCACACACGGGGAATTCAATGGACTTCAAACTGACCAAGATGTCACCATACCTTGATTTTATAGCTTGCCAGATTTAGCATTTAGCTTGATACTTTGGCAATTCCTATTTCAATGCCCATCTTCACTGCAGTTGAACCTCTGCTTTTGTGCCAACAATTTTATCCTTCCGTTTTTTCCACTTTTTGGCCTTTCCCATTTGGGCCATGGAACTTGATGCCTAAGTTAAGTGAATGCTTTGCTTAGCTTTCATAGCTCCTTCCACTACTTGTAGTTGTTTCATTAGTTCAAGCAATGTAAACTCCTTATTATTCATTACATGGTTTAACCTGAATTGATTGAATGATTTGGGCAAAGGAGTTCAAGATCATATCCTATTGGGTATGACTATTAATTTTTGTACCCAAGACCTCCAGTTCAATCGAGTAAGTCATTATTTTCATGACATGCTCCTGAATTGGAAATTCTTCAGATATCTTATTGTTCAACATCTTGTGTATGAAATCTTGCCTAGCTGCACAACCTACCCTCCAAACATTGCCTCGACATGTTGGAATATTAATATTATAGTGACCATGTCTTGCATCTGATGTGTATGATAGTTAGTTATAGAGGTAAAGATGTAGCATTTGTCCATGTCATTTGTCTTAATCCATTGTTCTTAATGGTCTTTCGTCGCTTGTGATACGTGGGTAGGTGGAACTAGTGGGCAAAATATAGTGAGCATATACTTATTATGTCCTTCATGTGTGAGCATGAGATCTAGATTTGTAAGATCCACTCAACATAGTTGGGCTAAGTGAGTTTATTTTCTTTTAGGATAGATTGCAGTGGAGCAATGAATGATATTTATAAAATTGAAAAATAAAATAAAATGAGTTATTACACATATATTTATGCATTAGCAAACAAACCAATGGCTATAGCGGTGCATGCAATAGTGGCATTGCTATTCACACATGGCTCTCTATTGCCAAGTGCAATAGCGAATATAAAAAGGAACTTTTCTTTTTAATTAACATGACTCTCTGTAACTCTTAGCAAACAATGTTTATTTACTATTTCAAAATTTTAGCCTCTAAGTGAGTACAATAGAGTTCCCCGGGGGAGGTCAATATTTCTTAGTCAAGTGTTTACCCTTAGTTAGAAATTCATATAGGTAGGGGAGACACTTCACGTCAGTGTGGTCGAGCCTGTTTTTCAATACTTCAGCCTATCTTAAGGACGTCTAATCTTATACTTGTAAATAAGTACCATCTCTGGGAGTAGTACATACTCACCATATTTCTTAGATCAATAATAAACGCCATGAAAATTCAACACTTGAATCTGGATCGCACTTGATAATTTAGCGTTGTGTATTTGTAATCATCACATATTTACCTTGATATTTTATTTTCTTAAAAAAGAAGAGAGTTCTAATCACATTAAACTTTTCATAAATAATACGAGAAACAATTTCAGCTATTTGAAAAACTTGAGGGCATCATAACTTTCTTATATTTTTGAAACTCCCACTATAATGTCTAAGTCATTTCAAAAAATCAAATATTTTCATGATTTTAGAACAATTCTTTAAGAAATTTATTCACATGATACGCGTAAATAAATTCTATTGTGTACAACAGTTATCAAAAAATGTGCACACTAAAAATACGTCGTGCACAATTACATCGTGTATAATCAAATAATTTAAATAACACACTTAATCAAGTCAAATAATCATGCATAATTAAAAATTGAGGCATAAATATTATATTCAATTTTTATGTAAGTAGTTTAAATAACAAGCCTTATTAAAAAAAAATATTCAACATAACATGCCATTTAGCCTATTCATGCTTTTAAATGATACCATTTATCGCAATAATTTGTTCGCATTAAATAAATTCACTTGAAAATAAATAAATATATTCTAGCACATGCCTTATATTTTTTTAAAATTCTAATTCTAAAAATAATCCATAATGAAATGATTTAAATCATGCTTCCGCATTCATCATGTCTCACATTCACCTATCAAGAGTCTAGCTCTAATACTAGTTGTTGGGAAAATAGGCATAAAGAAATCAAAAACCCAAATAAATAGATAAAGACAACGGAAAGAAATTTAAACATAATTCTTATACATACATACATGATATTTAAAAAATTTAAATCAAAACAAGTATATTATTGAAGGGAAATAAATAATTAATTAAACAATTTAATTAATCACGTATCGATAGAATAATTTTAGAAAGTATAAAGGAATATTAACCTCGAAGGGTTGCAAAAACAATTCTAAGCCTGGATGAACTTGGTCATCCACCAAAGCTTTCTCAGCAACCTCGCAACGACTCCAGAGTGTGGATCTTTAAAAATGATATTAACTAAAAAGAAAATTTCCCAAAGAAATTTTCACTAAAGTAATTTGGTTCTTTGAATTCTACAACTCATTGAATTATTATATATTTATTAACTTTGAGTGTATTTTAAAATATTTCAAAGACTCCCTTTTACAAGGAAAAAGTACAAGGAGAAGTACTATGAATTAAATGTGGAATGGAACAAAATAGGGAAAACGTTATTTTCCCATGTAAAACCGTGCTACACAACCCCTTGAACACTATTAATCACATCAAAACTCACTACTAGAAAAATATGGATTTGTGTCAGACTTTGCGACTAAATTTTTGTGATAATCAGTTTCAAATTGGGTTTGCAACTTTTGGCTAGATGGCCATTGGTTGCAAATGACCGAGCCGCAAATTTTTCTACTATGCTATCCACTGATAATTTTTATGCTCTATTCTACAATGACCTAGAAAAGTTGCAAACATTGTTAACGTGAAGCCTATATGGTGGTCATTTATGATGGATAGTGTCAGTTGCAAAAGTGGCACGATTTTCTTTTTTTTTTTTTCTATTTTGCAGCCACATCCATTTGTCACAAACTTTGAAGCAAGTCATGACACTTTTTGCGACAGATGTTGTTGGTTGCAAACTTTATTTTATTTTCTTATTTTATATTTAATTTTTCATTTTGCATTTCCCATGTCCAATGACCAATCTAACAACACCATTAGTTTGATTTTAACATCCAAATAAAAATAATCATATTACCAATGCAACATAAACATAAACATATAGTTTAAATAAACATTCTTGGCATTACAAACCTAAAATCCAATAACTAAAATATGGAATTAATCCCATAACATCCAACAACAAAAATATAAAAGTAATCCCATGGCATGCAAAAATTAAAATATAAAAGGATCCCAAGATAATATAAATAAAAGTAATAATATTTCAATACACCACTACTAATCTTATAAATATACATCATCTACCATCACTAATATCACCATCACATTCCCGGCCTTATGAGTTTCATAAGGAGATACAAAAGATGAATATATAACTAGAGGGGGTACTTATGTAGGCAGCATGGATGGAGGAGGCATAAAAGGATAACCATGTCATGGCGCCGAGAAGTAAGCAACCTGGCTGCTAGCTCTATGAGAGAATAGATTCAACTGTGACATCTTCATCATGTCATGAAGGGACTGGACTTGGGATGTCAAAGCAACTACTGACTGCTTAAACTCAAAGTTTCCGGTAATCACCTTCTCAGCCTTCTTTTCCAATCTTTCAGGGCCCAAATTATGGGGGCTCCGAGGGTTTTGCTCATATCACCTTGTTGGGTTTTTCACTATTTAAACGATCTCACATATTAATTATATTGTCCATAGTGTGTTATTCCACTAAAAGAGCCCAATTATGTGATCTGTTAAGAAATTAAGTTTAATGGCCATCTAGAAATATCAGATTGAGTATGGGGCCTTTTATGTGTACACGCCTAGACACATTTAAGTATGTTTGATGGACCCATAATTAAAGTGTTTTGAGAGAACACAAAAGTGACGCACTTTTTCTTGGCTTAGAAGATCACTAACCCTAGGCTCCACTTTTCTTCCGCATAACTAATGGATCAAGGTTAGTAATTTCTATTAAAACATTATTTGATTATTTACTAATGGTCCAGTGTATGATCGATTCATATAAATCGTGTTTTATATTTTGTATTATGGATTGTTATGTTTCAATCCATATTTATTAAAGTTTCCAACAAGTGGTATCACAGCAGGACTAGAAAGATAATAAAATATTTTATTTTTGATCTATTTGGTTAAGATTAGATGTTTTTGAGCATGTTTTGGTTAATTTATAATATATATGTTTATGTTTGATATATATTGTTGATGCATGTTCATGTCCATAAATCTGGATTGATTTATGTCATTATGTGGTTGTCGGTATTTATGTATGCATCAAAGGTTGAAGGAAATCAATTCATAAAGTTTTTTTCTGAATGATTCTCAATGAAACAAGTCTGTATAGATGTATAAAAAAATAAAAAGCTTCGCGGCTATAATTAAGAAAAAAGACACTAGAACCCTCATTCTACGTGACTAGCGGGTGTCAATCCCACAACAATGGTTAGGCCTACGCATTCCAGACCACTAGGCCATGTTTGGTTCCCTTACATAGTTACATTTAGTTTTATTATAGCTTCTTTATAATCCGAACCAAACCTACATTGTAGCAAAAGAAAAAGAAAGGTTTTGCAGTGCCTAGCCTGAGTCAAACTCCGGTGTACATGGTGGCATACAAGTACCTATGGCACTAAACTGCTTTACTACTTCAGAAATGATAGTTGTTGTTTCTGTAATAGACTAGTGTTCATATTAGAGTACAAACCCAAAAAGAAAGTTTCACCTGTTAGGGTTTGAACTCGAGTATACATCATGCATTATGGCATGTGCACCACTTGACCATATTGTTATGACAATATTAATTACTTATATTAGATTTATATGTATCATGTCATTTTTTTTAAGTGGTGCCTTAGGACTTAGTCATGCTATGCCTATTTTGAAATTATATAGATTGAACCAATATGTTGCCAAAGCAACCTCCATTTGGATAAAATTTACCACTTTTGAAAAAATAGGCATGTTTTCATCTATGCGAAATAATCGGCTCAAAGAAAAACTATTTTGGCCAGATGGTTAATATTCATGAATATTTTATTCATACTCTTTTATCTATACGAAATAATTAGCCCAAATGAAGATTATTTTAGCTAGATGTGATATTCATGAATATTTATGTTGTCCTATTAGTTTTATCTATGCGAAATAATTGGCTCAAAGGAAGATTATTTTGGCCAGATGTTTAATTCATGAATATGTGGTTTTTATGTTATTTTGTTTATGCGAGATAATCGACCAAAAGGAATATTATTTATCCAGACGAATGATAGTTACAAATAGTAAATTTATTTTGGTTAACATGCTGGCAATTTGTCAATTCAAAGAACGACATGTTGCTATGCCGTTTTTCCAATTACGAAATATTTATGAACTATGTGATACCATTTATGAGTTGTTATTTTTGTCCAAAAAATTAATAACAATGTCATGTTGGGTATCTTACGAAACTATCAATATTCATCAATTATGGACAAAAGTACCACTTACAAGTTGTTATTTATATCCAAAGAATAAATAATAATATTTTGCTAGGTATCTTGAGATGGGCCTAATTGAATGTAATGTGTTTGATATATTTATTATTCACACATGTGCATGCTTTATAATGTTGATTTATTTTTTTTAGCATATTTAATTTTCTCTATAGTATCTTTAATATTTGCCATTAGGAATAACATCCCGTGTGCTTAATAGCACAAACCTTAAGAAATTGAAAAAAATACTTTATGTATGTACTTGGTTGCATGGATTTGACTGTTTTGCGAATCTAATCGTTAGTATTAGTACTATTAATAGAGAGCCGCATACCAGCAGTAGGATCAATCTAATTACATTAGTCTAATAGACATGCAACGTATAATTTTGGGTATCCATAAGGGTCATTTTTTGAGAAAGAAAATGCTAAAGTTTCCAAAAACTAATATCAAACCAATTCGTTATAACGGAAAGATCGAAACGGGCATTATTCTTATAAAGCTCGTTTCAATGCGGTATAAAGGCAAATGAAACTCAAAGAAGTACACTAAAGAATAACCCAATTTGTGATAAAACGAAGGTCCTTAAAGTTTGAATGTCCAAAGACATTCTTGTGGACCTAGTTTTAATCAAGAAAATGGATAAAGTACTAATTTAGCAATAATTTCTTAAGAAAATACTACCATTAAAGAAATACTTTACATGGTGCAACTGAAGAACTTTGAGTCCAAAAAACAAAAAAAAAAAAACTCAAAGCACCTTATATGTTAAACTCAATAAGTCCGTCTATGGTTTAAAGTAGGCGTTCCATCCATGGTACCAAAAATTTTGCAGGGTGATGTCCTCTTTGGGTTTAAGAAAAACACCCTTAATCAATGCATATATCTCAAGGTCAATGGGAGCAAATGTACCATCCTAGTGTTGTGTACATAACCATCTACTAGCAAGAAGCAATGTAGGCTTATTTCATGGAGGTATATTCGGATACAATCAGACTATATTAATAAGGTGCTTAGCTACTTTAGCATGCAAAATTATGTACCAGGGGACACCCCTATGGCAAAGGGTGATAAAGTTTAGTTTACTCCAATTTCATATATGCACAAGTATTTATACATTAGGATTTAGCATACGTAATAGGGATATTAGGCAAATATTTTAGTAACCCAAAAGTGGATCATTAAAATGATAGGTCATGAGGTATTTATAAAGAATTAATAAATACGTGCCCACTTATCAAAAATAAAACCACTTAAAGATCGTGTGTTCTTTTGATTTGGTTTTTGTCGAGTGCCTGGATACCAATGGATCCACATTAAGGATATGTATTCATGATAGTTGAAAAAGCTATTTTTTGAAAAGTGTTAAGACACTGATAGTTTCCTTAACTATGAAGGCTGAATACATTATCTACTATGAGGCATCCAATCAAGAAAATATGACTTGGATTTTTATCACTAGATTGCAAGTGATCAATGGTGTTGGCACCATAAAGGATCATTTGTGATAACAAGGCCGTTAAGCTATATTTGAAGAACAACTGGATTTTGGAGAAGTCTAATATATAGACATTAAGTTTCTACTTGTGAATAAATGAATTTAAAGTATTCAGGTGTTAATAGAGTATATTGGCACAAACTCAATGGTCTAAAGCTCACTAAAGAATCCCCACTTAAAGTGCTACGTGATCGTGTAGCTTATATGGGTATCATAAAGATCTATGGTATACCATATTAGGGGGAGTTTCCTACTTGATTTTCTGCTCATTATACATATTTATGGTTATGCTTTGTGCAAACTAAGGTTTGATAATGATTGAATTCTCTAAAATAAGGGTATTGGCTTTCCATACAGTTTTGCATGAAGTATTGGAAAGTGTTAAGGAACTCTTTGAGTCATAAGATAGGACCAATTGAGAATAAACATGATCAAGATCATATTACATGTAATTTCCATGCTACACATCCATATTTGATCTAAGTCATTGATATGTTGGTATTGTGCCACTCTTCTCTTTAGTTACTAGTTGTGTGATAAAAGCCGCTTTGATCCTATATTAGCACAATTGATGGACCAGATTGTTTTGGGATGTTTTGAAGTTGAGATGGCATAAAGTTTGTGTGCACTAAAGTTTTAGCTATGTATAACTTTTTGGAAACATATGTGGACCAGGTGGGAGATTGTTGGGATTTTCTCTATTTAATGGTCTCACATTTTAATTATATTGTGCGTAGTGTGTTATCCCATTAAAAGAGCCCAATTATGTGATCTGTTAAAAAATAAAGTTTAATGAGCTCATAGAAATATCGCATTGAGTATGGGGCCTTTTATATGTGTACAAGCCTAGAGACACTTTATTTATATTTGACGAGCCCATAATTAAAGCGTTTTGATATAAGGCGTATTAGGGTGTGGTCCCTAAGCCAGAATCATTACAACGTTTTTTCTTTCTGCCCCCATCTCAGAGAGAACAGAAAAGTGGCGGCTTTTTTCTTGGCTTAGAAGATTATTAACCCTAGACTCCACTTTTCTTCGGCATCTCTAATGGATCAAGGTTTGTGATTTCTATTAAAACATTATTTGATTATTTACTAGTGGTCCTGTGCATAATTGATGCAGAGAAATCGTGCCTTATATTTTGCCTTGTGGATTGTTACGTTTGGATCCATATTTATTAAAGTTTCCAACACTCAGTAGGATCTATCATAGGATAATCCAATGCCAAAGAAGTTGCACCGGCCAGTTGTGGGCATGAACCCTTCTTAATCCTCCAACCACCTCAAGCTAAAACTATTTGCAAATGAAATTATTATCTCTTATTCTACAACACATATATAACTGTGAATAAAAGAATGATGTATGTATGAATAAATTATCAAATTCATTCAACATCACCATGCATGTGAAAGTCATCACCCAAAAGTTCTTTTTCGGTTTCATAGTACTCCATCTCGAGCTCAACATTCCAAAAAGTACAAATTGTATTAATAATTCAACTATTTAACAAATTTACTAAATTACTAACTACATGATATGTTAAGAAAATACTTACATAAATATTTTTTTGATAGTTCATCCATCTAAAACGTCTCCATGGATGCATTCGTTTGTGAATGGAGCAACTTAAATCCCAAAACAAGCAACATATGGTTCCCACCACATTGTTTTGTCTATATTTTGTTACACTAATTAGTGATAAAAACATTATAGGATAAGTTGAAAGAGGTAAATACAATTACCATGGGATCTTTATGAGTGAGGTGGGAAATGAAACCTCATCCATGAATGTGGAAGCCTTGTCCATCTTGGGGTGATTAAACCGTCCCAAACCTCCTCTCCAATCAAGACAGGCCTCTTATCTACGACTTAACGTCGTTGTAGTTTGATTTTCAATATTTGTAAACCCTTATTCTCAAAGTTCTTCCTTATATGTCTCTTATTGTGCTCTACAAAGGAAAAATATTTCTACAAATACGTATAGGGCTATAAATGGGTAACCGAAAATCCGTTTACCATTCGCATCTGTATCCGTTTATAGGGATATTATCCGTATCCGATTAAAAGTATCCGACTAATAAATGGATATAGATATTGTAATTGCATATCCGCGAATGTATGTCCAACTTATATATTCGTTTAATATATATCCGTTATCCGTATCCGATAAATAACATTAAAAAATTATTATTATTATTATTATTATTATTATTATTATTATTAGTAGTAGTAGTAGTAGTAGTAGTAATAGAAGAAGAAGAAGAAGAAGAAGAAGAAGAAGAAGAAGAAGTAGTATGTGTGTGTATCTATATTATAATGTCTTCTTATAAGTAAAATATAAAAAACCTAATTGGCTCATATTTTCATAATTTACAATGAAATAAAAATATAAGTAAATCTATTAATTTTACATATATTAATGAGCTTATAATATACTTTATATATACATAAAAATTCAATTAGATAAGTTATATAAATTTTATTTGATTTTTTTTATATAAACAGATTTGGATATTCGAATAAGCGGATTCGGATATTTAATCGGATATTTTGATAATTATAAGCAAAAATGAAAATTCGGATATCCATAATTTTGTCAAATTTTTAGAAATACTAAACAGATTCGGATATATCCGAATTTGCAAAATATCCGTCAGATTCAAATTCAGGTATGATTTTTTGAATATCCGTCGAATTCGGATACAGATACGAATATCGAAAAACTTAACCAGATACGGATTCAGATACTACATATCTGCTTCATTTAATATCCATTTTCAGCCCTAAATAAGTAGGAAAGAAAGGCATGGTTGATTAAAAAGAATGACAAATATGGAACAATACTTATAGATAAATTCGAACATCTATTACCTCAAACTCCACAAACCACATACCCCTAACTTCCTAAGGGACCTTCATCCATGACTACCAAATACCTCGAAACTAAGACTCCATCATGGACGTAGTTGTTTGGGCACACAATTCTACTTGGTAAACCTGTGATAGATATAAATATATAAAGAATTAAGAGAGTAAATATAAATATATAAGTATTAAACATATTTGTGTAGTTAAAATATATGTATATACATATAAGTGAAATATATGTATGTAAAAAATAATAATAATATATAAATTAAGTGAAGTATTTATTACTTTATCGCTTGAGGTTCAATGGCCTTCCTTTCAGTAGTCATCGATGCATTAGTTTATGGACTTTTAGGTACATTTGACTAACTAGGATTGCTTCCTGGAAGAGGTGAATGTGTGGGAATCAATGTGGAAGTCGATATGGTAGTAGCTAGAAATTGGTAGTTGAAGGCATATACGTATCCCTACTAAAATGATGATCAGGCAATGGGGCCATGCCCCGCACCTGGGGCGCATGACAGGCAGTATTGCCGCAACAAGCATCGAAGTCAGAATGATAAACTAAACCATAATAATTGCATTCATTCATATATAATCCAAAATCAGGTAACAAACCATTATCTTTTATTGCATCAACCTTATTCATATATATTTCGAAATGGGGTAACAAACTATCATCTTTTATTACATTAACCTCCACAGGAAAAATTCATAAACCAAACTAAAGGATAGAATTCGAAGTCATACACCATCTCAAAACACCCTGCTTAATAGTGGAAGACAAAGATGAATAAAATACAAATGGTTACTAAGTCTATCTCTTCACCAACCCTAAAACCTTGAATAGTTTGAAACTGATATAGGCTAGCTTGATCAAGCCCACTTAGGGTCTAATAAAAACTTATATACAAACAGAAACGAGTTAAAATAGACATCATTACAATAACAATCATAGCAATCTCATCTTGCTACAAGAAAACTATTACAATAGAGCCTCTCAAATCTTTTACTCAACTCGTAACCAAGTCACTCTTCTTTGCTAGGATCTTCCTATACGACCAGGGCCCGTTATACTTCTGCTGCACAACTCTGATATAACTGTACGTAATAGTCACCAACATGACAGTTGAGTAGGAGGCTCTACCTAGCAGCATAAGGTGCATGCGTGTGTGGCTCAAGTGCACTTAGTCATATAATCACATAATATATCACATAATAAACTCTCAATTTAACATACTTAGAAGCATAATACACATGAATCTAAGTAAAAACTATGACTTATGAATATAAGTAAAGCTTGTACCTTAACTAGTTGTGTGTATACTCTAGGGTTTCCTTTTATATGTGTGAAAGTGTATGTATGACCGTGTTTATGTAGCAACAGTTGGTGTGTTGTGTATGTGCTATGTGAACCATGTGTGTGTGGTGTGTGTGTATGTGTGTGTGTTGTGGTTCTAAAATGAGGGGGAAGACCCCTATTTATTGATGTTTGCCCAAGAAATATCTATTATTTAATTAATTATTCTCTAGTCATTTTCTATGCTTATTTTGTGGCAAGTTGTTAAGCTTTGCAAGTGTACCAATTATGTGTAGATAAGGGTTTAGGTGTCAAGATTCTTATCTCTTGCATATCTAATTAGATTTTTGGTGGCTAAATCATGGCCAATGATTTTTACTTAAGAGCTAAGCGCAAGATTATAGCCCTTGGATTAAGATGAAGTGTTATGCACAAGTGTCCTAATTTTCTAGTGATATGCTTAAGTGTCCTATTCTTCAAGATAATGTATACAAGTGTCCTTAATTTTATAATGATGGAAACAAGTATCCTAGCGAGTGGTATTCAATTATCAAAGATCATCTTATCTTAAAATAATAGGAACAAGTGTCTTATGATGTGTTTTGAAGATGAAAATGACAAATCTTCTACAACTTATGAAATGAACATGTGTCATATGTGTTGTTTCAATATGATAGGCTCAAGTGTCCTATATCTTGTAAATCTAAAACTATCTATTCCCATGACATTATTGAAGCTATTCGGGCTAGAATTACTGAATGGGAATGCCCTTTCCTATGGTGCGAGATTGACTCTTATTGAAAGTGTATTGAATGCTATCCCCATTTATTCTCTTCAAGTCCTCTTTTCCTATAATAAGATCATTGATATAATTGTCAAAAATTTTATCAAGTTCTTTTGGGGGGACTTTGGGACTAGTGAAACTCTTCACTGGTGTTCTTGGGCTAAGATTAGCAAAGCGATAACAAAGGGTGGCTGGATATTAAGGACTTAAAAGAGGTTGCTATAGCATTTTCATGGAAGTTTGTGGTGGAAATTTAGGGTGCAGAGGTCACTTTGGGCTAAATATTTGAAGCTGAAGTATATTAGAGATTCACATCCTTATTAAAGCCTCAACCAAGGAGCCCACCCACTTGGAAGAGGCTCTACAAGATAAAGGATAAAGTTAACAAGTACATTTGTTGGTAGGCCGGGGTTGGGCAAATGTCATTTTGGTTTGAGCATTGGACCAAACGGGGATTTAAGTTGTCTTGGGATTACTCAATCACCTGATCCACAATTGCAGGTGGCTAAGTACATGCTTGAGAGGGAGTGGAATCAAAAAGGACTATTGGAGTTAGTGGGCACTGATTTGGCTAACAAGGTTCAAATTATCCCCATTGTTGATGATGGAGACAACCTAGTTTGGTTACTTTCCTCATCTAGTAAGTTCACTACAACCTCTACTTGGAGTTAAATTGCACACTGCTGCTCTACATGTCCTTACTTTTAGCTATTTTGGGCTGCACATATTACGCTTACTATCTCTATCTTCACGTGGCGTTTGGTGTATAATTGGGTCCTTGATACTGGGCTTAAATAGAATGAAATTTTCTTTGCTTCCAAATTTCACTGCTGCTCCAACCTAGAGAAGAAATAAATTGCACATTTATTTCTTCATGGGGATCCATGCAAGAAGGTATGGTCTTATTTTTTTTCAATTTTTTAGTGTGCATCCCCTTTTGGTCTATTTTGTGTTGGACATGGCTTTATTTTGGAAAGCTTCTTGTAGCGGGAAGAGATATTATATCAAAACCTTGATCCCTACTTTGACATGTTGTATATATAGCTAGAGAGGAACAATGGCAAACATAAATCTCTCAAACTTGTGGTGATAGGGTCATTAGTCGGGTAAAGGATAAAATTTTTAAGTTGCATACTAGTAACATTTTACCTGATCAATTTGGGAAGGGGAATAGCAAAGTGGCACAGGATCAACAGATTACCTTATAGAGTCACTGGTTTACCATGGCGCAACTGGTTAAATGGACATCACCAAGTGCTCATTGGGTCAAGCTCAACACAGATGGTGCATCCAAAGGTAATCCATGTATTGCTGGGGCTAGTGGGGTTATCCGTGGCCATAAAGGTGAATTATTGGGGGTGTATGATGTATTCTTGGGTAGACAAACTAATATTGTGGTTAAGTTTCTAGCCTTGTGTGAGAGTGTGGATTGAAAATGGATTTGTTGAGTGTGATCCATTTGTTATCTTGAGGTGAGGATTGTGCTTAGCACCCGTTGCATACTAAGATGAGGGCTCAATAACTCTTAGAGAAGATCCAATCCAAGATTTCTCATATCTGTAAGGAAGGAAATGCTTTGGTAGATGGGCACGCAAACTGGGCGTGCACACACCGGGAGAGCAAGAACTTTGATGCAGCTTCGCTACCTAAGTGGATTTGTGGCATTTGGCAATTAAACAGAGTAGGCGTACCTTACTAAAGATGTACTAAGGCTTATGTTATGTGACACCCCCACCCTACTAAATTGTTCTTTAATAGAGCCTGAAATTAATTTCAAAGCCTTTGCCCTAACTCTGTAAGCCTGTTGTATTGAAACATTAGCTTTCAGTTTAGTAGATACCTCTTCCATGAAAACCTTGGCCTCCAATTTAGGATTTTTTTTAAACTTCTCCATAAATGTTTTCCCAATCCACCCTAAATTCAAACTGTTGTTTTTCCAAACCCAAGTGCACTTGTTATATTCTAGATTATAAGTCTTGACCTGCCATGAATTCTCACCATGCTTAGGAGATACTAGGATACACCACCCACACCCTTCTTTCTTGCACTTAGCTCTAAGTCTTTTTTTTTTTTTTTGTCATTTTTCACAAAAATGAATTGCATACCCCTCCTAAGACAATGGTTTTCAATAGCAGTTTTGGCCTCTTCCCTTGAAGTAAAGACAAGACCAATTTTTAGTTCAGGATTTTTGTTATCTGTCTTAGGATTGAATTTAGGATACTTGGACCCTACTTCATCCTCATCAAATCCTTTAAGACTCTCCAGTTCATCACTGTTGTCTACATTTATACCATCACCATCCCCTGCTAGTTTGCTCCTCATGTCCTCACTCAAATAATTATTATTTAACCCCTTACCCTTGTCTATTCCCTCAAATTCTACATTCTCATTAATATATTTTTCAAAAAACAAATCATCTTCTTCCATGTCATAGTCACTATCACATATAAATTCATCAAGTTTAGACTCAACATCAAATTTCTCATCACTATCAACAGACACATTAGTCAAATTAACATCATCCAGACCATCAACATCATCAAGCAAAGAAAAGTCAATAATTGGCTCGTTAAAATCAAGACTAGAGTGAGTTTGACAATGTTTAAGGGATACATCTACTTTCTCAATCAAATTACCCAACTGTTCAACATACACTTCCACAACACTATTATCAGGCAATGTTTTTAACATTTCAAAAGCATGAGTTTCATTCATCAAACATTTACTACCCATATGCAGAGAATGCCCAAACAAGTGCCAAAACCTAACATTTTCCTCATCATACACTAACTCCTCTACAAACCCCGTCAATTCTAACAACCCAAAGCAATCACTATCAACATTATCAAAAAAATCAACCCTACCACCCATATAATACCTAATCGGTTCATAATTCATTACATCACCATGGTATAACTTAATTGTACATACAATAGCTTGGGTACACGGATTTGCACATATAAAAAAATGCAAAAAATAAAAAATAAAAATTCACTACCCACGAATTCACTATACCATACCATAAAAAAAACCAAAAAAACGAGGAATTAACCAAGATCCAAAGGAAACACTTATCATATATTGGTTGTTCCAGTTGCCCATCTAACCTCCTTGCCATGAGAAATCTTTCGAGAAACCTCAAATTGCCCTTGCAATTCACGCTTAGCTTATCTTCTAGCAACTGTGACCAAATCTCTGTGTTTACTCAACAAAAAATTTGAGTGAGTGGGTAGGGAGGAAGGAGTACAGGTCCAAATTAGAGTTTTTTTTGTTCGAAATTTGGGAAAAATTCATAGGGCTTACACCCTAAATGCGTTCTGGGTAAAAAAGTGATCCTCACGTGCTGATTCCGTCAACTACTGATGACTAGGTTAACGGAAGGGCAACATTGAGAGTAAATGTTAATGTCAGGGATGAAATTTGATAGCTGGGAAACAAGGGGGACTCAAATCGAATTAGTGGTATACGTGAGGGACTAAATATGAAATTTTCCCAAAAAAAGAAGATACTCTTACTAAGAGAAAAAATTATAAGTCAATCTTTATTATCTAATGTGTAAAAATAATATGTACTCTAATCATCACAATAGATACCTATATATATATAAGTACAATAAATATGTTAAAGGTAATTATAGCTTTTGCTTATTTCTAATGTATTAATTGGTTAATAATAATAATGATGATGATGTTGATGATGACGACGACGACAACGATGATGATGATGATGATGAAAGCATAAATATGAAAAGATATGAAAATAATGACCATATGACTGTTCAATTCCCCTTAATTTTTCCCTTTACCACCTTATTTTTATCATTTATAATTTAATTTCTTTTTATTAATATTAGTCATTTATTAAGTAAGGGCATCATTGTCATTTCACAATGGGAAAACACTTTCATGATCCACACTTTTATAGTAGTATAGATATAGATTAGAGAGTAAAATTTGAAAAATATTTAACATTGAGGAGTACGAATTTATTCAATTTTAACTAGGGATGAATGCCAAAAATGCAAAATTTAAATGGGATTTAAGTCTAATTGTCTTTTAAGGTTTAAGAATAATATTTTTAAGTTGTTCAAATCTCATTATTGGTCCTTCATGTTTTGATTTTGTCCCACTTTAGTCCCTCATCTCTCAAATGCATCATTGCAATCCCTCATCTTTATAATTAGTCTCACCGTCGTCCTTTGTTTAACTATTCTATTAGTATTTAACAGAATCTCTACTTAAGGGGATGATATATTCCACAAACTAAGGGTGTATTTGGAAAATATTTAGTTTTAACTATTTAATATTATTTGTCTTTCTTGTTTTCTTGGCAAGCCAATTATTTTTTTTATTCTATCAATTAGCAGACCTCAGTAGCAAACCCAAAATAAAAGTTCCATATTTCTACAAAAACATAGGCAGAATCCCTAATTGTTTTCTAGAAACCAT
This sequence comes from Petrea volubilis, assembly GCA_026212405.1. Lineage (NCBI taxonomy): Eukaryota > Viridiplantae > Streptophyta > Magnoliopsida > Lamiales > Verbenaceae > Petrea > Petrea volubilis. The sequence continues at coordinate 10,379,592 of CM047881.1, read as the reverse complement.
TAGCAGTTCTTTGAAAGTTTCATAGTGATCAGAATGGTTGATTGTTTTCAAGTGTGCAAAGTACTAACGAAGGAGATTTAACACAAAAATACCACCAAGGTTAGAGAAATTTCATCAGGCCCTTTGGAGTCAGTTCTATTTTTTTTCCCCCAATTCGTGCCTTTGGTTTCTTGCTCTACGAATATCATTAAGCATTAAGTAAGGAAAAAGATGTACCACTATAAAATCATTACAAAGAGTAACATCAGAGTATGTAAAGGGAAATAAATTAAGAAAGAGACATAAAAAGAGGGTATGATGAACTTTTGGTGACGTCCTTTTATAAGAAGAAACTTGAAAAATAATGATGTATTTGGAGGTTTCTTCCTCTACACGCCTTTTTCTCCCTTACATCTTTGTTTTTTTGGTTCGTTAATGGTGTGATGCAATTTTATGAGTATATGAAATATGCTTTGACTATAAGTTTTGTACTTTATTTTAAGGACAAATTATATTTACCACCCCTGAGTATAATGAAATTATAAAAAACACCCATACGTATGAAAAATTACCATTACCCTCTTAACCTTATATGCTCTCTAATAATTTGCACCTTCCATTAGTTTGACTAATGGTCAACGTTACTCAACTTTTATGGAACCTTTGAAAATACTCCAAGGGGTGTTTTGGTTAATTTGTTGAAACCACAGGGGTTAAATGTAATATTTCTATTATTTTTTCACACTTGCCGTCTAAAGCCGTTGGTGGATGGTGAGTATATTTATCAAATTATTAGGTTTTAACTGTTGTGTTCAAGTAATGTAAAGTTCTACTTACATGGTGCATGACTTGTTGATAAAATGCTATTCACCAACTACAATAGACTTCAATTTTCAATAATAATAATAATAATAATAAAACATATGGACACTTCAAAAAACGGAACAAATGAATACCAAAAGTATCATTGTGATTTATGTCATAAATCTTAGTGTTTACTTATAAAAACATATAATATATATTGCTGAAAATGATCATCAAACAAATCAAGGCATAATAGTAAATTTTCATATATGGTTTTTTTTTTTTTGTAATTTCACCATATCTTTGGGGTGGTAATTGTAATTTGTCCTAATTTGAGTAAGGGCAAAACTGACCTTTGTTCAAATCCGTTAGACTTAACATTGACCCCCTCAAGTTAGAGGGGTAATAGGTAGTAATTTCCTATACATGGGAGTGTTATCTTATTATTTCACTATACTTCAAGAGTAGTTAATATAAGCGTTAATTCTCATTTTTAACCCTTCGCCAATTTTGGTCCTTCACATTTAGACGTTTTTAATTTTGGGCCCTAATGTTACAATCCGTCACCCAATGTCGTCCTTTAGTTAGTTTTTCCGTTTAAAAAATCCTAATTTTATTTACAATTTGCACCCTTAAAATAGAAAATTACCAAAATGCCCCCAAATAAAAAAAGGGAGCTTAAAACCCCCCTTTGAAATATTTAGGCACAACAAAATAAAATTTGTAAGCAATAGGATTTGAACCAGGGTTGATGAGAAGAAGAGAAGAACTTAAACTTGCTTCCTCAACCATTCAACCACATTCAATGTATGCTTTAACGTGTGCTATATATATTAGTATACTCTTTGACATTGTTTAAGTTTAATTTTTTAATATATCAATAAAATAATAAAGTAAATTACTTTTTAATAAAAAGGGACAAAATTAATTTTTGTTAGTATATATTGAAAAAAATTTAATTTATTTATAAGTATGTGAAACGGTAATTAAAATTTGTTTTTCAATATACAGATAAATTTATGAAATAAATTAATCTTTAATTTTTTAAACTTTTTAATTTAGATTTTCATAGCTTATATCTACTTTTGATATTTTACTTTCAATTTTTTTCAAATATATCGAACAAATGCATAGAGTTGTAAAATAAATATTTTTTTTTCAATTCATAAGTGTATACATGGAGGGTATATTAAAAAATTAAACTTAAAAAATGTCCAAGAGTATGCTATCATATATAGCACACCTTGGAACATAAATTGAGTTTGGTTGAATGGTTGAAGAGGCAAGCTTAAGTTCTTCGTTTGTTCTCATCCACCTGGGTTTGAATCCTATTGCTTACAAAATTTATTTTGTTGTACCTAAATATTTCAAAAAGGGGTTTTTTAACTCTTTTTTTTAATTTGGGGGGCTTTTTAGTATTTTTCTATTTTTAAGGGGACAAATTGTAAATAAAATTAGAATTTTTAACGGAAAAACTAACTGAAGGACAACATTGGGTAACGGATTGTAATGTTGGGCAACAGATTGTAATGTGAGGGACCAAAATTAGAAACGTCTAAACGTGAAGGGCCAAAATTGGCAAATGGTCAAATATTAGGGACTAAAAATAAAATTAACCCTAAATATAATTTTTACTTACTTTAATGCGATTGTATTGTCCTTTTATATATATATATATTGTGCTTATGAGCCATGCTAAATATTTTTCCCATTAGTTAGTAGAATATTCCGTTTACTTAAATAGAGGCTCCGTTAAATACTAATAAAATAGTTAAGTAAAGAGCAATGGGGTGACTAATTATAAAGATGAGGACTAAAATAATACATTTTGACCTTTTAAGTGTGGTGGACCAACAATGAGATTGTACCTTTCAATTTAAATCTCTGAAATACTATCAAACAAGGGAGTTGATAAAACACTTCCAAAATTGTTATAGGAATTCAACTTTCATTTTTATATTGAAAAATTGAGTAAAATGTACATCCACTTTAAAGTAGGATTACATACACTTCGCCCCAAAAGTATATGTATCATTTACCTCTCTATACTGCTAAAAATATCACTTACCCCTTCCTCAATTTAATATTTCAACAAAACTACCCTTAAAAAATTTACATTTACTTAGATATATCATTTTATAATTTAAATATAAAAGTCATATTTGAATCATAATTAAAAATACTTATCTATTTTTTGTTTAAAATAGTCAAACTTTACTTAGAATTTATACCTAATAGATTCATTAAGTTAGAAAAACCAGAATAACCTTTTTTCATGTGTATTTAATTTCAAGTATTATTACAATAATTTGATAGCTTAGTTTTATTTAAATTTACTGAAGGTATGAAATATTTTTCAATTAAAATTTAGAATTAGTTTTCAAGTTAACAAAAGAGTTGGAGTTGAATTTTTAGTATAATAATTTAACAGTGATAAAATATATATTTAATTTTATTTTAAAATAAATAGACATTTCCATTAATTTTTTAATATAAAAATTAAAATAGATTCTCTATAGATTTTAGAAATGGTAATATCAATCCCCTAAAACATTGTTCAACTAAGGATCACGTGGCCCGTACGTGCATACTGTAGTAGTATACAGCGATACAGGAAATAAAATTTTCGGAGTGCGAACAATTTTTCAAAAAAATGCAGCAACTCAACTTTAGAGCAATGCTCTCCACAACCATACACAGGTTCAGCACCCAACCCACACCATCCCTCCCGCCAACGTTTAAACACCACCGCCGCCGCTTCTCTTCTGCCTCCTCCATCGACTACCCACCCCTCCACCACCACCCTCAGTGGCCCGGCCTCCACAACTGGCGGCACGGCCCACTCAACCATGACCGCTATTGGGGGCCTAATGGCCCGATTCGAAAGCCCAATGAATTTGAAATCAGCTCAGCTACTTTTCTCAAGTCTTGCTCTTCATTGGCAGAAATGGGCGGTGTTGTTCTCTCCACGGCGGATCCCCTTACAAAAGCTAAGCTTTCCCACGTAGCCTATGGCAAATGGCGCCAAGAGGGTCTGCCTGTTGGAGTATCTGATGCGCCTCCGAGGCCTGCTCGCCCTCCCAAACCGCAACTGGTATTTTGCCTCTACTTTTTGGATTATTATTCAAATTATTTTGCTTTGCGCATTGGTGTGGATATTCATATGTTCTTTTCTTAATTATTTCCGAATTAGATTGATTGGTTTTTGAAGAAACTGAAGATGTAGTCTGTTGGATATTGTTAATTTTGTGCAGTCACTGTGGTTCTCTTTCTTGAAGGACTTTCTCACTTGTACAATTCGGTCTGGAGGGTTGGTTATGACTTAAGAATTTATCCCCAATTACTTGTTGCTTTTAAGGTTTTTACTTATGAATTAAACCCAAAAACATGTAAAAGAGAAGAAGAGGTACTTCTTTGGCTATTAGTTATTCTCAGTCTTTTTTAGCTATTTTTTGGTCATTCTTTTAATTCATCTTTGATTTTTGGCTATTTAACTATGGCATTCTGTTCCCAAGCTGCTTTAAAGAGCTCCCTGACATCTCTGCTAATTTCAATATGAAGCATGAATTCTTAAAAGTTTGAGCAATTTCCTATAATCCGTCATCTTAATCATTTATGTAGCATTTGTTTGCTGATATAATTGAAGAAAGTGCTTGATCTGGACCTCTTTATGGTTCATATTTTTCGTTTCTCTTTCTTATTTGATATGAACTCTGAATATACAGGTACAAGATAAATTATTTTAATTCAATGTTTGCCAGGAACAAGAGTAGGCATGACTAAGACTAGCGTTGTGCTAGTCCTCCTGTTATATTTCTCAATGTCGAATTGAATTTTCATCAATTTAATTTAGTTTAGAAGTTAAAACTGAAGGAAACCTTTTCTTGATTTTTTATCTGCTTCCCTTTATTGATGCTGAAATGAGGTATTACTTGGTAGTTTTGTGCCTTCTTTTATGTTTCGGTTCACTTCACTTAGTCTCTCTTATTTAGTATTTAGTGTGATTCAGAGGGTGTTTGCCTAAACTTTATTTTGGAGCTTATATACTCTTCGATCCTATAAGATGTTTTTGATGCTTATTAGCTACTATATATTGGGAGAAATAAGATCAAACAATAAACTGCAGTTTTGTTTCGTAAGGATAAGAGCTTATAGACTATTTTTAGCATAATAACAACAAAAAGTGATATGGCACAATTGGTTTCGTGTGAATATTATTTTAGAGGGCAGGGATGTAAAATTAAAAAATAATTAAGGATATCTAAGTCATTTTGTTGTTTCGAATTAGACAACTTAAGAACTTATCAAAACAAGAATTAGACAACTTATGAGTTGTTCCAAAAGCTGGGGGGAGGGGGGTACGGGACTTTACTATAGTTTAGAAGCTTGTAGCCTCTAGAAATCTTTTTTCTTTTTTTGTTTATTGTGGAGCTTATAAGTTCTTTTGCTAGAAAAAATACTGCACTTTTTGAGGAGCTTAGAAGCTCAACCAAGCACCGTCTTTGTCACTCATTTAGTTGTTATTTCAGGCATGCTTGTTATTTTCACTCACTGATGGCATCTCTTTAGTTCAGGTTTCCCCTAAAGAAATCCCACCTCCAAAAAGCTTGGGTTTACCACTCAATGCCTATATGCTTCATAATCTTGCTCATGTTGAGCTGAATGCTATTGATCTTGCGTGGGATACTGTTGTTCGGTTTTCTCCATTCCTTGAGCTTCTTGGTGAAGGATTCTTTGCTGACTTTGCTCGTGTAGCTGATGATGAAAGTCGGCATTTTACATGGTGTTCACAGAGACTGGCAGAGCTTGGATTCTGGTAAGAAAGCTTGAACTCTGCCACTTAGCATATCTGGATATTATGCTGACCGCTGACTTAAGTGTTCCTTTATGTGAGTAGCTATGGGGACATTTTTTGTTTTTATTTTGTAATTTTTGTATTTATATTTTTATTTTTTTAGCTACGGTGACATGCCGGCTCATAGTTTGCTGTGGAGGGAGTGTGAGAAATCATCAGATAATGTTGCTGCACGGCTTGCGGTTATCCCAATGGTTCAGGTGATTGTTCAGTTTCTCAATAGTAACATCGTTATTTCTAGTAGTACCAGGTATTGATATACATCCAAAAATAGTATTTACCTTTCTCCATTGACCACTTTGACTAAAAGTCATAGTTGTTAGAGGCGAGAGGTACTTTTTCAAGGCGAGAGGCGGGCGAGAGGTACTTTTTCAAGGTGAGAGGCGGGCGACAAAAAGGCGAACGAGGCGATATAATTAAAAACATAAAAATTAAAAATATATGTAGTGCAATAAATTTCAAAAACATGTTATACATGCAAACTTAAACATTAAATTCACATTTTAAAGTTGAAGGCATAGATAAACTAACACAACAAAAACTCAATTCTAAGCTTCAAACTAGTAGTATGTAACTAGTCATCCTCCTATCCATCCAAACCCAATTCTAGAAGTTCATCTATTTGGGCACTAGTGATAGGTTGACAATCTTCTTCCTCATAATCTCCAATGTCATCATCCTCATCAAATAATTGAGTGTTCTTGGTACGTGTAGACAAACTTGGGATGTTGACATCATCATCCTCATCAAATAATTGAGTGACCTTGGTACGTGTAGATGAAATTGGGATATTGACCACAGGACTAGTATTTTGTCTTGAGCTAGAAGCAACACTACTTGGAGGTTTTGACGTGGATGATTTTCTAGTATAATATGCCGGTTCTTCAGCTCCGGAAGCTCTAGACATATCACCCCAAGTTATACCATCATTGAAATATTCATCATCACACTCACCTGTGTCACCTCTATAATTCTCCCCAATTAACCATTTACTAGAATCATCAATGTTTTCTAAGCTTATGGGGTCAATAGAATCCCAAAGATTGTAATGTCGCCTCCATTCCCTATTATACTTTACAAACACCAACTTGTTCACCCGATCTTGAGCCAACCTATTCCTTTTTTGTTATGAACCTGTAAAGTTTTATGAAACATATTACAATGAGTATATCCATATTTCAATGTAACTAGTATGTACTACTTAATTTTCACTTACATGCTCAAAAACGCTCCAATTTCTCTCACATCCCGACACACTACAAGTTAAGCTAAGAATTTTGATGGCAAATTCTTGCAAGTGCGGTGTGCGTCCCCCATATGATTTCCACAACTCAACTGCACATGAAGTGTACTTTTCTAAATAAATATGCATTATGATTATCCCATATTCTTGTTAACATAATTACACTATATTATATATTGAAAATATTGTAATTTATACCTGGTTGCTTTGTAGTTCTTTGCCTCTTAGCCATCATAAAGCCAAACATACCATCTGCTTCCTTGTAAGTTTTTAACTCATCACTAATCTTGTCTTGAATACTTGTATCCGACACTAGCCTCATAAGACACTTATACAATCCATCCATAATCTCACCATCTTGCTCAATTTTTGGATTTGAGTAGAAGTACTTTGGGTTCAAGTAGTGTCCGGCAGTATGTAAAGGTTGATGAAGTTGAATCTCCCATCTGCTATCGATGATGTCATAAAACTTTTTATACTTCATCAAATCATTTCCAAAGTTGGTTGCTATTGCTTCCTTTGCTCGGTCTATAGCCTCATGTATATATCCCATGGCAGGTTTACGCTCTCCATCAACTAATCGAAGAACTTTCACAATAGGACAAGTAACCTTAAGGGCTTTCAATGCCACTCTCCAAAATGACTCAGATAGAACACTAAAAAGACATTGAAGACACTACCTAGCACTGTGCCTTCAGTGTCTTTTTAGTTTCTTTATTGCATCTTTTTTAGTGAGAGGCGAATGCAAAGACGGAGCTAGAGCCTCCGCGCCTCCTCCCGCCCCCCCCACCCCACCCAAAAAAAAATAAAAATAAATAAAACACACACACACACACGAGATAAAAAATTGAGGCTCCGTTATTGAAGTTGAAAGCTTAGTTTAAGTTTGACTTGTGGTACCATTGAAGTTATGCATCAGACAATGTTTCGGGTTATGTATTTTTATCTAGGTTAACTGATCAGAATGCCTTGTGGGGCCTGCATCAACTGTTACATGTTAAGTATGAAATGACTCAGAATACAGTTGCATAACATGGTAGATAATATTTTTGTTAATTCTTTGTACATTCTATGTTAATGCCTCCTTTTTCTTTTCCATTTTTGCACATGCACATATACATGCAATGGCAGCTACAATGGTGTTCATCCCCTGAGTTTTCTATTGAAGCTGAGGTTAATTGCTAATTGAAAGGTTTTACAGCTATCTTATATTGTATTAATTTCAATTTCCATTTCGTGGTGGTAGCTATCTCAATGCAATGGTTTCGAAAAGAAATGAAAATGACATATATCTGATTTGCTTCTTATGTTTTTGGTTATCTGGACTCCATGGGAACAATCAAATAGAAGTTACATGTCATAACGTTTGATAACAAGTGTTTGGCTAGGCTTGTTTGGAACATCTTATGAGGCCCTACATCTAATAACATATTTTGGGACTTTTAAGATGTTGGGTTTCATTTTAAACATAACCTCTTAAATTGTCTGAATAGATAAGGTGATAGTAACAGAAAAATTGTAATTAATATGATTTAAATTAAAAGGGAACATTTTTCGCTAAGAATTTTACCAATCACTTTGTGATATCTTACAAGCTATCAAACATTATAAGGTGCTTTGAAGAACTTATAAACTCACTGAAACACTATCTATGCTATTACAGTTTTGTCATTCCTCAGTTTAACATTAGCTTTTCTTTCATTTCAGGAGGCTAGAGGACTGGATGCCGGACCTCGACTTGTCAATAAATTTGTAGGCTTTGGAGATCATAGGACCTCAAACATTGTTGCAAAGATAGCTGATGAAGAAGTTGCACATGTGGCAGTTGGTGTTTATTGGTTTGTATCGGTTTGCCACAAAATGGGCCGTGCCCCTGATTCTACTTTCACAGGTCCTTTTTGTTCTTTCTTTATTTGTTGTTTATTATTTATTTATTTTCCATTTCAACTTCTATACAATGTAAGTACTGGTACAAGAATGTTTGGTAACAGAATCAATCTCTTCCTTTTTTTTTTTAAAAATAGATATCCTGAAAGAGTATAACGTGGAATTAAAAGGTCCTTTCAACTATTTAGCTCGAGAAGAAGCTGGTATTCCAAGGGAATGGTGAGACTAATATTTTTTTTTTAATTTTTATTCTCTGAAATATCCGGCTTTCGAATTTGTTGAACGTAAGATAGAAGCTGATATTGGTTTATAATTTTTTATAGGTATGATCCTTCATCCAAAACCAAGGAAGAAAACAAGCTTTCGGAGGTATGTCATAGTAAATACAGAGTCCTCCTCATAGTTTTAAAAAAAATATATATATATTACATATGCTTTCCTATACCATAACTCCACTTTAAAAAAATCCCCTTCCGTAGGATATTGCATGTAGTTAAATGAGGCCATTATTCAAATTTTAATAAGGCTCCCAACTCGCTCTTGTATATGTGGACGGTGTTATTCAAGTTTATCATTATCTTGTCAAGTCTAATCGAATTTCAATGGACTCTGGGGAATATTTGTAACTTTTGAACTAAGGGGGAAGTTTGTGCAATTACACAGTGATAGGGTCTGATGTTGTAATTGATTCGTCACAGAAATTATAAAGTTCTTTGTTGGTTTAGTAGTAACTAGTTGTATTGTATTAGAATTAATTTTATCTGAACATATTTCATGATTGTAGGTACATGACAGACTTGCTTGCATAATTTCCATGGAACAAGAAAATTCAAGTTTGGCCAAAGCTAACTAAATGATTATTAGCAATCAAGGTACATCAATGGATGCCAACGGTTCTCCTAGCAGCTTGTATGCTCCTTTATTTAAGGGCTCGTTTGGATGGGTTTAAAAGGGGGAAAAAAAAAAACTTCTCGAGCCGTGTTTGTTTTAGTAGATTTTTTTTTTAATTTTTTTTATTAAGCTAAGCAATTTGCATTTGGATGCAATAATTAAAGTGGTTTAAAAAGTGATTTTATTTGAAACTATTCTAAATAGTTTATGAAAAAAAGCCTTGGCTTCTGCTTTTTCTAAAAAATCTATCCAAACACTTTTTCTTTATTTTTTTTTTAGTTTTGAAGTGCTTTTTTATTTTTTCCAAAAAAAAAAAAAATTTTTTTCTCTAAAAGTTCATCCAAATGGATTCTAAGCTACTTGTGAGATAGCTTCTCCAGGTTTCGCTTGAATGATTGGACTCTCTTGAGGTCAATTTGGAGCAAGCGTTAGTCTCTCTAAGCTCATTTTTAGGCTCTTTTCAGACTTAGGATTTATAAGCATCCAGATGCAGGATAGCTTGGTTTAGGAGAAAAAGGAAAAAGCTCTACTACGAAGAAGGGAATCGAAAAGTACTTTTTTATTATTTTTTTTAAGTCTATCGGGACCAAAATCTATAGCTGCCACAAGGAGTGAGAGTTGAAGCAACAATTCAGCTGAAAACGAAGTATCAATTTACTATAGGGGGTATCGGTTTTAGGATTGTGATTAAAATTGTGTATATTTGAATATTGTTTAAGCTTTTTTACGGTTTAGTTTTTACAGATCATGTTCGCATACAAACCATGTGCAATTGGATGTTCAATTGGTTCAAAATAACCAAATTACAATGTTCAGTAATTGCTCTACAGATTGATCCTCTATGATATTATTTGGCTGGTTAGTGGACGGTACAAGAATTTTACTGAGGGTTGAATAAATTGAGGAAGTTTATAAACATTTTTATTTTTGGAAAAGTTAAAAGTTGTTAGAGAAAATGAAAAAGGCAACTGTACATATAGGCCTTTAGAAAGAACAAAAGAAAGAGATCTAGAATTTTTATTTTTATTTTTTTTGTAAATTTGGGAGTATTGATTTAAGTTGGCATTTCTTTTTCATTAAATACTGTAAACTCTCAAAGTTTACACGTAGTAGATCTAAATTTATTATTCACAGTTGTAAAAATATGTACAATAATTATGTACGGCTTATAGTTTTAATTCAAAGTATAATTCATTTCAAGATTATTTTTGAGTGACTTCTTTTTTTTTTTTATCCGCTTATTGCATTCACTTTTGATATTCCTTTTTAATTGTTACATGTTTGCAATGAATCCCCTTGTCAAAGTTTAGGGATTCAATTGAAAATAATTTAAGATTTGATTGTGCATTATTTGAAATGTGAGGTGTCAATGTGAAAGAAAAGAAAGTTGTGGGGCTTAATTGGATAATTTGGGGCTTAAAAATCTTGAAAGTTTGGGGATTAATTGAAGGCGGTTTAGAGTTAATGGGGTCACTTTGTAATTTTTGGAAATAAGCAAGTATGGTTGAATTTTCCCCTTCATTCTTTTCTTCAAATCCGTATCTCTCTCTCTCTCACACACACACTAGCACACACTTCACACACACTTAGAATTGGCCCTCAAATTCCTTTTGAACCTAGAAATTAACTGCATAAGCAATTTGCCCATGAAGTTACAAGCATACTTATGCTGGAAAAATTCTAGAAAAGTGGTCGGAGGTGGCGGAGTGGCAGCGGGTGTGGTCATTTCACCTGTTCCGGCAGCGATTCGAAGGAGGTTTTGGTTGGGGTTTGACAAGTCGGGTATGATGCAGCTATTGGTGGAGCAAATTTCTGGGAATAAGCGGTGGAGGAGATCAATTTTCGGAGAAGACTTGGCGGCGACAAAACTATGGTTCGTAGTGGTTTTTATCAAATTAAATAATAACTGCTTGACTTTTTGATAAATTGATTGAGGGGTTTGAGGGGCACTTCGTGGCAATGTCGTGGAAATTTCCCCGTTAACGGCGACCGGTGGTCCGGCTGCGGCTGGTGGTGATCCTATTCTAATTGTTGGACTTTAATTGGGCTCTTGACCTTGGCCCAATTCAGGTAAAACCTTGTAATGTTTGGCTTGATTTAATTTACATGGAATTGATTGATTTGGGTTTAACTTGGATTATGTTTAACTTGGTCAAATTAAAGAATTTGGAGAAGAGCCTTATGGACTTTTATGGTGAATGGATGGGGCTAAGATTATGAAAGGAATTGGCAGGTTGGATTCTACTACGTTTGGGCCTAAAAGTTACGCGTGAGACATTGAGGCTTGGGCCATTGATTAATTTGGAAAATTAAAATAATGTTGGGTTTCACTTAATTGGATTCAATAAAGTTAATATGATTCAAACGTAATTGAACAAGGACTTATGAAAGAAGTAATGTACTTTTATATTGAATAATTAGAGCTCAAATTATAATGTCAATGTGAATAAGGTGGTAAGAAATATGAATTGTAAGCACCAAGTGATTTAGAGTCCGTTTGGATGGATTTTTTTTAGATAAAAAACATTTATTTTTTGAAAAAAAAGCACTTCAGACAAAATAAATTGTGTTTGGATGGGTTTTTTAAAAAAAACAGAAACCAGAAAAAAAGCCAAAAAGGGGTTTTTTTTTTAAGTTACCTCGGACTAGCTTCAAATAAAAGCACATTTTAAAGCACTTTGAACTTCTGTATTCAAACGCAAAACTGCTTGGCTTAAACAAAAAAGCTCTACCATAAAAGCACCATTCGAGAAGCACTTTTTTTTAAACCTATCCAAACGGGTCCTTAGTTATGTTAGCCCATTTATCATTTAATAAAACTAGTTTAGCTTATCCGTTGGGTTTTATCAAAGACGAGTTGAATATTTAACCTAGCATTTAAAGTTAGCTTATTTATAATAATTTTGGACCTTTTGGAAATTATATTATGAGATTGGATTGGCAGTTAACAGTATGAGCTAAAGAGCCGATTATATATGTTGGTGTCGGCTATATAAAATATCTTTGAGATGCACTAGAATATAACGGGATTTAGGGATTCCCAAATACAAACGATACTTAACGAATTAGTACGATCAAATATGTTATCCTAATTTAAGAATTATATGGTTACATAGGTAACGAGATCAAGGACAACCTTGTATATCAGATTAGTGAAGTGAGCCTGGATAACACGTGAGGTTTATGCTCTTTATTACGGGATTTTCTTGATGGGCAAAGAACATACATGATGTAAATATTGATTTGTGATAATTATTAATTTCTTAAAATTATGATTTCACGCATTATGATATATCCTTTCTGTGAAATATTTAATATTTTAAATGTCTTGCTAGTGAGACCAAAAATTACTGAGCACATTTGAGATTTGAATTTGATATATGATTTCGTGAAATGCCAATGAAATGATTATGAATTATTGAATATTTGTTCTAGATCAGATTGTTTCTAATACCCTTGAAGGGTACGATAAGTTATGTGATATGTGTTTAAAATTACAAACTGTTGGGCATTTTGATATGTTTTGCTTTGTTACTTTTTAGGACGCTCTAGGGAAGTTTTGTTAACCTTAGGGATACCCTTGCGAAGTTTCGCATCTGTGACTAGTTTCAGAAAGACGACTGGACGATATTGGGCTAATAGTGGTTGGTCTCCCAACCAGTATCCATTTGGATCCATTCTCTAATATAGTTGGAGGTTAGCTATTTTGTCATGTTTTGTTGTGGTTGGCCACCTAGAAATGGAGCAATAAGGTGAAAATATGTATGATATGTTTGTTGCGGAGTGAAAAGGCTAGACTTTAGGCCTATAGTTATTTTGAAAAGCTTAGATAATTGGTCTTCAAAGAAAATGATACTTTCTGATAAAAATTGAGAAAACATTAATTTAAAGGAGTCGAGGCACAGTTATGTATAGTGGTTGGGCCGAAGCTTAATCTACTACCTAGGTATATTTTACCCTAGGCTTTTGAACTTGTAAAGAGTAGTTTATTAGTATTACGAATATAAAAAACTGAAACAGTTAAGTTGGAATGATACTAAATGTCTCAAACTACTTTCACAACTAAAGTGCAATTGGTAGGAGTCTGGTACCTATACAAAAGTGTCTAGTCCTTAGCACACTAACCTCGTACACTTATTAGTTTCATAATACAAAAACGCTTATTCAAAGTCAAGCAAAGGCGAGAAAAGTGAATGAGACATGATGCTTTTTTGGTGTTCCTCGCAGCATATTTATAGCCCAAACTTTGGTCTTTAAGTAAGGCAGGAGATCCTTCTCCTTCTCGGTATCAGTAAGGTAACTATGTATTCTTTTCCATCTCCACAAGGTAAGGGATCTCAATGGTGTCATTCACTCACTTGATAAGGCAACAAGAAGTCCATCTAGTAGTGATCATATCAAATCTTCCCAATACTAACCGAGATCAAATCACCATCAAAAGATCATGAGGGCTAACACTTTCAGATATTAAGAATAAAAATTCTAATATTTGAGAGGTCACCTCATTGGTATGAGACAATGTTGAGACATATTGGTTAAATATTTAATTTGATATTAAGTAATAGTTTTGTTATGAAAATTTAGTACAAAGTGGTCCTATGCACTATCAATGCGAGATTTGGTAAAAATAATGCATTATGATTTGTTTCGTTAATCTAATGGTTTTGTTATCAACTAATTGAAATGTTTTTCAAACGAATTTTGTTATAATTGGAATATTCGAATTATGTATTTGATTTATTTTATAGAAAGGTTACCTATTTATTTGAAATCTAGATATTGTTATTTGCCTAAACGCTCTCCTCACTAAGTCATTAGAACTTACAATCTCTGTTTCGTTTTTTATTCTTTGGCCTAGACTATTTTGCGTAAGAAAGGCTGTAAAGCAATAAGTGGTGATCGGAAGCAAAATCGGGGAGTATAGCAGTTGATGTTACAATAAAAATTGTTGGTGTGCCGAAAAGAATTATTATTATATTTATTGTAGATAGCAATGTTTTAAAATTTGGATTGCTCATCAAATTGGAAAATCATCTGGATTAAGGGTTACTAATCCAACTGCCGGGTTAACCGCAATCGAACCGATGGTGTCATAAATAATATTTATATAAAATTATCAAAAATAACCAATATCTTAAGGGAAACTACTGGTGGAATGTTACGAATAGGTGTTTGATTTGTCAAAATGTTAAAGGAGAACACCAAAAATCAGGAGGCATATTACACCCACTACCTATCCCAATGTAGAAGTGGGATCAAGTCACTATGGACTTTCTGACAAGTTCGTCTAGAGTAAGGGGTGGATGTGATAATATATGGGTGATTGTGGATAGGCTAACTAAATCAGCGCATTTCTTGCCTGTCAAAACAACTGATAGAGTAGAAACCTTAGCCGAACTTTATCATCGCGAAATCACTAAACTTCACAGTATCCCCGCATGTATCATATCATATAGAGATCCCACGTTCACTTCTAGACTATGGTCAAACATACAAACGGATATGGGGACCAAGCGATAATGCAGCACGACTTCGCATCCTCAAACATATGGGCAATCAGAATGGTTGATAGCATATTTGGAAGACATGCTAAGATTGTGCATATTAGACTTTTGTGATAGTTGGAGTAAACACTTATCCTTTAGCAAATTTGCTTAGAACAATAGCTATCAGGCTTCCATACAAATGACACCTTACGAAGCCATGTACGGAAGAAAGTGTCGGTCACCATTATATTGGGATTTGGACGAGTGGTGGTGGACGAAGGAAGGAGTACATTGAGCCTTATACAAATGGAATTGGATACAAAAGATATACAAAAGAATGGTGGTGGACGAAGAATGGCACCTTATGAAGGCCGCCCGAGATATGCAAAAGAGTTTTGCGGATAAAAGACAAAGGGAATTGGAATTTAAAGTCAGGGATCTAGTATTCCTTAAGGTATCACCAAGGAAAGGATTCACAAGAATTGGTACGGGGGCAAATTAAGTCCCAGGTATACTAGACCATTCGAAATCATAAAACGAAAAGGTAAAGTCGTATACCGGTTGGACTTACTAGCCGACCTCACAAATATTCATAATGCGTTTCACGTGTCTCAACTTCTGAAATATTACCCTGATGAAACCCATATCATTTCGCATGAAGACTTGCCTCTTGAAACTAACCTCTCCTATATGGAAAGACCTTTTTGCATTTTAGATCAAAAATTCCAATAGCTAAGGAATCGAAAGATTCCTAGTAAAAGTATTGTGGCAAAACCATCAAGTTAAAGAGGCAACTTGGGAACCCGAGGAAAAAATGCGTAAACACTACCTAGAGTTATTTTCTCGATCAGGTTAGAATCTAGGGACTAGATTCTTTTAGGTTGGGGGGGGGGGGGCGGAGTTGTGACATCCTATTTTTTAATTTTAGTTAAGTACATGAATTGAGTACTTTTGGTTAATGCTCAACATGTAAATGAAATTTTACAACAACAGAATTATACAAATATGTATTGAATCATACTTGGTGAACAATTAAATCTTGCTAATACTAGAATTGCTAGTATAATGTCAAAGGTACAACAATTAAAAATAGCTCAGACAGAAGAAATTGTTCTAGAATTGGTTGCTACACCCAGTATACAGCCTCCACCTGAAATAAAAAATTTTAAATTAAAATCTGTGATAGAATTTGAAAAAAATCCTTGATAAAAAATTTAGTTCTTTAAAATTGAATACTCTTGAATTTGAAAAAGAGATTTCTGAGACAGGATTATAAAAAAGTTATTCAAGATGAAATAAATAAACTAGGAAGATATTCTAGTAGATATGCTAATAAAACAAACCAAAGATTTTATTATTACCCTAGACCAACACCTCAGGGTGTGTTGTGTGAAGAACAAGAATTTGTTTCAAATACCAGTTAAGAGTGGAAAATGATCAAAATGTTGAAAATGTTGTTTATACTTTAGTTGTAAACATCATAAAACATTTTACTGGCAGATGGTCAGATAACAGTGATAATATAAGAACTCTTCTTCAAAATCTCAAATGTCCAATACTTACCTCTTTTAGGTGGTATAAAGATGTGTTTCACAAGTCTTAAAAATTATCAGTTACTTCATGCGTCTGAAAAAGCTGAGTAGTATGTGTGTAGGCGTGCCATGCTGGCTACTGGGATACATTATTCAAACTTTGTCTAGAGCCATCAGAATCACACCATGCCGCTATTTAGAATTTGTATCAACTGTAATTATAGTAACTTCACTATTCATCAATAGTTAAGTTACTATGCTACAAATTTTTTCTCCAAAAAAGTGGGGATTTTTCACGTCTTAAAAATTCAGTTACTTCATGCGTCTGAAAAAGTTGATTAGTATGTGTGTAGGCGTGCCATGCTAAAAATTCAGGCTACTTGGATACATTATTCAAAATTTGTCAAGAGCCATCAGAATTTCTATCACGCGTACTCTACTACTATTTATAATTTATATCATATGTAATTATTTAAGCTTCACTATTCATCAATAGTAAAGTTACTATTGATATATATTCCGATTTTGACCAAAATTTGCCATAATTATTTAAGTTTCACCATTCATAAATAGTGAAGTCACTATTTCAATAATTATTTAAGTTTCACTATTCGTAAATAGTGAAGTCACTATTTCAATAATTATTTAAGTTTCACTATTCATAAATAGTGAAATCACTATTGCAATATTCTAAAATTGACCAAGGTACTATGCTAGAACTTGTAACTTATATTTATCCGAAAATATATTTGGTGCAATTATTGAAATCACTATTTTGATATTCCAAAATTGACCAAATGTGCTGTGTTATTTTGTGTAGCTTGTACGTTTTGTCAAATTTGATAAAGGGTAATATGCTAGAACTTATATCTTGGAAAAGTAATTCATGGCTTATATTTTAGTTTTTCAATCTTGTATCGTTTGATTGATATTCTGTATTTTGGTTTGATTATTAAGAGATTATAGTTAGTTTGTGTTGCTTATTACATGTTTCCATGTCGAATGATGATAAACAATTGAAACTAGTATGAATAATACAAATTTTCAGATCATAAGTTAATATTTCACATTTCATTGGCCACATTACCAACTATACTAATGCGGACCTAAATGGTCTCCAGTGCCACAGTTTCGAGGATGTCTAACTCGTTGGCCTCTTCAACGGGGCTGTTCTTTTTCGGACTGATGGGATTCATACGACTCAGATTGATGATCACTTGAGCTACTCCCAGGCAGCTCATCCCCTCGGTTCGACCACACTCTGAAACGTACTGGAGAAGCATTATAACTCGGACTCTGTCCGATGTTCGTATAGTTAAATACTCCACCGGGATAACACGATTGGCTAAGGTCACTCGAGGTTGGCATGTTGACTAACCGAGTGTATGGTGTGTTGGAAAAATCCCCGATGACACTGGTACCCATATGCGAAGGCCCGTACACGTCTGGGGGGAAGCTTGAACTAGAAGGGCATAATTGTGTTTTGGATGCAAATGAATGCCCTGTTTCGGCACCATGCACGGTAGAAGGCCCGGCTTCGTCGTGTTGAACAGTGGAATCTCCGTCCTGAATTGTCCTACGACGTCGTCCTTCGACACGCCTTGGATATGGATCACTTATTGCACCTGCGAATGGAGGTGCATCGTACGTTTGACCAGTTATTCCAATATGTGTTCTGGCCACGTTCTCCAACATCCTTGCGTGATTTGCAATGTGTGGAACATTGTGTCGCATAGCCTCCACTTGAATATACTCCGCACTCTCCAACTGTCACCATGTTCGAAAAAATATTCTAAACTTAATATTTTTCATGAAATAAGAAATACAATTTTTATTCATGCAATGTTTAAAAAGATACTAACCACGATATGTCATGCTGCCGGATATGACATATCGTGGTTAGTATCTTTTTAAACATTGCATGAATAAAAATTGTATTTCTTATTTCATGAAAAATATTAAGTGTAGAATATTTTTTCCAACATGGTGACAGTTGGAGAGTGCGGAATATATTCAAGAGGAGGCTATGCGACACAATGTTCCACAAATTGCAAATCACGCAAGGATGTTGGAGAACGTGGCCAGAACACATATTGGAATAACTGGTCAAACGTACGATGCACCTCCATTCGCAGGTGCAACAAGTGATTCATATCCAAGGCGTGTCGAAGGACGACGTCGTAGGACAATTCAGGGCGGAGATTCCACTATTCAACACGACGAAGTTGGGCCTTCTACCGTGCATGGTGTAGAACCAGGGCATTCATTTGCACCCGAAACACAATTTTGTCCTTCTAGTCCGAGCTTCCCCCAAGACGTGTACGGGCCTTCGCATGTGGGTACCAGTGCCTTCAGAGATTTTTCCAACACACCATACACTCGGTTGGTCAACATGCCAACCTCGAGTGACCTTAGCCAATCGTGTTATCCCGGTGGAGTATTTAACTATGCGAACAGAGTCCGAGTTATAATGCTTCGCCAGTACCTTTCGGAGTGTGGTCGAACCGAGGGGATGAGCTGCCTGGGAGTAGCTCAAGTGATCATCAATCTGAGTCGTATGAATCCCATCAGTCCGAAGAAGAACAACTCCGTCGAAGAGGCCAACGAGTTAGACGTCCTTGAGACTGTGACACTGGAGGCCATTTAGGCCCGCATTAGTATAGTTGGTAATGTGGCCAATGAAATGTGAAATATTAACTTATGATCTGAAAATTTGTATTATTCATACTAGTTTTAATTGTTTATCGTCATTCCACATGGAAACATGTAATAAGCAACACAAACTAACTATAATCTCTTAATAATCAAACTAAAATACATAATATCAATCAAACCATACAAGATTGAAAAATTAAAATATAAGCCATGGATTACTTTTCCAAGATATAACTTCTAGCATATTACCCTTTGTCAAATTTGGCGGAACATACAAGCTACACAAAATAACATAGCACATTTGGCCGATTTTGGAATATCAGAATAGTGATTTCAATAATTGCACCAAATATATTTTCGAATAAATATAAGCTACAAGTTCTAGCATAGTACCTTGGTCAATTTTAGAATATTTCAATAGTGATTTCACTATTTATGAATAGTGAAACTTAAATAATTATTGAAATAGTGACTTCACTATTTATGAATAGTGAAACGTAAATAATTATTGAAATAGTGACTTCACTATTTATGAATAGGGAAACTTAAATAATTATGTCAGATTTTGGTCAAAATCGAAATATATCAATAGTAACTTTACTATTGATGAATAGTGAAGCTTAAATAATTACATATGATATAAATTATAAATAGTAGCAGAGTACGCGTGATAGAAATTCTGATGGCTCTTGACAAATTTTGAATAATGTATCCAAGTAGCCTGAATTTTAGCTTGCCACGCCTACACACATACTAACCAACTTTTTCAGACGCATGAAGTAACTGATAATTTTTAAGACGTGAAAAATCCCCACTTTTTTTGGAAAAAAGTTTGTGGCATAGTAACTTAACTATTGATGAATAGTGAAGTTATTATAATTATAGTTGATACAAATTCTAAATAGCGGCATGGTGTGGCTGGTAAAAATTTTGATAGCTCTAGACAAAGTTTGAATAAAGTATCCCAGTAGCCAGCATGGCACGCCTTCACACATACTACTCAACTTTTTCAGACGCATGAAGTAACTGATAATTTTTAAGGCTTGTGAAAAATCCCCACTTTTTCAGGGAAAATGTTTGTAGAGTAGTAACTTCACTATTGATGAATAGTGAAGTTACTATAATTACAACTGATATAAATTCTAAATAGTGGCATGGTGTGCCTGGTAAAAATTCTGATGGCTCTAAACAAAGTTTGAATAATGTATCCCAGTAGCCTGATAAAAAATTCTGATGGCTACATACATACCATTCTACTTTTTCAGACGTATAATGTACATATGTAAAAATTTCGGATATAAACAATACCAGCCCAATCGAAACACCACAAAAACAGAAAATTTATCATTTCACACATTGCAACAACGATAACCCACACCCCGAAATGCTCCATACTATTAAAATCTCCTCACATGGACATGGAAATGATTGGTGGTGGTGTTTATCATGGCAATAATATACAACATTCTAATCATATAATCACATATGATAGAAACCCAGTGGGTTTTACGTGGATAGGCCGCAACTCAACATTGGTCAATTTGATGGAAGAGTTGTACAGAATTACTGGCGTAAACTGTAATACGTTTATGTTGAAAGCATTCCTCAACTACAACATCTCAAGCCAGCCCGTTGTGCAAGCGTTGGTAGAGTTGACAAATGATACCGACCTATGGAATTTCACTCCATCTCACCTTCTACCGCACCATAAATTGGTTCCGTTAGCGTTCTACTATGGTAAACGGTATGCGATCAAATAACCAACCTTGGACCGATCATGCATATGCCTATTACAATGCTTACAAAGATGCCTCACTATCGCATGTCGTCGAGAATTTTGCGTACCATGAACGTACGGTATTAATACTTGCCCGAGACACGGGACACGGGGCTGGTCGTCGATTTGTTGTGAAGCTAACAAAAGGTACATGCTCTTGTGGGATTTGGCAGCAGTTTGGTATACCATGCTCACATGCCTTAGCCGCGGCCACAACCCAATTTTCGATGGACACCAGTCAAATGTTTGCGTGGTACTACAATATAGACTCTTACCAGCAAACATATATAGGTATATTCGAGCCTATTTGGGATGAGGTTTATTGGCCAGAAGCTGATTTCAAATTAGTCCACAATCCCGACAGGTTAAAAGAGCAACGGCGCGGCCGTGACGTTACCACTCGCATTCATAATGAGATGGACCAACCACAAATCAGGGAAAGATCAAGGCAACGTGTCCAACAACGTCAATAATTGGTACATATCAATACTAATTTGTCGTATATTTATGCTTTCTTTATTTGGAATAAAAAATTTCAATTTACATTATCTCTTTATATGTGATATTTTATAATTACCACAATATTTTTAACTAAAATTTGATATTCTGTTATCTTATCTTTTTAATTAAATCTATTTTGTTAAAATACTTATAGAATTTAATACAACTCATAAATGAAAAATGAGACATTGAATGAGAAGTTTGTGAAAATTTTGAATTGGAGCATGTTTATATACTGCATTGAAAAATATATTTAAAAAAAATTTAAAAATCAAAAATTAAAATAATATTAAAATAATATTTAGTTTTCAAAAATATATATATATATGGCCGAGCTTCAAAATCTCGGCCTTCTAATTTTAATATATATATATATATAGATATTAAACTAATAATATGGCCTTAATATATATATATATATATATATATATTCAACTAATAATATGGCCGAGCTATTGAAGCTCGGCCTTATACTTTAAAAAAAAAAAATATATTATTAAAACAAGAGCTCGGTCTTCAAATTAAAAAAAAAAAATACAAAATTCTTTTACTTAGATCGAGCTCTTAAAGCTCGGTCTTTATTTTCTGAAAAATAAAAATAAAAAAACTTAGACCGAGCTTTGGAAGCTCGGTCATACTCTGCTAGTATAGTAAAATCGAGCTTTCAATGCTCGATTTAGGGTAAAATTTAAATATTTTAAAAAATTAGGGTATTTTGACAATCACGACCCCCAAAGGGGGCAAAATAAATTTTTTTCATATATTGATGCTTATTTTAGTAATTCTTCTATAAATTTATACTATAGCTTTAGGCTTATTTTATGCTTATTTTAGTAATTTAAAGTCTAACTTTAAAGAAGGAAATTTTATAAAATATACTTAGTTTGTATATATAAAGTACTTTGTAAACTTACTTTTCTTGCAGAAAATAGTACCTTTAAAAAGAGTTGTTAATCTTGAGAGTATCCTTATTTATAAAATTACTAGGTTTACTACTAGAATGTGTTAAAGATTATTTTCTAAATATACTTTTATTACAATAGATATCTATTTACATATTTTAACATTTTATATATTTTAACATTTTCTTTATGTAAGTATACTTAATAAAAAGACATAAATCCTTTATGAAAAATAGTGGAGCTTACTTTACTAAAAAAAAATAAAATGGAAACTATTGTTTTCTCAAAAGAGCTTGTTAAAGGTTCCTTAAATATGGGAGTAAACCTCCACGATTATGTGATTGCATGAATATTATGTGAATGGGCCCAGATGTGCCGGATTGCTCTGGGGTGTGTTCCGCCGAGTCGGGCTATTGAGCAGCTGGAAGAGTCCAAGCTCCTTCCATCTCCTAATCCCCCCCTCCCCCCGATAGACGGAGTGTTCCACTCAAGAGAGTGATTCGTAGAAAAATATTAGGCATATGCTCAGGGTACGACCACCGGAGAATAAGGCAAGTGGAAGAAATGTGTTGGTTGTATATATTGGCCTAAGTAGTCATAAGGTTCACTGTCAGGTGACAACAAAGGTAGCAAAATGTGAAAATTAAAAAATATGTATTATGTGTTATGTGTGTAACTAATGTACAATTGACACTTGAGCACCTTAAGTGTGTAAAGAAGTGTTTCTACTCAACATATGTTGATTCCGTATTGTATGATGATTTAGATGCCATCGAAGCTAGCTATAATGATGTGGAAAAAAGAGGAGCCCTTCGAAGCTTTCTATTAAAAAGAAAGATGTAAAATTCCGCTGCGTACTTGTACCTAGAACTTTTTGCATTTGATATGTAGTTCCATATTAGAAACTTTGATCTTGGTAGACTACTTTTGGGATGTACCATCACACTTATGTAGCTTGGTATATTTTGTAAAAATGGTGCATGCATGTATGTAACCAATAATAGTAACATGGGTTACCAATCGTCATAGGTGGTATTAGAGCACGGTTCTTGGGAGAACTTATGCTTTGATATTTACTGGGACTAATACTCGTACTTTTGGATGTACATGGATCGCTCATCGAATACGTTTAGATGCAAGCCTCGTATTAGTGGTGCCTCTAGTTTTGAGACTTTTAGGTTTACTGAGTTAGCCCCTGACGAGTTAATGCTAGAGCTAGTTGACTTACATGATGAGAACCTCCGACTCCAAGAGGAGGTGTGTTATTTGAAGTCTAGTCGCGAGAACACCCGTGCCCGACTCTTTGACTTTCACGCTCGGTTCCAGCGTGCGGTAGAGATCATCTATGGGAAGACCATGGAGTTGATGGGATTTGCTACTACACTACTGGGCTTCCATCCAGTAGGGGAGGTCGTCGTTTTGGAGATGCCGAGTGGAACCCAGTTTGAACCGATCACCCTTGATTAGAGAGTTTTGTTGCCTATTGTACATATATGTGTGTGTGTACTTGTAGTAAGTATGAAGTGGTACAATAAGTAGTAGCTTGGATGGTATAGTTTGCTACTATAGTAGATGCCTAAATGATATCATGCCAAAGCATTTTGATTGTACATGGATTGCGTGATACTTGTGTGTGTACCCTTTGTGCCAATCTTTTGGTGTGTCTATACTTGGCCTATAAAATCTAGTTCCTAAGCTACTTATGGTCTAAGTTCCTCACCCCTAAGTTTATTTTGGATACAGATGTCGAAAAGGACCAGAAGTGAGTCTGAGCCCCAAGACAATCGATCCACCGTGGTATTCAAGCGGATAGCTACCATCCTCGAGAACCAAACCAACAACAACAACAATAACGACAACCACAATCGGGTTCACCTCGGAAATATGGGGGGTCCTAATTTTAGAAAGTTGGTCAAGGCATAGGTAGTAGTCTCCTCATTATTGTGATTGTGGTTGTTGTTGTTGGTTTGTAGTAGTCTCCTCGGAAATACGGGGGTCCTAATTTTAGAAAGTTGGTCAAGGCATCGGTAGTAGTTTCCTCATGATTGTGATTATGGTTGTCGTTATTCTTCTTGTTGTTGTTATTTGTTTGGTTCTCGAGGATGGTAGCTATCCGTTCGAATACCATGGTGAATCGATCGTCTTGGGGCTCAGACTAACTTTTGGTCCTTTTCGACATCTATATCTAAAATAAACTTAGGGGTGAGGAACTTAGACCATAAGTAGCTTAGGCACTAGATTTTATAGGCCAAGTATAGACACACCAAAAGATTGGCACATAGAATACACACACAAGTATCACGCCATTCATGTACAATCAAAATGCTTTGGCGTGATATCATTTAGGTATCTACTATAGTAACAAACTATACTATCTAAGCTACTACCTACTATGCCACTTCATACTTGCTACAAGCACACACACATATATGTACAATAATAGGCAGCAAAATCCTCTACTCAAAGGTGATCGGATCAAATTGGGTCTCGCTCGGCATCTCTAGAACGACGGCCTCCCCTACTGGACCGAAGTGCAGTAGCGTAGTAACAAATCCCATCAACTTCCCATGGATGATCTCTACCGCACGCTGGAACCGAGCCTAAAGGTTAAAGAGTCGGGCACGGGTGTTCTCGAGACTAGACTTCAAATAGCACACCTCCTCTTGGAGTCGGAGGTTCTCATCACGTAAGTCAACATGTTGTAGCATTAACTCGTCAGGGGCTAACTCAGTAAACCTAAAAGTCTCAGAACTAGAGACACCACTAATACGAGGCTTGCGTCTAAACCTACTCAATGAGCGATCCATCTACATCCAAAAGTACGAGTATTAGTCTCAGTAAATATCAAAGCACAGGTTCTCCCAAGAACCGTGCTCTAATACGACCCCAGTAACCCCATATTATTATTATTAGTTACATACATGCGTGCACCATTATTACAAAACACACTAAGCTACATGAGTGTGATGGTACATCCCAAAAGTAGTCTACTGAGATTAAAGTTTCTAATATGCAATTACATATAAAATGCAAAAAGTTCTAGGTACAAATACACAACGGAATTCTACATCTTTCTTTTTAATAGAAAGCTTTGAAAGGCTCCTCTTCTTCCACATCATTATAGTTAGTTTCGGTAGCATCTAAATCATCATATTACACGGAATCAACTTATGCTGAGTAGAAATATTTCTTTATACACTTAAGGTGCTCGGGTGTCAATTGCACATTAGTTACACACATAATACATAATACATATTTTTGAACTTTCACATTTTGTTACCTTTGTTGTCACCTGACAGTGACCCTTATGACTACCCAGGTCGATATATACAACCAGCAAATTTCTCCCGCCTGTCTTATCCTCCGGTGGTCGTACCCCGGGCATACGCCTAATATTTTCCTACGACCCATTCTCTTGAGTAGAACACTCCATCTACCCAAGGGGGGATTAGGAGATGGAAGGAGTATGGACTCTTCCGGCAGCTCAATACCCCAACCCGGTGGAACACACCCATAGAAACATGATCAAGAACATATTAACAATTTAAATACATCTCAACTTTCTCTCAAACATAATGAAACTATTAAGCTGTAATTATCACAAAATATTAAATCTAAGAAATTTAACATTTATTCCAATATAAATAAAGCTATTTTCAGCTAAGAATCATAACATGCAAGATTAACCATGAAACTTGAGACACATAGCATAATAGTAGCAAAATACTAAAACAAAATCCTCAACTTGGAGGTATGTTTGGCAAAAGCTATCACTCAAGACCACTTAAGCTTGATTCATTTACATAGCTTGGCACAAGAATATGGAAGCTTGCCTAGTTGGAATACCCTACTCAAGAAAGAAGAAAGACCTTCTACTTAACTGCACAAAAAAGGTTCCTACCTTGATTTCTTGCAAAATAGTATAGAGAAAATGTAAGCTTTTGTTGATTTTTTATTTTTTTGTGGAAGAAAATGAGAGTGTGTATGTGCGTGAAATGGACGGGTTTTAGGGGGTAAAGAAAAGGGAAATGTGTGTGTGTGGTCTTATTTATATACGTTGAGAAGAAGAAATAGAAGAAAATATCTAAATATTATAATTATATAAATACATATACCATACAATCTATATGGATATATATGTGTACACATCACTACAAAAATTACCTAGTGTATATATATATATGTGTGTGTGTGTGTGTGTATGTAGATATATACGTCACCAAGTATTTATATGTAGACATGTGTATGTATATGTAGATGTATATATCACCAAGTATATATATATGTGGACATGTGTGTGTATATGTAGGTATATATATGTGGACATGTGTGTGTATATGTAGATATGTATATCACCAAGTATATATATATGTATATGTAAGTGTATTAAAAATATATATTTATGGACGTGTATGTGTGTATATAAATAAATATATCTATATGTGTGTGTATAGTTATATAAATATATAGATATATATATGTACGTGTGTGTGTGTGTGTATAATTAAATAGATATTATATATAGATATGTGTATGTAAACGTGTGTGTGTGTATGAATAGATATATATATATATATTTAGTATACAAATAATATATATCAATATATATATGTAGAAGAGATGATTAAATACAAAATTATATTTTGGTGGTAAAAGATTAATACACATCTCTACTATACCAATACTAACAAATTAAAGCTCCAAGTATTCATCTTCATTACCACTAATTTTATGAAAGTGACAAAAAATGGCTAAATTAATATAATGCAAGAAATATTTAAATATATAATTATATATATATATATATTTGGTCATACATTTATATTCATAAAATAACATAATTAGTTTAGAAACGTTACCTATTGGACCAATTGGTCCTGTCCAGTTTTGAAAACATTTGCTTTCAGTGGTTGTGTAAAGTGGTTGAGTTGTTTTTCTATTTGAATTGCCGATTTAAATTGAGATATAAACTATTGTCAGCCTGCAAGCCATAAGTTTGAAATAACTTAGATATTATGGGACTTATTTTTTGGAAATTACTTCGAAATTTATAGGTTTTGATTAGTTTGTTCTGGAATTTGAGGTTAGTTGCCACTAACCGGTGGGTGAAACGAAAGTGCTGGTTGTCGCATCAAGTGCTCGAGGGTGCGGGGTGTGACTAGTTGCCTGTGATTTATCTTCCTACTAAGGGCATTTTTTTTTATCTTAAGGGCCTATGAGGCAAGTTTTGTTGCTTTTGATAAAAAAATAAAATAAAATAAGCTAAAAGCTGAAAAAACCTTTCGGATTAGTTTTTCTAGCTTCAAGTTACTTTTTAAAAATGGAGACTTATTTTTAAATTCCTTTTGCTACTTTCACTTTTGAAATTTCTATCTAAAACCTTGTAGTTTGAACTACCCATTTTTAAAGCTTTCTTAGAGATCACTCCCCAATCCCGTTAAAGAATAAATATACCTTTACCATATGGTTTTTTTAATCATTTTTTAAGGGAGAAATGCACTCGGTCCCCCTATGATATCTCTAATAAACACGAATGACCTTGTGAAAAAAAAATTCTCAAAAAAAATCCTGTGTAATTTCTAATTAACAAAAATAACCCTGGTGAGTTTTACGCGCTTTTAGTGCGAATCTGATAATGTTCTATCGGAGGAAAATATCCATTATACCCCATTTAATCTGATACAACTCTTCTCCCACCCCAAAAGACCCAAAACGAAATGTAAAGCTTAAAACCCTAGTTTTCTTACACCCTTTTCACGACAATGGCATCTTCTTCATTTTCCCGGCGCTATCAACAAAGGAACGAAGTGGAGGTCAGGTATCCGCCTCCTCCCCTTTGTGCTTGTGAGATAAAGGCGGCCATAAGAGTTGTGGAGTCTCACTCGAAGCTTACGAAAGGTTTGTTGTTTTATTGTTGCTCCATTCGAAAATGCCAATTTTTTAGGTGGTGCAACCCCGTAAGAGTGATGTGGGAAGTACCCATTGGCGATGGAAGCAATTCGGATGCGGTCCATTGGGGTGGTGAAAATGAGCATAAAGAGGTTAATGAAGTTGTCTCAAGTGGGTCGAAAGTTTATGCTAGAAGAAGGAATGTTGAAGGTGGTGGGAACTTGAGTTTGATTTGGGCTGTTTGTGGGGGTTTATTTGTTCTTGTTGTTGTAATCTTGTTGAAAAATTAAATGTACTAAGTAGTTGGTGAGGGTTGTTGTTATTGTTGTTGTAATTTGATTTGTAATATTAGTAATGAATTTCTCTTTTGGATGTTGTGGTCCTTTGTTTTGTTACTCTATTGTTGTTTTGTTTCTACTCTGTTAGTTGCTCTGTTTTTTTGTTTATGCAGAGATCTGGGTTACATATTTCGTTTAGTTATTGGCAAAACGGACCTTGTGTTTTTGAAAAATTTTCTGTTAAAATCCTTTGTTTTGATAAACTTGCAAAAAAAACCCTGCCTACAGAATAATGCGTGCAGTAACCTGTGTTTTTTGGCATTACTCACCTCTGTTATATTTACAAACAATAATACTGAACATTAGGACAAAGACAAAGGAATCTAATACTTTTTAGTAAGACCCACCATTACATCATAGAAAAGAGAGACCAATTATTATAATTATAACAAAAGGTGCAGACATCCAGCTAGTACCAATACATTTAATTAAATCCACCAACCAGTAGAGAATGGTGCAGGAGGCTTAATGTACATCCATACAAATAAAGTTGTCTTCCACCACACATAGTAGATAATATAGAAAACAAAAGTAGAGGAGGCTTCACGAATAACCAAAACCTAATACTACAAGCCCCAAAACAAGTTTACAATTTGAAAAACTAGAAGTCATCAGTTTGACATCAAATTTCACCAAATGTTCCGAATTCATGGTTTTGCATTCCTTTTTTCGTTCGATCTTTCTCTAATATTTTGTAGCACCTCATCCACAGTTGCTCTTTTGACCCTTCTCTTTGTCATGCTTGTGTTAAGTGGACCTGAACCCAAATCTCTTGGTGGAGGTACTCTTGCTGCTGCTGTTGAAGGCTGCTATGGAAGGAAAAAAGTATCAAGGTAAATAGCGAGTTATTGTTAATTATTCGATTAGGGTTTAGGTGTTATTTATACCTATGTTGTGGTGTTTGGTGGAGTAGGCCTTGATCGTTGTTGAGCAACACTTGATGTTGCTTTGTCTTGAGAAGATGTTCCACCTACAACCTGCCCAAAATCTCATAACATGTGAGAAATACTATTGCAAGTAAGACATAAATTTTGATAACTAATAGTAGATGTGTCTTGCTTACAGATTGTGAACTCTGTACAGATCTGGAAGTTGTTGCAGAGGACCTAACAACCTATTTAGATATGTAAGTAACAAGTATGAATTCATTTAACAAATAATAATTTGGAAAAAAAATTAATAATACTTGTTTTCTTGTTCCACTTGCTAAATTTCCCGTCCGTGTAGAATCTTTTGCAATACCCTAAAAAAAATTTGTGTCAATTTTTTAGGATGTAACATGTGATATTTGAAGAAAATTATAATTAAAAAAAAATTTGTAACCTTGTTTGGACAGCTTCTTTTGTTATGTCCAAGAGTATGACAAATGCTGCATGTGTGAGAATTACCCTGCCTTGTGCTAACCCTATCAGATTCACCTTGAGCTTTCCTCCTCATTTTTTTGGGCTTTTCCTTTTTAACCTTATAATGTGGAGGTGCCAATGGTTCACTGGAGGTTCATACGTAAAACAACTTGCCTGGTACAGCGTGTATCATCTCGTCATAAACCATCATATACTTACCCTTACTATAACAAGGGTCGATGTAATCCTCCAATCTCCCCCTTTTTTGCC
Organism: Petrea volubilis; assembly: GCA_026212405.1. Lineage (NCBI taxonomy): Eukaryota > Viridiplantae > Streptophyta > Magnoliopsida > Lamiales > Verbenaceae > Petrea > Petrea volubilis. The sequence continues at coordinate 10,349,240 of CM047881.1, read as the reverse complement.
CAATTGCTGCGCAAGCATGTGTGCAAGGATATCCACACAGTTGGAACAACCCACAACTATAGGTTTTTTGGTCCAACTTGACCACAAACCTGTTATCCCCGCACTCCACTTCCAATTCATGAAATCCACACCATCTCGGCACACAATTCCTTGAAAACTCCAAATTTTTATTTACTTTTCTCAAAATATTCGGACAAATCAGACCGATGTACTTTGACATTCCTTCCTTCTTGATTTGTATCCTTGTCATCAACCTACTTCTAATCCCCTCAAACATAGACACTATAGGCAGGTCCCTAGCAGGCAAAATCATGTTATTAAATGATTCACATGCATTATTTACCAAGACATCACATTTCGCATAAAAAGAAAAATGTGACTTGGACCAATGCACTGGGGGAATATTCAGCTGCAGTGACAATATTTGGATCAACTTTAGGATCCAATTCCTCCATTTGCTGCATTATTTGATTAAACTCCTCAATTGTTCCAACAGAAGCTACCCTCCAGAATAAGCTTTTCAATTCTTGGCTCTTCCACTTTTGACTAAAATTCTGGTACATGTGCCTCAGACAATATCTGTGTTCACACTTTGGCGCAATATCCTTCAATGCCTCAATCAACCCCTTTTGTCTGTCAGAGATAAAAGTCCAACCTATATTACCTCCAAGATTTTCAAGCAACACAGATAAAAACCAAGTCCATGTCTCTCTATTCTCACTCCTAACATATGCAATGGCAATTGGGACTAAATTATCATTGTCGTCCCTCCCAATTGCACTGAGCAGCTGCCCTCCATGGATAGTTTTTAGAAAACATCCATCAAGGCCAATGATGGGTCTGCAGCCCTTAAGAAATCCATTCTTCATCTCACTCAAGGAGTAGAACATTTTTTCAAAGATTGGTGGGTTGGAGTCCTCCTATTTCTTCAATAAAATCTAACTTCCAGGGTTTGCATTTCTGACCGTCTCACAGTAATTCCATAGTAAAGCATACTCAACATCCTCTTCACCTCTCATCTTGGAAATGACAAATTTTTTGCATCTCAAGGCAATCCAATATGTAACATCTAAACCACACTTTCTCCTGATGATTGTGATTAAATGTCAATAGTGACATCAGGATTGTCTCTTATACTGGTCTCCATTCTTTAAGCAAGGTACTTCGCAGTAGTCTTGCTATTTTCTGCCTTTCTTGGACAACTATGCTCCCCCTTGAATGATTTTACGTGGAATGTATTATTAGCCTGCATGACAGATGCGTGTATTCTCCATGTGCAACTTTCATGTGCACACTTGGCTGTCACTCTATTCTTCTCACACTTCACAAATTGAATGTCATACCCATTCCTCACGCTATAGTCAACAAGTGTGTCTTTAAACTCTTTCTGATTGTCAAACTTCAGCCCAACAAATCATTTCGTATTTTTTACATTGCCTCCTCTGAAAATTGGAAAACTCCTTGTACCATCTCCCTCAACTGGTGGAATATCAAAGTTTGTATCGTCCTCTGGCTCACTATACCAATCATCATCTGGAACAACAACTTCCCTCTCCCTTAAGATTCTCTTTCCCTCATTTTCCTTTCCAACCATTTTTTTGTATTGTCTCCTCTTTGTTTCTTTGCTGTGGACACTCTCAGAAAAAAATGCAATCATCATCAGAACCTTCAACACCTTCATATGCATCAGATGGGCTCCTGTGTAACACATTCATCTTGTGTTACACATTGCTCTTGAGAATGATTTATGTCTTCATCAACTCTATAAGTGAGGTACTTTGTGGAAGTCTCATCCTGCTCTTGTAGGTTCAACTCATTCCCTTCTGGATCAATTGCCCTAAGAGGTCCTTCCACCTTGATAGTATACACGGTGATATCATCTAAACCTCTAAACATGTTTTGCATGTCAATGATACTCCACATGCCATCAATAAGCCTCAATCATTCTTCAAGTGATTTACCGGGCATTAGGTAGTAATGCTCAATAGTGGCCCCTTTTTTCCCTCCACTGTCTTTATAGAAATCATTGAAATCAAACTCGTTGATGTAATCCAAATTCACACCCTCAAAGTGATGTAGTGTTCCTCCCACGTACTTCATAGTGGGATTGATGACAAATTGTCCACCAATCCACATATGGATGTTATGGTATACATCCATCTTACAAGACAAGACACAAAACCACATAAATCCAGCTGTATATTGTCCTCCACTTATTTGTTATATGTGTGTGTGTGTGTGTGTGTGTGTGTAAATGTATTATATATGCATACACATATGTATATACAAATGTAAAGTACTACATGATCACTCCACAACGACCACTCCATTTGATATGAATCAAGTACTACACATTTCCAAGGGACATTCTTATCAAGTATAAGCTATAGGCATGCATTGATATCTAATATAAATTAGAAAACATGAATTTACGGCAAGCCCATTTCTACCCGACCGAACTTAGCCCCATCCACTCCTCAACACATTAGGGCCCATTCATGCACAATAAGATTCAAGTAATACATATTTCCATGTAAGGGACATGCTTATCAAGTATAAGCTATAGCCATGCATTAATATCTCATATAAGCTACAAAACATAAATTTAACTTAGTCAATGAACACATGAATACTATATGGTGATCCCTTAATATACTTGCATATAAACACATAACATTTTATTGACCATGTATGTAACCTAATCTAGGATGCTTGTAAGCTCAATATACAAGAATAGAGGTAAGAAATATTACTTATGAGGATAAGTAAAGCTCCCACCTTAGGTAAAGTATCATTTTCTTTTCTTTATGATAATAGAGTGTAGTGTGTGCTCTTAAAAGAAAGTTTGAGGTGTGCATTTGTGTGTGTGAAACTGTGTGTGTGTGTTGTGGTTCTAAAGTGTGGAGAGGTCCTCTATTCATAGGAGTTTGTCCTAGAAATAGCTATTATTTTATTAGCAAATCTTTAGTCATTTTCAAGACTAATGTTGTGGCAAGATGTTATGCCGCTACTAGAAAAATGTCGATTTTCGTCGAATTTTGTAACCGATTTTTTGTGATAATCGGTCGCAAAAATGGTGTTGCGACCAACTTTGCGTCGGAAAAGCTTCAGTGGCAAATACGCTGGTCACAAAATTTGCTACCAATATTGCTACCAAACATCAAAGACCAGTGACTATCAGTTTTGTGAACTAGCAGCAATACTGGGACCAAACACCAAAGCCCCACTCATGCCACAAGCCTCACGATCAAACTCACACACTAGCACCAAATAGAACCCTCGACCTAAATTGCACAAACTGCAGATCAAACCCAAGCCCGCAAAATCAGTTCCACAAGCTAGTGCCAACCCCTAACAGAACTAATGCTTTACACCCATACCAGCAGTAGATAGAACCCGCGAACTCAGTGCATAGTGCATTGGAAAGGCTGTCATTGCACTATTAGGATACTTTGTTCATGGGTTATCATAATAATAGTCTAAATATAAAAAGTTTTATTCATATAAAAAATTAATAAATTTTATAATTTGTTTTTATCAAATTTTAGATATAAAATTAAAAAATTAATTTTTTATTTTGCACACACATTAGTGTGCCCACTTGACTAATAAAATATATAATGCTCCTCAATCATTCATCTTTTCATATGTTATGATAATTTAAATAATTAATTATTTCTTTAGTTTGATTTATTTTGTAATTAATTAGTTATTCAGTTACAGCAACACTAATTTACTATGTATATGTATTAATTTATTTATGTAAGTATATATATATACAAACTTATATATATATATATATATATATTTATGTAAATATATCTATATTTACGAATTTATATATATATATGAATATATTAATCTTAGAAAAGTAGAGAATATATATATGTATGTGTATGAAATGTATGTATATATTATAGTATTGCATACATATATATATGTATATGTACAACAATATATATATAATAATAATATAAATTTGTTTGTGTATGAATGTATATATATGTAATATAAATACTTAGCATATAAACTAATTTCTAATAAAATGTAATTTCTAATATATATGTATTGTAATGTATTATTTTTATTTTATGTGTAAAGTATCATACAATTCATAAAATCTACAATCAATGATCATTTCTTATCTTATCTAAGATTTTATCTAAAACAAGGATTTAACGAATGAAATAACATCTTTTCTATTTGAATATCTTATATTGCAAAAATGATCCTATTTATCCATATTTTTGAAAACACACTTTATATTTATTTCGAAAATATACATATATATATATATATGTATTTATATGTTTTGAAATATAAAAATACTATATATATATTTACAAATAATTCCTATCATCATAATTTTTATAAAAAATGCATATAGAGCAATACACATTTAATCATGAAATCACATCTAATTCACACATATAAATTAGGAGTCACATAATAATTGCATAAAATATTAAACTATATATAATAGTTTTTAAACTATTGCATGAAACATAATATATAATAAAATTTTAAAATAGTAGGAAATACCTAGGCATTACATCCTCCCTCCCTTAAAAGAAATTCCATCCTCGAAATTTATACTTTGCATAGTAAAAGAGTTAAGAGTATTTTTCAATCAATTTTTTTTTTTCAAAAACTAATCTCACAATTCCAAATAACAAAACTCCTTGTTTAGTAGAAACCTCACAAATTTCTACATACCAAAATCCATTTTGAAATACTAGTTTTACTAGTTTCAAAAATACACAACAAATTTTGACTAATTTACTATGTATATGATCCATTGAAATCATATTTGGGTCGTAATTCTTGTTGTGTGGTTAAATAAATTAGAAAATTGAAAAATATAATTAAATTGATTAAATATGCTAAAAATTAAGTGAATTAATTTTATAATTATTAATATTATTTGTAAAAATATTGCAACGAATATAAGTCACCGTAAGAGTGATATATATCCAATTGCAGAACAACAATTGCGATGGAATAAATAGTAGAAAAATGTAAAAAAGAAAAAAGAAAACCTTTGCGACCAATGCAATTGGACATGGAAGTGGTGAACCCATCTCAAAAGCTATTTGTAACTGATACTTTTGGCTGCAAATATGGCTTCACCATCTGCAATGCACAAGGGTGGTTGCAAGATTTGCTCTGTCAAATTTGCGATGGGCTATGTTGGTCGCGAAATACGTGAACCATCTCACAAAATATTTGCAATTGATAAAATTGGTTGCAAAAAATGCTTCATATTTTGCGACACACCTTAGTGGTCGGAAAATTGCCATGTCAAATTTGGAATAGTTGGAGTTGGTCACAGAAATGATCAAGTATCTCAAAAAATATTTGCAACAAAAAATATTGGTCGCAAAGATGGTTTTACAATTTGCGATGGATAGGAGGGGTCGCAAAATATCAGGTCAAATTTTTGATGGACAATGTTGGTGGTAAACTTGGCTCGTTAATTTTTGCAACCGACGGTACTTGTTGCAAAGCCGCGCCAATATTTTTTTTTTCACTAGAGCGCATTTTTTTCCACGGATTTTAACAATTTGTCACCAAGAACGCTCGTCGTAAAACTTCTAAGCCCAAGTTGGTCAGATTCCACCTTGTCTGTTGCGAACTCGGTGACAATTTGCAACTGCAAATATGTTGGTCGCAAAATCTGGCAGCAATTGATGTTTTTCTAGTAGTGTGCTATTCAAGTGTACCAATTAAATGTAGATAAGGGCTTAGGTGTTTTTGCATATCTAATTATGTTTTTGTGGCTAAATTATGACCATTGATATTCATTGAAGGATTAATGGAAATATTATGCCTCTTGGATTAAGATAGGGACTTATAAGTAACATCAAATGTGTCATGATGAAATAATCTTACTAAGTGCAAAAGTGTCCTGACAACTTTCTAGTAATATGTTTAAGTGTCCTATACTTCAGGATGATAATCACAAGTGTCGTACGAGTGTCTTGCATTTCTTAAAGATTACCTTATCTTGAAACTAATAGGTGCAAGTGTCTTATGCCATGTCTTGATAATGAAAGTGACAATTCCCCTACAACTTATGAGATGAACAAGTGTATCATATCATATCTTATGAATGAAAATGACGGGCACTAAATCTAATCTAAAATATAGTATGAACAAGTGTCATAACATATGTAACAAATAAAACGATCCTACTATTATTATATTTATAATTTTTGAATATATGTACATATATTTATGTAATTTCGGTTATTTTTATATATGTATATAAATTTTGTTTTTTTTAAACATAGTTATTATACTTATTTCGTGTATATAAAAATCAGAATGTCACAAAAAATGATCTAACTAATATTAGTAACTAATCACATGATTAATGCATCTAATAAGTAAAAATACTACGAAGTTTCAAGGCATTGGATCTGCCCCAATTTAATTGAATCAATTAGACATTTCCCCTAAGTTAATTGAGATAATTGAATATCTTTCCCAACTTAATCGAGTCAATTGGTAAATTGAATCAATTGACCATTTTCTTCAACTCAATTAAGTTAATTGACATTTCCCTATAACTCAATAGAATTAATTGGACATTTGTTTTAATTCAATTGAGCCAATTAAATATTTTTCCAATTCAATTGAGTCAACTTGACATATGTTCTAATTCAACTGAGTTAATTAAATGTTTTCCTCAATTCATTGATCAATTAGACAATTTCTCCAATTCAATTGAGTCTAATAGACATTTTCCTAACTTAATTGGCTCAATCGAAATATTTTCCTCTATTCAAGTCAACCCAATTGATAGATTTATCAAGTCAATTGATTAAATTTTCAAACTTAATTAATCTAATTGAATGATTAAACCTTTTTCTCGATTCAATCTGCTCGATTATATATTTACATCAATTCAACTGAGTCAATTAGAAAATTTTCCCAACTTAATTGACTCAATTGGAACATTTCCCCCAATTCAATTCAACCCAATTGATAAATTTCCCATGCCAATTGGTTCAAATGATCAATTTTCTCAAACTCAATCGATCTAATTTAACGATACTCCAAATTTAATTTGTTTGACAATATTTCATTTGTTTCACAATACTTATTCGGGTTTGTCTATTGTTAGGTAGGATAGAAAAAGTTTAATATTAGGTACCCTTATTTTATTAGAGTACCTGTTACCTGTTTTACAGGTTACGTTTACCTGTAACTTAGTATGCAGGTTGCCATGACCTGCTACTTGTTGTTTACCTATAAATTTAAATAGTATTTATATGTGTGAGGTCCATTATATTAAATCTATTTTATCCATTTATCATTTAGCTTTTTCTATTAATTTTTATTAGATATTTTTTAGCATTTGATCTATCACCAAACATAATAACATGTAGAGCATTTTATCATACAAATTTTAATAAAAAAATATTATAATTTATATTAATTTCAACAAATTTCTTATGGTAATGTGTTATTAATTTTTTTGAAATATATTTTTTTATTGAATATAACAACAAAAATTTGATTGCTTCTTAAAATATTCAATTGGCGCTTAAAATGTATTTTAAATTCGAAATTAAATTGATGCTTAAAATGATATATCCATCTCTTAATTATAAATTTAACAATATTTATCTATCTTCTTAGTTTATTTTATTTCTGATCAATGTTCCAGATCACTATTCATCATTAGTTAATTTATATCAATTTGCTAAAATTATAATTAAAATTCCATAACTCCCATAAATCAATAATTTTTATAATAATTACTTAATTTATTTAACTGAGTAAATAAATATTTTATAATGATAACTATGAATTTGTTTTTAATACAAATGATAACTATGAATTTATACTAATAAAAAAAATCTTTCAATTTTTAATTTAGAAAATAAAATTATTAACATAAGGTAATACTATTATTTAATTTGATACTCTACTTACTTATAAATTTCATTATAATATAATTGATATATGTATATACTTACCACTCATTTTCCATTATATAATTAACCTTTATATGTGTTAGATGGGGGGGGGGGATGAGAGAGAGAGAGAGGAGAGAATTAATTAGCGTTGATTAACTTTCCTACTTATTAGGATTCTCTTCTCATTAATCCCTTAAATTGAGGAGATTTGAAAAGATGTTTACCATATTTTTAATAATTCAAAATAAATAATTGTGACTTATATAGCTGGTTATAGGTTAAAATAAAATATATAAATATGTTAAAAATAAATTTAAGTACACGTGGCAATTAATTAAGACCATACCTAATATTAGGTAGTACAAAGCTACCTTTTATTAGAAGTCCCCTACTTATTCAGCATATTCAATACTTCATTTGAACAAACTTTATTGCATTTTAATTACTTAGTATTTCAATCGGACAAACATAGAGTTTCTTTCATAATTTGTAAGTTTATTGAGATTAATTTTATATTTTGGAGAAAAAGTTTGTTATAATGCATTTGAATATTACATATTTCTATTCAAGTTCATGGATATTACAATTTTTTACTGCACATCAACTGGAGTATTTATTCATAATTTGAAGCATTGGGACACATAAAACTGGCATTGCTTGGAATTTTAAGTATCACTCTATACATTTTTATAAAGGTATATGGTTCATAATTTTGAGACTTCAACCCAAAACCAATCAGATTTTCGAACAAAGAATTCAAAACTGACACTAAGTATAACTCTATTTAAAAAATGATTTCTTAACACAAGCTTTTTCTTTTTTTTTTTGGTTGAAAATGGACATCTGTAGGTATATGGATCATAATTTATTTAATTCCGAATCGAAGAAGTTTTCCACAAGAATTCAACCCGAAATTTGTCACATTTTTGAACAGAGAATTTTAAACTGTCACTAGTTGTTCTTTTTAAGTAACTCTTTGAAGAAAAATAATTTGTTAACACCATTTTTTTTTTTTTTTGAGAATAGACATCCATGTCTTTCTAATAGTATATGGCTCATAATTTATTTAATTCGCAATCAAAGTCATGAGAACTAGACCAAAAATCTGACACATTTTAATAAAAAATTCCAAACTAGCACTGCTCAATTTTTAAAGTATAATTCTCGATAAAAGAAGTGCTTTCTTAGCACCGTTTTTTTTTAATATTAAAAACTAGACATTCATAGCTTTATAATTGTATTTGACTCATAATCTGATTCATTTTCCATCAAAATTCAACCCAAAACCTATCACATATTTAAATAGAGAACTCAAAACTGGCACTATTGGTTTTATAAGTACAACTCTTTGTAGAAAAATGATTTCTTAACACCCTTTTTTTGGTGAAAGCTCAACATTCGTAGCTTTCTAATAGTATGTGATTTGTAATTAGTTCATTCTCAATTGAAGTAATTTTTTATGAGAAATTAATTCAAAATCTATCAATTTTCAAACAGAGAATTCAAATCTTTGTACGACTTGGTTTTTAAAGTGTAACTTACTGTGGAAAAATGATTTCTTAACACATTAATTTTATTTTATTTTATTTTGTTGAAAACTAGACAACCATATCTTCCTAATAGTATATGGTTCATAATTTATTTCATTCCCAATTAGAGTGTTTTTTTTTCATGAGAATTCAATCTAAAATCTAATATTGTTGCAAAAATAAAAAGTGAGAGAAAAAGGGAAAAGAAAGTCAATGGCCAAAAAAAGGCAACAATAGATTAAGAGAATGTTGTATGGTGACACAAGGGGATAAAGTGTGGTTTAAAGTGGGGAAAAAAAAAAAAGAAAAAACCAATGGCATGGGGCCTACGAAATTTTTTTCTACCAAAATTGGATGGAAAAAAAAAGAAAAATATTACAAATATTTTTTCATTTTCTTTCTGTTAATTTTTCTCTCATTCAAACAAACATGTGAAAAATTAAAATTCACCATTTTTTTTTCTTTATTTTTCTTTTCTTTCGTCTCAGTTTTCTCTCTTAGTTTTTTTTTTTTTCTTTTGCCAAACACACTGTTAATATGCAGACATAATATAGTCATCTATGATATGGAGAAATATACACCCAAAAGGATGAACCAACGATAGAAATCCTGTTGAAAATTGAAAATATATGTAAATATTTTTTGAGAATGTAGGTAACTTTTTACGTTATATAAGTAAATAAAATTATGTAGCTTATACGATAACTGAATATATATATATATATATATCATTACTATTTTTTTGGTGAATATATATTTATACTATTAATAAAGTATATATGGCGTCTAATAACCATATTTATATCTTTTCGTTTCTCACACATCTCTAATTTATTTTCTCTCTCCACTCTCCTCTCCGGCTATTAACACATTTTTAATTTCTTTGTTTTCTCTCTCTCTCTCTCTCTCTATATATATATATATATATATATATTTAGGTATCTTTTATCATTTTTTTTTAACTTTTTCCCTCAGATTTATTTGATAATCTTGTAATTTTATTTTTTTAATTTTAAACTACTTTCTATAATAAATTTAATGAAATACATTATAAATAATTAAAAAATATATAATCATGTATATTTAGAATTTAAATATATAATCAAATTAAATTTATTTTTATTTTGCACACATATCGAGTTTGCCCGACCTACTAGTATATATTATGAAACAAACTGGATCTACATATACAACTAATCCTATTTTTTGTTATTTAAACGCTTAAAAATTTTATAATAAGAATTGAATTACTAAATTCTTAATTTATTTATTTTGTATTAATAACATTCTCCGATCTCATTGTTCAATAAAAAAGGGCACTTGCCCTAGAGGCAAATTGTACATATTTTATTATAATACATCATAAGTCACAAACACACATCTATTAGGATTTGAATTCTACGTATTACATTTCTACATTTCTAAAATAAATATATGATCATCAGGTCTGACACCCTGAAACTTGTAGATCTTATATCATGTATTCTTAAGTATTTAATCAAATAACTTTTATGATCAACTAATTTGCTTTGAGAGGAGGACTTTCAATATTTATCCAACTCCAGTCTAGACAACCCCTCCCCCAGCCACCCAAACCCACTTCAGGAGAAAAGGTGCAATATCTATCTAAAGTCCACGGAGAATATAATGAAAAAATTGAGCAGACCCAAAAAGCAATCAGCTCAAATGCTTTGTTCAATTTTTCACATATTTCATCTTGTATTTTGATTTGTTAATTCAAACCAATGATGATGAGTAAATGAAATGCAAGTTAAAACAAGAAACAGACAAATTTCGAAACGGTAGACAAAGACTTTTCAGAAAGATGAGGATAAATCTGAGTTACGCAAGACTAAAAGTGACCGAATTTTGAAAAAATCCGATCGAGACAGGGGAATGAACCAATTTCACACCAATACATGGCCAACAAAACCCATAAACCCCACATTAAATTAAAAAAAAAAATGAACCCCATGCAGTATGACACATGTAACACCTCAGGCACATTCCAAATGCTGACTCACGCAATCCTTTGCTGAATCCCCCCAACACGTTGCCTAAACTCATGCAGCACTTGTCAATCTTCAACTCCCCAGGGTGCTATTTGTATACCTTCTCTTATTCGCTTCTCTACCCACATAAAATCATCAACAAAAGAATAGGTAAAGGTTTCACGTACTGTTTTTATTGCGTTTTCAATCGGTGGGGAAACAAAAAAAAAAATGGCTTCAGAGCAAGCTAGAAGAGAGCACACGACTGATGAGCGTAAAATTGAGGTGGAGAAAGATCGAGTCCCGAAAATGACGACCCATTTCGAGTCTCTTTCGGAGAAGGCTAGAGGGGAGCAGGATGATGTTGTTCCTGTTCATGGAGAGATCAGAGTCCACCAGGTCGAGGCCATTCCCGTTGGAGGGATCGAGTATTCGGAAAAGACAGGACAGGCTCAAGAAGGTGAGAAAAAGAGTTCACATAGAGAAGAGAAGGAGCAGATCAAGAGTAAAGGTGAAGGTGGAAGACAAGGGCATTCGTTGGAGGAGATATCGAGCTTGAGGTCGACGGCGCAGCGGAATTCAATGGAGGCCATCAGGGCGGCGGAGGAGCGCTACCAGAAGGCCAGAGATACGGCGGAGAAGGGCCGAGCTATGAAGCCCACGTCGGGAGCAGAGAAAGGCCAACAGGCTGAAAGAGGAGGCAACATGGCGGCACAGGAGGGCGGAGCTTTGACGGACAGGGCCGCGGAGAGGAGCCAACAAGCAGAAGGTACGGCGGCAGAGAAGAGCCGACAAGCTAGAGATACTACAGTTGAAAGGGTTGAAAGAGGGAGCGAGCAAATGGCGGAGAAGGGCTTAGCTTTGAAGCATACTGCGGCGGAAAAGGGCAGACGGGCCAAAGATACTACGGTGGAAGGGGTTAGAAGAGGAAGTGAGTACACGGCAGAGACTGCCGCGGAAAAAGCTCAACAGGCCAAAGATTACACGGTGGAGAAAGCGGCGGAGGGCAGAGATGTCGTTTCATCCAAAGCTCGAGATTTGAAGGATACCGCCATGGAGAAAGGGCAAAAGGCCAAAGACTACACTGCTCAGAAGGCAACGGAGGCAAGAGATGTCATTTCATCAAAAGCTGGAGTTTTGAAAGATGCTGCTTTAGAAAAAGGCCAACAAGCAAAGGACTACACTGCCCAGAAAACCATGGACGCTACAGATGTCATTTCATCAAAAGGCGGAGGTTTGAAGAACACGGCCATGGAAAAAGGCCAATCTGCTGCTCAATATGCCGCTGAAAAAGCCGAGGGAGCGAAGGATACCACGGTGGACACTACGATAACGGCTGCAGGATACGTGGGTGAAAAAGCAGAGGCCGCAAAGGATGTGGCAGTGGAGAGCGGCAAAGGGGCGGCGGGATATGCCGGGAAAGTGGCAGCCGGGGTGAAGGATCAGGCGGTGGTGGCCGGGTGGGGGGCAGCGCATTACACTCTTGAGAAGGTGGCGGAGGCAACCGAGATGGTGGCTGGTGCGACGTCGAGCATTGCCGGGTACACCGGCGAGAAGGCGGTGGCAGCGAAGGACAAGCTTGCTGGAGCTGGGCAGACAGTGGTGGGGTATGCCGGGGAGAAGCTGGCTGCGGCGAAGGACGCGGTGGTGGTGAGTGAAGAAAAGGCCGCGGAGTATGCAGCTAGAAAGAAGAGTGACTCCGAGAGGGATTTGGAACATAAAAGGTCTCCACATGTAAAGGTAATTTTAGCTTCTGTTTTTCCGTTGGTTTTGTTGAGTTAATGTGTGTTAATGTTTTGATTTTTTGTATGTTTTATCATGGATGAGCTCATATGATGCAAGGTAAATGAGGTAAATGAGTGATAAGAGAAATATTGTACATTATGCTCGTTTAGTTGTGGAAGTGACTTTAATTGATCCCATGTATGGAACAGGAAGTTCTGATTTTCTTTATACAACTATATTTGTTCTCCTTGCATTTATCAGTTTTGAAACATTTATCAATAAAAAGACAGCTTTAGTTTCTTCCTCATATTTGAAGGGTTTTTTCTCTTTATTTATTTCAACGGTGCAACACAAACGTCTTGCCTACTGGTGAGTGCAATAAAAATGTAACAATAAAAAGCTATTTTCACCATTTTTTTACATTATGTTTAGGAAGTCACTTTCTGTTAATTTTGGATATTGTATGTTTTTGGGGTTGTTCACATTCATCTATTAGCTTACATGTATGTCTACCATTCGAATCTTTTATTACATTTCCCTTTTAACATATTTTCTTACACCCACCAATATAAGACCAATGTATATCGGTGATCGCGTGATCGAGAATCTATATATGTCGGTCGAGGCTATATATATATATATATATATATGTCAAATGTAGTTGACAATTAACTGTATATAGTTCTCGTGTAGTATTTTGAATAAGATATACGATCCAAACTAACCTTTTGTCCTTCGTAGGATGGAGGAGAAGGAACGTTTCTCGGCATCGAGAAGCACGAAACAAGAGAACAAGGGCGAACTCTGTCCGAGAAAACCAAGGAGTTCTTTGAGGGAGGAACAGAAGGTGGTCAAAAAACCAAGGAGTTATTCGAACGGGGAACAGAAGGTGATCAACAAAAACAACAGCAGCACGGTGGAGGGATCGAGTACAAACATACGCAACAGCAGCAGACGGGTGGCGGCGTCCTCCAAGCCATCGGCAAAAATGTAGTCGAAATCGGCCAGACAACAAAGGATCTTCTTTTGGGGAAAGATGAAGGGAAGGACAAATTAGAGGAACCTTACAAAGGAGCTGGTGAAGGAATTTAGATTATCTAGTCTTCCTGGCGATGGTTATTGTTCTCATCTTTTGTTAGCTGAAGCCAAATAAATTTTGTGGATGTGGTTGTTGGTGTGGTGTTAGTGTTAAATATTAGTCTTGTCTTGTAAAATAAACTTCCATGTTCGTAACCGTGCATCATCTCTTACTGGACGCAACTTAGAAAAGCTTAGTAGATTGCATGGATAAGAGAAGGGAAAATTACAACGAGCCCCTTCAACTTAATTTAGATCCAAAAAGAATCATGAATAGAATTGTTGTGTAAAACTTGTTCAACAAATTACTTTTCGTTCTGATATGATCTCCAACCCTACCTAAAGTTCCAAGGAGCAATTGCCCAACTCAACGGAAATTACCCTGCAATTCAAGTAAGAATGGACAGAGTTTGATTAATGAATTCTTAGAAATAAGATTAGAGAAGAAGAAGAAGATTAGAAAGAGAAGAAAGAACAGACAGAGAGAAAGAAGGAATGTAGAGAGAGAAAAAGAAATTAGAATTTCATTAATTAAAATTGACATGGGAATTACAGATACCAACCCGTGTGATAAGCAAGGGAAGATGCCTTCTTCGGTTCTTCAAATCTTAGAAAATCTGAGATCATGGGAACTTAACTACCACGTGGCACCTTATTCTAGCTGTCAAAAATTAAACTATAAATGACATCGTTTAACAAGATAAATTGCTATTAATTAATGAATTCGCCCCCATGCTTTTGTCTGTCCAAGAAACGTCAAAACGACGTCGCACCGCTTAAGTAAAATTGCGCCAAATCCTCTTGATTACATTTTCTCCTTTTTTGCACATTTTTTTCCTCCCTTGATCATTTGTATGGCTGCAACATTACCCTCTCCTTGGCTTGATGCTTGTCCCCAAGCCTCAATTTGTGGAAACTTCTGGATAATAGAGTAATAATCATTCCAGGTTGCCTCCTCCTCTGGCAGATGAGACCATTTAATCAGAACTTGAGGCACTGGAGCATTCTTGCGCTTCACCTTCCTCCTAGCTAAAATTTGAGTTGGCTGCAAAATGATCTGCTCTTCTTGATCAAATATGGGGAAGAGCACCTGCTACTCTTTCAGCTGGGCTAACCCTTGGTTTGAGCACTAACACGTGGAAAACAGGGTGTATCCTTGACCCTAGGGCTAGCTTAAGCTTGTAGGCAACCTCACCAATATTTTTCCAAGACTTAGAAAGGCCTTGCATACTTGGGACTGAGCTTCCAAAATCTTACTGTCCCGGATTGAATGTTGCCAACAAGGCTTGAGTTTCAAGTATACATAACTCCTTATTGTGAGTTGTAACTCCCTCCTCTGCGGATCAACTAACTGTTTCATCTGGTTTTATGCTACTCCCAACTGCATCTTTATGTATTGTTGCATCTTCTGTCTTTCACTGCCTACCTCTCCAAACCCTGCAACGGATCATGTTTGTAAGCCTCTAGAGTCAAGTGTGTTTGGTTATAACCATATGGAGCTTCAAACGGGGTCATGGCGAAGGTAGTGTGGTAGTTGCTATTGTACTGTAACTCAACTAGGGGAAGCCATTTGATCTACTTTTTTGGAAGTGTAACACACATGCATCTAAGGAAATTCTCAAGGCACTGATGCACTCTTTCACTTTGGCTGTTTGTTTGGGGATGGTAAGCGGTGCTCAAATGTTGCTGCACTCCGAGGGCTTGTAAGAACTCCCTCCAAAACGAGCTGGTGAACAATTTATCTTTGTCAAACACAATCGTACAAAGGTAAGCCATGTAATTTATATATAGAATCTATAACTGTGTGTGCAAGGTGCACAGTTGAAACAGGATAAGATAGACTAACAAAATTTGTATATTTAGTGAATCTATCCACTATCACCTAAATCACAGCCTAAAAGTGATAATCTGGTGGCCTAATGTGACCCATAACTTAGTGGCCCAGCCTAAAAGTGATAATTACTTTAAGCGTTAATATAGTGAATATTTTTCTATGTTTCATGATTTATCTTCTTTTATTTTCGCTCGTTCTGGTGTCAAAATAGTGAAGTTCGCCATATAATAGTGTTTTCATTAACGTAGGAGAAAAATGGTGAAAAAATAGTAGAAAATAACCGAATAGAACTGGCCATGGTATAATTGACAAAAGAAATAAAGTGATTCAGGGTGCAAAGAGAAGTGCCTTCTGATTAAAACGTGTGCACGCCTTATCAGGATAGAAGGTTTAGGTTTGGCCTAGAACAGCAGTGCTTTGCTATACATGTTAATATCATGATAATTGTTTTCATGCTATTATGCTTTCATAAAGGTACATGCATGAACATAATATATTTATTTATGCTCTTTATAATCTATGTGTTATGAGAAATTATTTCTCAATTATGTGTTGGGCCTGAAATATTGTGGAATGGATGCAGCTGAGTTCTGCCGGGACATTCTATTGGAGATGCTGGTATGAAGTGTTCCAACCCTCCATCTCCTAATCCGTCCTCATATGGACGGAGTGTTCCATGTGAGAGTGGGTCGTAGGCTTCGGCATATACCCGGGTTATGACCACTGGTGTGACTCGGTTGGGATTGGTGGAATCGCGGAGTGACTCAGTTGAAATATTGACTGTTTGATCATGGTGGGAGTTATAAGGTATTACGTCACTGTATGTAACGAACATGGAGTATTATGTGATTTTACATGTTTATGTGCAATTTTCACACACTTGCACCTTATGTGATTGTGTAATAGTTCTACTTAACATGTTTGTTGACCGTGTTTCACATGCCTATTTTAGATCAACTTGAACCAGATTATCAGGAGAGCGGAACTGAGGAGTACTATGAAGCTTTTACCTAGATTTGATAAGGATTAATTATGATGTACCACGAAAGCCATCATATTTTGTACTAAATGTGTTATTTATGAACCTTAATATAGTATTGTATATTTTTCCGGGTCGTGACATTACTAAACTTAGGTAATATTTGTAGGGTACATCTTAAAAGAAGAACACTTGTTAGCATCATGTTAAATTAGGCTAACACATAATATAATTTAGGGTACAACTCATACTATTTAGGGTAATATTTGTGTAAATTACAACCACAATTAGGTGTAAACATAATTAATGTTAAGTCTAGTTGGAAGATCACATTAATTAACAAGATAAAACCTATTAAAATAACCTTGTTTCCTGGGCAACAACTATAAATAGGAGGGGGGTGGGTGATCTTCATTTCCATCACACACACACAACACAAATCCCGCCTAAAATACACACACCTACACTCACCTTACTCTAAACACTCAAAACACTCTATAATTATAGAATATATCCTACCCATATATATATATATATATAAACCTTTCTTTTTACCTACATATATACCTAAAAAGCCTTCTATATCCTCTTTTTTTCCCTAGAAACATTTGAAAAGGTAGAATTATTACCTTTCTCAAAAATAGTTTAGGCAAAATAATCTTACATTATTTTCATAAATAAGGCTTTAACTTGGATTTACTAAATAATGGTAAAAATACCAAGTAATTGCATATATTCACATTTTTAAGATTTTATGCCTCACATTATTTGCTATACATGTTAATATCATGATAGTTGTTTTCGTGCTATTATGCTTTCATAAAGATATATGCATGAACATGATATATTTATTTATGCTATGATAAGATCTATATGTTATGAGAAAGTTATTTCTCAAATATGTGTTGGGCCCGAAATATTTTCGGAATGGGTGTGGCTGAGTTCTACTGGGATATTCTATTAGAGATGCCGGTAATAAGTGTTCCAGCCCTCCATCTTCTAATCTCTCCTCATATGGATGGAGTCTTCCATGTGAGAGTGAGTCGTAGGCTTCGGCATATACTCGGGTTATAACCACTGGTGTGACTCAGTTGGGATTGGTGGAATCGCGGAGTGATTCTTTGGATTATTGATTATTTGATCGTGGTGGGAGTTATAAGGCATTACATCACTCTATGTGATGAACAGAGAGTATTATATGATTTTAAGTGTTTGTGTGCAACTTTCACACACCTGCACCTTATGTGATTGAGTAATAGTTCTACTCAACCGTCGTGTTGACTCTTTTTTATATGACTATTTTTAGAAAGAAATGAGGTAGCGGATCAAAGTGGCACAGTAGAAGCGTTTCGAAGCCTTTTACACAATAAGTTACTTTTGTATTCTTTTTGAAAATTGTAACTCTTGTATTTTGTACAAATTTTATGTGAAAATTATTATTTATATAACTATGAAAATATTACTGTTTCGCATTTCAGTTCAATATATTTTAATAAAATAAAAGGGTATTTTTTCAGGTCATGACAGATAAAGTCTCGTTAAATGTTGTTTGTGTATTAAGGATAAGTGCAAAATCCCGCATAGAATATGTAACCTTAACAATTCGAGTATTTATGTGGTTATGTATTTTGTAGTGTAAACTAAACAACTAAGTACCGCATATAGGTAGTCCCACACTCAACTGCGGGTGATGGGGTGAATTGTCACGGTCTTGGTCTTATCTTTTGGTGGGGCAAATGTTTCTTTAAGACTAACTAGCTCAATTTGGTGATTCAGTTGTATTATTGCAAACAAATACTGTTAAGTCTATTGTACTTTCTTATTTATTTATTTGTTAATGATATTGTTTAATTTGCTTTCGACTATAGTATTTTGCTGTAAAACTGTTCTTGTATTGTACTTATATTATCGAATAAATTCACCCATGAGAATATCGAATTTTAGATATTCTGTTCAATTATTTTGCAACAATCTTAAAGAAATACTCAACATTTATTCGTTTAACATATTTATAATGGCGTCAAGTTCAACTAATGATTCATTTGATTTCTCAAAAATTGACTTGAGCAGTTTGCTTGAACCATTTGCTGGTCAATTCTTTAAACGTTGGCAACAACGAATGAAGATTTGGTTCACCATGAAGAGGCTCTTGTTTATAATTCAGACTGACCACAGAACTTATTGATACTGACCTAAAGACTGATGAAATCGCTACGTGGACTGAGTGAGACCAAATAGGCAAAGGGATGATTTTGTCAGAATTATCAAATGTTCTCTTCGATATCTATTGCTCAAACTCCTATACTGCAAAGTCACTCTGGGAAGCATTGGATAAGAAATACAATACTGAGGAACAAGGGCTCAAAAAGTATTTTGTTTCTAAATTCCTGAAGTATCAAATGGTTGAAGGTAAATAAGTGTCTGAACAAACCCATGATCTGATTAATCTGGATCATTCACTTGCTGATGCTGAAATGAACCTTCCAGAAAAGTTTATGGTTATGTCAATTATTGAAAAATTTCCTCGATCTTGGAAAAGTTTTGGAATGACTTTAAAACATCAAAAAGGAAAATTATCCCTTTATGATTTAATGATTGCTATAAGTATAGAAGAGGAACATAGGAATCAGACACACTAAGTACCAGTTGAATTCCAGTCAAAAGCAAATGTTTTGACTATTGGAAAGAAAAAAATCCTAAGCTGAAAAATATCAATCCGAATTCTAAAACCCATTGATAAAGGAAAAACCAAAGCCAAAAAGCCAAAAGCAAACAAACCATGCTGGACTTGTGGACAGGTTGGTCATTACGCCAGGGATTGTCCCAACAAAGCAGAAAAAAGAAAGACCAAACCAAAATCCTTAGGACCGGTAGTCAACATAGTTGAGGCTGGCGTTGTTAGTTCTCATGGACACGTTGACGGGTATGTTTCTTTTGAACTCAAATTTTTGACTATTTATGAACTATTCGATTGGCTTATTGATACTTGAGCAAATATGCACGTTTGTGCTGACAAGTCTCTATTTGTGTCATACCAACTAATTGATAGGCAATCCGTGAGAATAGGAAATGTAAGTGTTGCATTAGTACTTGGGATAGGATGTGTGGACCTAAGGTTTTCTTCAGGGCGCACACTATCTCTGCAACGAGTGCATCATGTCCCTTCTATTAGACGGAATATTATTAGTGGTTCAATGTTTGTCAGAAAGGGTTGTGAGCTTTCATTTAAGCTAAATAAATTTATAATTTTATATTATGGAACTTTTATTGGCAAAGGCTATTTATCTGAAGGTTTATTTAAAGTACGAATTTAATATGCTAGTGTTTTTAATTCCAATAGTTCGAACCTTTATAATTCTGTTGTTGTTAATAATATAAAAAATTCCATTGTATAGCATGCACGGTTGGGTCATTTAAAATTCGATTCTATTCAAAGAATGATGAATTTGAATTTGATTTCAACACATGACATTGGATAGAATCACAAATGCCAAGTATGTGTAGAAGCTAAATAAGAAAGAAAACCATATCAAACAATTGAAAGGGATACCAAAATACTTGATTTAGTATACACATACATTTGTGAGTTCAATAGGGTCTTAACATGAGACCGGAATCGATACATTATCACCTTTATAGATGATCACCGTAAATATTGTTATGTTTATTTAATGAAATATAAAGATGAAGCACTTGAAAAGTTTATTATTTTTAAAAATGAAGCTGAAAATCAAACTAGTAAGAAACTTAAAAGAGTACAATCAGATAGAGGTTGTGATTATAAGTCGAACTCATTTGTTGAATATTGCTAAAATTTTGGTATCATTCATGAAGAGAGTCCTCCATATTTACCTTCCTCGAATGGGGTAGCAAAACGTAAGAATATGACATTTAAAGACACAATTAACAGTCTATGTTTGAATTCTGGATTGTTGAAATATATGCGGGGAGAGAGTTTGAATACAGATTGCCACATTCTGAATAAAGTTCCTCTAAAACACAAAGAACGCACTCCATTACCTTATCCAAAACCTCCCAATGAGTATGATCAGGACAGCTCGTATATCTAGCCAACTTAGAGACCGTAACTAAAATATCTGGTCTCGTACCATTAGCTAAATATTGTAAGCTTCCAATCACTTGATAATATCTTAATTAAGATACTGGCATACCAGATTTATTCTTGAAAAGAGTCACAGGAGGATCATACAACGTTTTTCAGAATTCTACTGTCAGTATAACCAAATTTCTCAACAATCTTCTCAACATAATGAGATTGAGAAATTGTTATACTCTCAGTTGACCAAATCAACTTAAGTCCTAGATCACTTGCTTCATCCATATCCTTCATTTCAAACTTACTTTTCAAGAAACTTTTTGTCTCATTAATAATCTCAAGATTTGATCGAATTAATAATATATCATCCACATACATGCATAAAATAATACACGAATCACCTTCCATTTTGCAATATACACACTTATGATTATCATTTACAACAAAGTCAAAGCTCAATATAGTTTTATCGAACTTTTCATAACACTATTTAGGCGCTTATTTCAACCCATAAAGAGATTTGACAAGTTTAAAAACTTTATTTTCACTCCCAACTGCTACAAATCCCTCTGGTTGTTCTATATATATCTCTTTCTCTAGATCACCATACAGGAAGGTTGTTTTCACATCCATCTGATGGCTAGAGAAGTTATATATGGATGCTAGTGCAATCCGCACTTGGACTATAGTTAATTGAGCTATAGGGGAATACGTATCAAAATAGTCAATCCCCTCTTTTTGCCTAAATCTTTTGGCAACCAATCTATATGACGACCCGATAATCCTTAATATTTAAATAATTGATTTAAAATCTTTTGCTTCTTGGAAATTTTATTATTACTTGTTGTTTTCAAATTTTAATCTGCTTTTGAGATTAACTTACAATTTGAACGGTAAAGTGTTAATTTTCGATATTCGATTACCAGTCTTGGAAAATTCATCTATTAAATACTTATGAGTTTTCAAAACTAATATACATAAGTATTCTAGACTTTTACGCATAGAGAAGATGTAAATTTGAATAAATTACATAATTTTCCAAATTTTAGAGGAATTAGACATTCTAACACAATTTTCGAAATTCTAAGTCCTAAATCGCAATTTTCCAAAGTATAACCAAAACATTTCTAATTTCTGGGAAGTATACATATAATTTCATATTTATAAAGATTAAATTTCATAATTTTGGAATTTTTCTAAATTAATTATGAATTTTTGGATTTTATGCCCAAAAACCGTAATTTTGTGCCCTAAAACCCCAATTTTCGGTTTTTACAAAAATAAATAAATACAAATTCGAAATTTTAATGAAATAAAGATATGATTTCAGATTTTATAAGATTAGGACAATAAAAATCAGATTTTATTTGATTTGATTTTATTTTATGTTAATATTTTACTAATATATCTTCCTACATTTATTTGGTGAATTTAGCAAATCTTATACTTGGAGCATTCTAATGAGTTTAGGGCTTGAATCATCATTTTAGGCTAACACATAATATAATTTAGGGTACAAGTCATATTATTTAGGGTAACACTTGTGTAACTTACAACCACAATTAGGTGTGAACATAATTAATAATAAGCTTAGTTGGAAGATCACATTAATTAACAAGATAAAACCTAATAAAATAATCTTGTTTCTTGGCTAACAACTATAAATAGGAGGGGGTGATCTTCATTTCCATCACACACACAACAAATCCCGTCTAAAACACTCCCACCCACACTCACCTTACTTTCAACACCCAAAACACTCCATATTTAGAAAATATCTTCTACCCACATCTATATATACATAAACCCTTCTTTTTACGTACTTATATACATATTATCCTCCTATATATCCCCTTAATTTCATAAAACACTCTTCAAAGGTAGAAGTTTATTTAATTAGGGTAGAGACCTTACTTAATTTCATAAGTATAGGTTCCTACTTTAATTCATAAATATTATACCTTCATACTTGATGTATGCAAGTTAGGAATTTTCTTAATTACATAAGTTAATTTCTAGTGCTAGTTTATCATTTTATTATCATGATATTATGCTTCATATGTTTCTACAAGTTATTAGAAAGTATGTTTCTAGTTATATTAATATCTTATGTTCATGTATGTTTATTATTCCAAAATATGCTATTTGTATGCTTTTATATATAAAGTTATAAGTATGGAAGTATGTTCTTTATCTGACAATATGTAGAACTCTTTATTTGTGCATGCCGGGCCCAAATGTATTTTCGGTGTGGATGGGGCTAGAGTTCGGTAGGGCGGCAATGGGCTTGCCGGTCTTAAAACAGTTCTCGCCATCCATGCCTATTCCCATCTTGCATGGACGGAGTGTTCCATGTATTGGTTGTGGGTCGTAGGATTTCGGCATATGCTCGGGATATGACCACCGGTGTGATTGGTTGGACACCAAGATTGGTTGGAATTGGTGTAATCATGAATATTGTGTGGGAGTTATAAGGACATTATGATCACGATAGTGTGATCCAAATGTACAGTATTATGTGAAAATTATATGACTATGTGCACATTTTACACACACACACACCTCTTATGTGATTAAGTGAAATTTCTACTCAACCATCGCGTTGATTCTTCTTTACGTGAATATTTTTAGACAAAAATGAGATAGCAGATCAGAGTGGCGCAGCGGAAGCGTTTGGAGGCCTTTTACACAATAAAGTTGCTTTCGTATTCTTTTTAAAAAAATTGTAACTCTTGTATTTTGTACAAATTTTATGTGAAAATAATTATTTATACAACTATGAAAATATTATAATTGCGCGTTTCAGTCCAACAATTTTTAATAAAATAGAAGGGTATTTTTCCGAGGCGTTATAATCTAACTTTATACTTATCAATAGTACCATTAGCTTTCAATTTCTTCTTAAAGATCTATTTATATCCAATCGTAGTACATCTCGGCGGTAAATCGACTAGTTCTCATGTCCCTTGGGTTGCATTATGAAAAATTCTCTGAAGTTCTTGAGGGATTTAGTGATACAAGCTAGATTGTCCAAAATTCTGGGAGTAATGGATGTACAAGGTATGTATTTACTCAAGGAAGAGGTGATGTCTCCTGGAAGTCTGCAAAACAGACGATCATAACTCGATCTACGTTTGAGGCTGACCTGTGTGCTTTAGATACTACTGGAACTGAGGTTGAGTGGTTGCATAAGTTAATATGTGGGTTACCCATGGTGGGTAAACCTATCCCTGTCATTACCTATCATTGTGATAACCAAGCCACAATTACGAAAATATGGAGTTCCAAGTATAATCAAAAAATTAAAAGACATATCCAAGTTAGACTAAAGATAGTGGTTAATTTTTTAACTCATTCTGAAAAGCCAGGTTGAGGATGGGACTTGTTTCCCATTAAGTTTACACTGACAATAGCAACCTAACCTACCAAGTGGAGATCACATACGGAAGGTTCAATGTGGTATAAACAAGTTGTTGGGTGTATGTGTTAGCACCCAAATTTAGATTGGTACTATGTACTTGATGTCTGTCCTTTGGTATACCTGGGAGCTGCTGTAATACTGCTAGTATAATAAGAGTCCTGCTCTGAATGGGGTTAAGGTCATAAGTGACGAGATGTGAGCAATACATCTTTGGAGATGCCCAATTAATGAATATTATCGTGTAGCCGCAATTAGAGGAGATGGGTTACTCCTTGAAAAATATTCATGAAACAGAATCAGGACACATGGCCATTAACGTGTCACCCCTGAAGATTGCTAAGCTAGATGCAATATGTTGTTTCAGACAGATGTCATCACATCCAAGGTTCAAATTTAAGGCATATGTCCATTTGTTCCTATGATGACATAAGTTGGATAACTAGATGGTGGTTCAAACCAAAAGGTACCATGGTTGAAAGCATGTTGCGAGTATGCAGCTAGGACTTTATGCTATGGATTTGGGGGGTTGTTGAAAATGGGCTTAATTGTGATAACTTTTATAGGGATTAATCTAGGATGAAGCCATTTCTGGTGTAAATTCATAGATAAAGTCTTGTTAAATATTGTTTGTATGTTAAAAGATAAGTGCAAAATCCCGCATAGAATATTTAACCTTGGCAATTCGAGTATTTATGCGGTTAAGTATTTTGTAATATAAATTAAACAACTAAGTACCGTATATAGGTAGTCCCGCACGCAACCGCGGGCGTGGGGTGAATTGTTACGGTCCTGGTCTTATCTTTTATTAAACTAGCCCTGGAATTATGTTTGAATTTTAAATTCAAACTTAATTTCAACTGTTATAGAATATTAATGCACAACATTAATTTTGAAACGGTTAATGATTATAGAGTATTAATGTGCAATATTGATTATTGAGTAACTGACGGTTGTTACTAACGGTTACGAATTCAGATTTAATTATCTGAAACATTACAAGCGGTTACAGTAGTTACGGTTTCATAATTAATTCTCGGTATTAATATCTTGGTTCCCTAAAAATACAACAAACATCAGGAAAAAAAAATACGAGTGATCAAATTTGTACTCTAAAATTGATCAGTGTGAGAAAAATAGTTTCTTAGTGCGCACCTCTGATCGAGTGAGTTCAGAACATCATTCTGTTATCTGAATATTGTGTGTTTTGCGTGCATACAAAACCCCTAAGTTGATTAGCTTTCGAAGTGAGGTTTAAAGTAGCAGTGCGGATTGGAACGGACCACTAGATTGTTTTATTCTGGAAGGAGTATCGCAGGCCCATCGCACCGGTCAGTGGGGCAAATATTTCTTTAAGACTAACCGGCTCAATCTGATGATTAGTCGTACTATTGCAAATAAATACTGATAAGTCTACTGCACTTTCTTATTTATTTATTTGTTAACGATATTTTTTAATTTGCTTTTAGTTATAGTATTTTGCTGTAAAACTGTTCTTGCATTATACTTATATTATCGAATAAATCCACCCACGAGAATATTGAATTTTAGATATTTTGTTCAATTATTTTGCAACACAAACTTATTCCTTGTCATTCCCTATTAGCCCTTTTTAAAATTTATTTTGTGTTTAAAAAAATAGAAAATGTTTTTGACGAATTCGATAGGCTTCAAACATTTAGTTCGATTCAAACCCAGATGTTCTCTCATGGGTTCAGCCTCAAGTAATGTGGGCCGATTTGACGTTACTTATCTCAATTGTATGGGCCTAAAGGCAGATGTTCAGGTTCTACTAAGACTTTCACATATCCATTTTGCCCATCATCTATATGATTTCGATATTTAATTTTCTGTAACTATAGAGAGAATTAACTCACTACGTTATTTTTGCTAGTTTTATAGTTCATACATAAGCATTATAAATTCCTGTTCTTGATTTGCAGACGTCTCGAAAGTAGTTAACAGGAAAAAATCTGCTCGTGTTCCACTGTTTTGTAGGAATTAAGACGGAATGTTAAACTTGTTTGCGCTTCCAAATTAAGAGCCCATTTGGATAGCCTTTTTTTTAGAGAAAAAATGCTTAATTTTTTTTTAAAAAAGCACTTATTTTCATAAATAAATTGAACTTTTTGAACTACCAACTACCAGTTGGTCTAACGGGATGAGACGCTAGTTCCCTTAAGTAACGTCCAGAGTTCAAATCCTGGTGTTGTGAATGGAGTAACTGGAATGGGAGGGTCGCCCCCGTAATGGGACTTTGCAGTACCCGATTCGGATTAGTCGGCCAATGAGTCGGAATCGGGTGGTTAAGACCAAAAACAAAACAAAAAATTGAACTTTTTGAACTGTTATCTATCAACTTTTGCCTGCTTTTTACTTTTATTTCCAAATACTTCACACTTTTATTATCAACTTTTAACCGATTCTCACTTTTATTTTTAAACACTACCAACTTTTACTACTCAAATTTTTTTTTTTTTAATTTTGTCAATAATTCCAACTTCTCCAAAAGTAAAAGTAATTCTAAACACCCTCTAAGACGAAATGTTAAACTTATTTGTGCGCCCAAATTAGTTGTGTATCATACGGGATGTGAGAATTCGAAATGAATAAAGCCAAAAATAATTGAATGCTAAATTGTGTATCGCGACTGAAAGTTTCCCCATGAATTTATACGAGATCAAAAACGGCAATCACATATCGTCTATTAGGCTTGAGTTTGTTTCAACAATTTTAGCTAATTTAGGACCCGTTTGAATAGACTTAAAAAAATATATTTTTAAATGGTGTTTTTTACAATAGATTTTTTTTTAAATCATGCAATTTTGCATTTGGATATAATAATTAGAAGTGTTTTGAAAATTTGCTTTTATTTGAAACTGTTTTGAATAACTTGTAAAAAAAGACTATTTTTTGGCTTTTTTTTGCTTTTACTTTTTATTCGTAAAACCCATCAAAACACATTTTTTTTTTGTTTTGAAATACATTTTTTTAAGAAACAAATAAGTGTTTCTTCTTTAAAAAAAATCAATCCAAATGAACTCTTAGGCAGAATTTTTCGTCGCTCTTGTTTCTATGTTGATATTAAGTTTGCTAGGACTATTTAATCTTTCACAATTAAAAGAAATGCATTAGAAGTTCACGCTTCCAAAATACATTAAATTAATTAACTTCTCTCTTTTTACTACTCTTAGTTATAACTTTGATTTTTCCCCCGCTTGCAAATGACCAGACGATAACACTTATTTATGCATATTCAAAAAGTAACCAAGAAACTCCACATCAAATACTTCGATACATACCAATTCGCTCACTACAGCAAAAACGGCGTTTTCCGGCGGAAATATTCCGGGGGAATATTCCGCCGGATTTGTACCGGCGGAATACCGGCGGGTGTGGCGGAAAAACCAGGGGAAAGTTCCCCCGGTTTTTTTTTTGAATTTTTTTAATAAAAAAACCGGGGGAAATTTCTCCCGGTTTTTTTACTTTTTTTTTTAAATATTAACCAGCGGAAAAACCGGGGGAATAATTCCCCCGATTTTTTTTAAATATTTTTTTATATATTTTTAAATATAAAACCAGCGCAAAATCGGGGGAATTATTCCCCCGATTTTGTTTTTATATTTTTTTTATATTTTTAAATAGAAAATCGGTTTTTTTTATATATTTTCTTATATCCGGTTTTTTTAAAAAAAAAATTTATGTATTTTTAAATTTAAAACCAGCGGAAAAATCGGAGGAATAATTCCCCCGATTTTTTTTTGAAATTTTTTTTTTTATGTAAAATGGGTGGAAATTAATTTTTTTTAAATGAAGTTAATTAATTGTTTGAATTGTTTTAGAGTGTACTTTTATATTTTCTTTTAGTTTACAATAATAACCAAGTAAAATGAAAGACAATTGTACTTTTAAGAATTATGATGTGTTCTTTAACAAATAAATAAGATAGAGAATTTTAAGTTTTGTTATAGGATCTGATATACAAAGTCCAAATCCAAATCCGATAACATAATTTGACAACTGCTCAATCCAATTTGAGAGATCTTATAAAATTACGATCTATAAATACTAAACTCAAATCTATCAAAGATCCGAAAACACGCCAAAAATTCTAGTCGATTAAATATAAAATAATATAAAAAACCTAAAACATCAAATAAGAATGAGCATATATAAGTATAGTGATGGACAGAAAAGTGAAAGTCGTTTAAGGATAGTATACACTCAAAGCATGTTTACTTGAAATTAAACGAGAATACGTTAATAGAAAAGTATCAGAAATTATAATAAGTGCATATATTATGTGTAAACTAACGTATATTACATTTTGCTTAAGAGGCTAGTATTAATTTATAGAAATTTTTACTAAGTGTGGGGTGTTTGAATTTTTATATTTTATATTTAAGTAAGTGAATTTACCTCCCCCCCCCCCAGTCAATTTGAATTGTTCTTTTATTGATTTGAAATGTTAAGATTATTTGAAATGTTCGGAAGATAAACTTAATTTACTGGGCAGTTAGCTGAATAGTTGAATCTTTTTGTAATTTGTTCCATAGTACATGACAACAGGTATGTGTTGTCTCGTATCCCTCATTGGTATGTTCCTCTTGTTAGACGAGAGGGTAACAATCTTAAGTCATGGTATTTTCTTGCGAAGAAATCCTTTGATCGATATCTACATATTGTTTTTCCTTTTTTTTTTACCTTAAATCATGGTAACAATCTTAAGTCATCGTATTTTCTTGTTATCCCTCATTGGTATGTTCCTCTTGTTAGACGACATTGATTCCTTATGAATAGTATTATCTTTTTATCAAAGACTTTCTATTTACTGAAGATGTTTATGCCCAAAAATCATGACACAATAATACAAAATGTGATTTTGTTATGTTTTCCCAAGACATTTTTATTAAATTCTTTATAATTAAATCAAATATTTTCTTTTGAAACATATATATTTTTAAAATTTACAAAAACAATTTTATCGTTTTAGACAATCATATCAAAGGGACAGGACGTATTTTGGTCACGGATAGATTATAATGTGGAAAAAGTTATATGTGCCCGATATTTTTATATTCTGCAATCTATTTTAGAATTTATAATGTGGATTTATAGAACATGCTAAAACTTGTGGAGAGTTTATAAAGTTTCGAATGATTCGATGTCCATGTGCAAAATGCGTTAAAAAGTGGGATATTCTAAAACCGTTTAAAGTTACGGAACATCTTCTCCATTTCGATTTTAAAACAAATTATTGGTTTTGGGTAGATCATGGTGAGGCAGGACCCGTTCAAGATAATACATTGTTCGATCAACCAAGTACATCTATTAATCTTGACAATAATCCCCTACAAAGATATGCAGATATGTGCTTCGATGCCGTTAGGAAAAATATTATTGTGGATGATATGGTTGATATAAGGAATAACGATGGACAGCTTATTGTGGAAGAGGCGCCAAATGCGGAAACAAAAAAATTCTTCGATCCCTTGAGTGAATTTAACAAACCAATTTGGCCTGTTGTAAAGATCACTCCCCTTTATCTGTTGCGGCAAGATTAATGAGTATCAAAACTGATTACAATGTTGCGCAGGACGGTATTGATGAAATCATACAGTTAATGTCTGAAGTAATGCCTACCCTGCATGACCTCCCAACAAACTTTTACGAGGCGCAGAAACTTGTAAAACGATTGGGTTTGGTTAGTTACAAAATTGATTGTTGTATCAATGGATGCTTGTTGTATTATAAAAATGATTCTGCCGCGACGAAATGTAAATTCTGTAGTGCTCCTAGATATCGAGAAATTCCGACTAGGAGTCAAGGCCGACGTAAACACATCCCCGTTAAGCGAATGCATTACCTACCACTAATCCCACGATTAAAACGTTTGTATGCATCTTTGAGTTCAGCACCACACATGCGATGGCATGTTGAACATCGCCGACCGGAAGGGGTTATGTGTCACCCAGCTGATGGGAATGCATGGAAAAATTTTGATGCAGTTTATCCTGATTTCGCTGCTGAACCTAGAAATGTTAGACTTGCTTTGTGTTCTGATGGATTCACACCGTATTCTCAATTAGCATCGCCATATTCATGTTGGCCGGTAATTGTAACACCGTATAATTTACCACCTGAGATGTGTATGTCAATGCCTTATATGTTTTTGACATGCATAATTCCCGGACCAAAAAGTCCGAAAGTTAACATTGACGTGTATTTGCAATCACTTATTAATGAGTTGAAAGAACTTTGGGATGTGGGTGTTGAGGCGTATGATGCATCAAAAAAACAAAATTTTATGATGAGAGCTTGCGTTAATGTGGACAATTAATGATTTTCCTGCGTATGGAATGCTATCCGGTTAGATGACTGCTGGTAAATTAGCATGTCCGTATTGTATGGGTTACAGTAAGACCGTAACATTAAAACATGGAAGGAAAAATACATGGTTTGATTGCCATCGACAATTTCTTGAAATGAACCATCCTTTTCGACGAAACAAATGAATTTCAAGAAAAATAAGACTGAGTTCGACCCGGCACCACCGAAAGTCGATGGTCATCAAATGGCAGAACTTGTACAATGGTTACCGAAAATTACTGAGCACCCGCATATGGAAAAGTTACCCGGGTATGGTATAACGCACAATTGGACAAAACAAAGTGTATTTTGGGAATTACCGTATTGGAAAGATGTTTTAATTCGTCATAACCTGGATGTCATGCATATTGAAAAAAATGTATTTGATAATATTTTTAACACAGTAATGGACATCAAAGGAATAACTAAAGACAATGCAAATGCACGGATGGATATGGCCGAACTTTGTAGGCGGCGTGAGTTAGAATTGGTTCAAAAGTCAAGCGGGCAATGGGGAAAGCCAAAAGCTAAGTACACCTTCACGCTAGACCAAAAGAGAGCAATATGTGAGTGGATTAAACAACTAAAAATGTCAGATGGGTATTCCTCAAATTTAAGTCATTGTGTAGACTCACAAGCAGCCAAAATTCATGGCATGAAAAGTCATGATTGTCATATATTCATGGAACAATTATTGCCTATTGCATTCAAGGAATTGCCCGATGATATTTGGAAGTCATTGGCTGAATTGAGTCAATTTTTCAAAGATTTGTGTTCAAGTACATTGAGGCACGATGATCTTGACAAGATGGAGAAAAATATTCCAATAATTTTATGCAAATTAGAACGAATATTTCCTCCTGCATTTTTCGATGTAATGGAGCATTTACCTGTTCACTTGATCGATGAAGCTCGGAATGGTGGTCCAGTGCAATTTAGATGGATGTATCCGTTTGAAAGGTAGATCATTTATTTTTGGATGTACATTGCATAACTTAAATTATCTTATGCATTGTTATTAATTACATAAAAATTTTCGTTAAATAATGTTATAGGTATTTGGGCAAGATTAAAAAAACAGTCAA
The DNA here is from genome assembly GCA_026212405.1 of Petrea volubilis. Classification (NCBI taxonomy): domain Eukaryota; kingdom Viridiplantae; phylum Streptophyta; class Magnoliopsida; order Lamiales; family Verbenaceae; genus Petrea; species Petrea volubilis. The sequence continues at coordinate 10,317,248 of CM047881.1, read as the reverse complement.
ACAAAAAGCTCAAGTAGAAGGGTCTATATGTGAGGCCTATCTCAGACGTGAGACTGTTAATTTTTGCTCCTTCTACTTTAATTCCCACGTGCGGTCAATGAGTACGCGCGTACCACGGAACGATGATGGTGGTGTTGATGTTTCAGTACCATCAACTTTGTCGGTTTTCAATCAACCAGGTCGTCCATTAGGAGCATGTAAGGAACGCTATTTTGAGAGTTTGCAGGAGTATAATTCCGCTAAACTACATACGCTGTTAAATTGTGATGAAGTCGAAATATATATCAAGTAAGTATCACATTTAATAAATTATAATTATTTTATGCCTTTTATATGATTATCAAAAATTTTGAATTAAATCTTGTCGAACGTAGCTATTTTCGACAACATTATAGGATCACAGAAGTTGACGCAAGCGAGCGGATCGAAAATGAATTCGCAGACTGGTTCAATTCGCACGTAAGTTTTAATTTAAAAAAAATAAAATAAAATTGTTGCACAATCAAGTGTGAAAAGATGCATGAACATTGTTGTTGACGTTAATTATATACGTTTCATTATATAGGTCCTTGAACTGAATAATGGAATGTTGTCAATATTTTTGAAACAACTTGCGCTGGGGCCTAATTTCTCTGTGAGGACATATCCGATATATATTGTGAATGGTTTCAAATTTCACACACGATCATGGAGTAAGGGTAAAAAAACAATGAATTGTGGCGTATGGGTGAAAGGCGGTTACGATGGCGATTCCGGCGAAGATGACTACTATGGAATTTTGAATGAAATTCTTGAATTGGAGTATATGGGGGAACCATTAAAAAAAGTGGTGTTGTTCAAGTGTGATTGGTTTGACCCCACTCCACATAGAGGAATGCGTATTGCACACCCAGAATGTAGTATTATTGAGGTGAAACAGACAGGCAGATACATAAAATATGACCCTTTCATAATCGCCCAATAAGCGCGACAAGTTTATTTTGTTGTGTATCCAGGCCGTATTCGTGGCAAGACCCAATGGTTCGCTATAATTAAAAGTAAAGCTAAAGGCAGAGTTGAAACTCCTGGTGGTATGGAGGAGGCTTACTAGAATGATATGTGCCAGGTTATGAACTCTTCTAGTGATGATGGAGTACCCGCTTTGTGTGATGAAGATGTTGACTTAGATATTGTTCAGCTCGTCGAACTTGAGGTTCACAAGGAGAATGAAGAGGAAAATAATGATGTCTCGGCCGACGAAGAATATAGTGAGAGAGATGAGCATCATGAGGAAGACTTGGTGTTAATGAACGATGATTCAAATAATGATAGAGACAGTGACTAGGGTTCATTTGATTTCTAAGAGTTGATTGTTAATGATTGAATTCTTATGTAATACTTTATATTAATGTAAATTTTATATGTATCTTTCTAATTAATATTAGTATGCAATTCATCTATTAATTTATATTAACGACAATAATTTAGATGCAACCGCGGAAACACTCTGGATCTAGTAATGCCATACGGGGTAGAATCAATTCTTCACAATCATATGTCCTCACTACTAGTCCTTTATCACATGACTTAAATGATCCTCCAATTATCAATGAACACATGAACACAGCATACCATCATGCTGCATCGGCTCCATTGCAATTCATGCCTACTCCATCCGTAGGTGGACATAGTCCACCGATTAGTTCACCTAATCCATCTGCTCAGGATGCATATAGCATCCCGGATCCTCCAACCACACGACGAGCTGGACAAAAGCTTTTCTTGGAGCCGGCTCCAAATTGGTAAGAGAGAGTTTAATATGTCAAGTTTAAATGCATTATAATAACTTAAACATGATATGACGTGTATATATACTATATGTGCAGTAGCTTCGTCCCGGCCGAGCGTGGAGCTCACACTATAGGTACTGTATTGAAAAGCCGAATGACTGAGTTCGTTCCTACATTCAAATATGTTAGCACAGAGCTTTTTAATACGTGGTTTGAGGAGTGGAAGGTTCGTATTTTCTTTTGTATATTGATTATATGTAACACGAAACACAGAAATTTTTATGCATATTGTAATCTTTTAAAATATAACATATACAGAAATATGTTGAGTGGGATCCTGCGCATGAGTATCATATGAAAAAGGCTTTTCGAAGCCGTGGTTCGAGAAAACTGTCGCAGCTATATGAGCATGTCAGGGAAGTTGGGACGCGACCGACGTGGATAGTGCCCCAAATATGGGACCAATTGACCGCCTATTGGGCTTCAGAGACATTCAAAAAACAAAGCGAACAGAATAAAAAAAATAGAGAAGCGGGTGGTGGAGCATGTTATGGTGGCGGGCCGAAGTCACTTGCGACGAAAAAACTTGAGATGGTATGTTGTTTATTATCAATTTTATTATAACTATTATTGTTATTAAAAATTTTATTTGTCAATTATCTAGGAGGTCGAGTGTCAACCTGAGGTCGGCTATCATGAGGTTGTTCAAAAGTGTTATACGAGATCACTTAGACCCGACGAGATGACCCAGGGTGACGAGGATGAAGGGAGCACGACCAATAATGTGGTTTAACTAAATCAAAATGCCAAACAAGTCCACGTACGTATACAATATATTAATTTGCATATTTAATTAACTAATTATACATACTTGAATGACTTAAATTTCAATTGTTTAATATAATTTATTTAATTTCGTGTAGGAGAACTACTAACAATTGTTGCAAGCCCAGGAACAATCAATAGCAGCAGGATTGAGCGATGAAGCTACACAACAGTCTAAACACGAGTTGTTTATGCAGGCGGTCGGACCCCCGAACAGAAAGGGCCGCCAAATTGGGCTGAACTACGTTCCTCGGGAAAAGAGGGGGCAACACTCATTGGGAAGTTCCTCATCGCGTGCTAATCCTTATAATTCCGGAGCACATGTACAGACGCAGTTGACGGATCTCAGAAATCAAATTGAGACTTATATCTCATCTCATAAAGAAGAGATCACCGAATTAAAGTCTCAAAATAACACAATAATGTCAATGATGCAACAACTGTATACCGGATTTGTGAGCAATCGCCCGTTCGCCTCCGGAGCAGCTCCCCAGTCATCTCGTCGGCGTCATCCCACGAGCAGTACGTCCCACGACACATGTTCATGATCTCGATCAAGGATTTCCCGCTCAACACATGTTCGCACCGCAACCAAATACGAATCCCATGAATGTCGGAGATGATAACGAAAATGACATCAACTATTTTGAGGAGGACAATGAGGAGGACGAGTAGACATATTTGATAGTTTAATTTGACGTATGAACAATGTTTTTATTTGCCTGGCGAATTTGTATTTTATATTTGAATTATATTTCAAACAATATAGGATAATATTTTATATTTGTCAATTTATTTTAGCTTTATGTATTTTTATTTATTTTACTTGTTTGTGAATATTAGCATTTTGTATTATTAGAATATTATAAATGAAATTTACAAATAAAAAAATTTTAATGAGCTGATTTGGGCGATCGAATTAAAATAATTGTTTTAAAAAAATCGGAGAAATTGGTTTTAATTAATTAATTTTTTGTTTTTATTTTTGCGGGGGAAAACCGGAGGAAATTTCCCCCCGGTCTAATAAAATTCAATTTTTTTTAAAAGTATCTGTAGGAAAAACTAGGGGAAATTTCCCCCGGTTTAATAAAATTCAATTTTTTTAATAAACCGGCGAAAAAAACCGGGGGAAATTTCCCCCGGTTTTTTAAAATTAATTTTTTTTTGAATTAACCGGCGGAAAAAACCGGGGGAATTTCCCCCGGGTTTTTAAAATTAATTTTTTTTTAATTAACCAGAGGAAAAAACCGGGGGAAATTTCACCCGATTTTTTAAAATTAATTTTTTTTAATATTTCGGCGGAAAAAACCGGGGGAATATTCCCCCGATTTTTTTAAATTAATTTTTTTTTAATTTAACCGACGGAAAAAACCGGGGGAAATTTCCCCCGGTTTTTTAAATTAAATTTTTTTTTAATAATCGGCGGAAAAAAACCGGTGGAATATTCCACCGGTTTGGCATCTGGCAGAATATTCCGCAAGTTTTTCCGCCGGTCGAACCGGCTTGCGTAAACCGGCGGAATACCGGCGGCCGGGCGTATTCCGACGCCAAAAAAACCGGCGGACCGGTTTCCGCCGGTTTTACGATTTTCCGGCGGAAATTCCGCCGGATTTTTCCCCCGCTTTTGCCGGTTTTTCCTACAGTGGCTCACATTTAATTTATGATTACAATTTAGGAAATACACACCTAATCAACTATCTGGCAATTATATATCCATTCATCTACATGTCGCACAAAAATTAATAATATTTGGCCACCTCATTTAAGAATTAGTAATAACTTTTCTTAACCTTCGTTTGGATCTTAAATTTTGGTAAAGAAAATAGAAAAGAAATTTTGTTTTCTTTGCATCGAATGACAGTGCTATTTGCTTTCGTTGTTAATTTTTTTTCATTTTCTTTTACTTTTCGCTACTAAAATCCTTGTTTCTAACCTATCGTAAAAACTGCAAGGGAATTTGTTATACAATTACGATGACACTTTCAAGTGTTAATCCATTTCTCATAATTACTACAATAATCCAGTTAACAAATTGATATATCATTGCCCAACAGGAGGATGGTTGGGATTTGCTATTGGCGAGGGAGGACGTGGAATTTCCCTGTTGACCCGCCTGTGGACTAAGCCTGCTGTCAACAAGAATCATCAACCAAAACCAATATAATTAAAAAATTGATTCAAAATCAAAAGTAGAAATATGTATACTTAGAAATTAAGTATATATAACACTACGATAAAATGAGTAAATTCGTCACAATATAACAAATAATAGCGAAAAAGTTGTCATCAATTATATACATACATTTAAGGACAAAACAATTTTTATAATATAGATAGTGGCAATATAGTATATAAGGTGACAACATCGATAATTAGTGACACACCTATAGTGAAAATTTAGCAATAATGGAATCTTGCGACAAAATCACATTGACATTTTTTTAGGTCATTAAGTTGTCATTATAGAGGTATCGCTAATAGTCAACGGTGACAAGTACTCAAACATTCATTCTTATCACCATTGAGTGATATTGTGACAACATAAAAATTGATGTCCCTAGAGCAACTTAATTACAAACTAAATAAAAGGTATTGTGTTACTTAATTATATTATAATTGGTGACAACTTTTATACTGTGACTTTGTTATTTCACTACCAAAATTATTTTTCTTGTAGTGTAATATGTACCAAAAAATCTCATTTTTGGTCCGTAATTTAGCTCTTATTCATTGTTAACCTCTTAATTATGAAGTCTCAAATTTCGCCACTAATTATGGAATGGAAACCTAAGAAAAGTATTAAATTTGTGTAAAAGAAAAGAAATTGAGATGGGAAAAAAATTATAGAATACGTAATTAATAAATTATGAGAACGAAAATGAAGAAAGGACAAAATTAGGAGACTAATTAAAATGAAATTTGTCCTAATACGCACCTTGTGTTGGCAAGAAATTTGAATTTCCAGCTTCAGTAAGAAGGCCCGAGGAATTTGAACTCAACATAATTATGAAGGTTATGATAAGAGTGTAGATGGCAGCATGCTTCCAAAGATTCTTCATCTATGTAGTCAAAAAAAATTATTCAAGGACGAATTTTAATTTTTGAAAAATTAAAGGATATTTTTATTAGAAGAGCAAAATTTTAAATTTTAATAAAAATATACACAAAATTTGAATCTATATAAATTTAAGGGTGACAATTGCACCTTCGAGCCCTCCCTTAGACTCCCTCTAACCTTATCTACGTGGAGAATGGCTCGTCTCTATACTACTTGGGGTTCAAAATCTGCATATTTTTATTGACCCTGTATGAAAATAACGTCTATACAAAAACAATAAGTAAATTAATATGATGCATGGAGCTGTAATGTGTAGAGGGGAGTCCTTTTGTATGCTCAGAGATATTGTTAGTCAAGGTCGATATTAATTAAGCAATTCAAGTGGTGTATATTGACATGTAATGTGTAGGGGGGAGTCCTTTTATATGCTCAGGGATGTTGTTAGTCAAGGTCGATAGTAATTAAGCAATTCAACTGGTGTATATTGACCTGTAATGTGTAGGGGGGAGTCCTTTTATATGCTCAGAGATATTGTTAGTCAAGGTCGATATTAATTAAGCAATTCAAGTGGTGTATATTGACCTGTAATGTGTAGGGAGGAGTCCTTTTATATGCTCAGAGATATTGTTAGTCAAGGTCGATATTAATTAAGCAATTCAAGTGGTGTATGTTGACTTGTAATGTGTAGGGGGGAGTCCTTTTATATGCTCAGAGATATTGTTAGTCAAGGTCGATATTAATTAAGCAATTCAAGTGATGTATATTGACCTGTAATGTGTAGGGGGGAGTTTTATATGCTCAGAGATATTGTTAGTCAAGGTCGATATTAATTAAGCAATTCAAGTGGAGTATATTGACCGACACCAAGAGCATCGCGCATGACTTATAAATTTTATTCAAAAGTCAAAACATTTTAATGACATTCACATAGAATGTTTGAAAAAGAATTTAGAAGTACTTGAGAAATCAAAGTTATTGATGAATATTCAAAACGTATTTCATAATTCAACACATTAAGTAAATTATTCAATATTAGAAAAATGGTCAATTGAGACCCCCACAATTGTCATCATAAGTTGATATGTATAGTGATACTTTTGATTATGTGATACAAGCTAAAACGTGATATGTTTAAGTGCCTTAAAAGCTTCTAGTGACATTTTATAACATCTCTTTATTTTAGTATATGAAACATTTTGATAAAAATTATTTATAGTGACACTTTCTTATTGAAGTGCTTCATTTCGTATTTTATTGAGAAATTTTTGAAAATTTGTCACGTCAATGCATCCGATTAAAAGTTTTTATAAGTACCTAGTTATTACTACATGAAATATGATTATTTCGGTTTCATTAGCATAGTTCTTTTCATATTTGACCATATTGACTTCTTTCTTTTTCGTTTTTCTTTTTATTTGAGTTCCCATCTCACCTTTCAATATTTTTGAAAGCTTCTCTTCTTCCTTCAAATTGGGTTGGATGTTATTAATGTAATTCCCTTTAACTAATCATGAATTTATGATAAAAATTTGCTTAATATGTTATTGTCTAAATTAGATTATAAGTTACTTTTTAGAATTTAAAATCAACAAAATCAATGTCATTTTTTTTTATGATCACTACATTAATTATATAATCAAGGCCTAAGGCAAAACAAGTAGTTCAAAACTGTACGTCAATTTCACAATATTCATTAAGTTCTTATGACAGTTATCACAACTTCAGATAAAATCTCATTTGGTCATTGAAGTATCTCATCACATAGGTACGATCATTATGGAGTTTACTGTTTTTTTAATATACTAAAACTAGCATGTACCTCATGCTATGCACGGATATTATAATTTATTGTATTAGATAAAAAGATAAAAATAAAATATACTATTTATGTAAAATAATGTTTACTCTAAATAATTTTTCACGCAGTGCAATAATTAAATAAATAATAATATTTACTCATATTTAATGCTTTTAAATTTAAAAAGGAAAAAGAAAAGTATTATCATGTAAAAAAATCATATCAAAAACATTAAAATCTAAATATATGGCCAAAACTAAAGTTATAAATAAAATTTTTAGATATATTAAAGTTATGAGTGTTAAATTATGAGCTATTCTAAGTTAATAAATCACCAAAATAATGGATTATTATCCACATTGGAAGATGCGATATTATGATTTTTTTACGCACTTAAATATATATGGATTTGAATCATCGTAAAATAAATAAAAATTAAAATTTAGTTTACATAAAAAAGAATAATTATAAAAATATAAATATAAATAAAACAATAATTAAATTATGAAACATAAAGTACTCTTGATGTATCTTGGTTGTTTTGAATCTTCTTTTATATCACCAAAGAAACCTTTCGCCCTAAAGTTGCATAAGATAAATATTAAATATTGTAAATATTTTGAATTTCCTTTCATATCCATCTCTCTCTCTCTCTCTCTCTGGATAAACAATCTCATTTCGTATCTTAATTTATTTTCTGAGGAATGTTTTAATTATAAAATATCTTACTCAGTGGAAATCAAAAGTCATCGAAAAAGTGGGAGTATGTAATTGGATATATTAGTGGGCAAGTAAGTAAATGAGTGGGATTAGAAAGTTTTAATTGTTGTTATTATTATTTCAAAAGACCTAGTCAATCAAGTTTTTAATTAAGAAATTCAAAACTTTGAGGTATCAAAATTAACCAAATTGTAATTAAAGACCCCTATCAAAATCATTTTGCGGCTTATTAGATGATTTTGGTCAAAGACCGTTGTATTAGATGTAAACTTTTTATTATGTACATATAACATTAAACTATATAAATAACAATAAATAAATAAATAAAATAGGTTTATTATGAAGTAAAGAGCAATAAATAATTAAAATTTGAATATGTCGACAATTTAATATCAAAAAAATTAAAGATAAAATATATGACGATGAAAAAAAAAAGGTTGGATAATAAAAGGTTGGATAATAAAACTTTCATGCAGCGTTAAACTGTATATAAAGAAATAATAGATATAAAAAGATGGAATAATATATTGTTGATAATATTATGTTCACATTTAATTTTTTTAATCCTTTTAAAATTATAATTTAATTTGGAATATGACATATCATATTAAAAGAAATTTTTTAAGATCGGCTAAGACATTACATAATAAACTTACTATAAAGGACATTAAGTTGATATTTATTGCCTAATATTTCTTAAATTATAACTAATTTGATGGTATTACGTATTATTTTAAATAGAATTTTTTTATGTATATATTTTTATTGAAAGCTACTATTAAATTTTTATGAGAGAGGGAGAGAGAGTACAAAAAATATTAAAAAATGAGAGTTGGTGGGTTTGAATGATTATAAGGGAGAATTAAGAAATTTGCAATTAATACCAACCAATTATATAATTCATTTTAAATAATTAAAAGTAATTTAAAATCCTAATAATTACAAATTTGATCAAAATTATAAATTATAATCAAAAAAATATCCTTTAAATATATAATAATATAGATGTTGCGTATGACTTATTGTACAAGTCACTACCATTAAGTCAGGCTGACCTTCATTTTGCATTGGAATTCTGCAAATTGGCTTTTAAGAGTCGCACCTCGAAGGTGATATTGAGGGATATGAAGAAATCGTATCTACCACGTACTATGAAAGGTCCATCATGTCCCCCAATTTGAATTAGAAATTGACACGGTACTCACATTGCCTTGATTGTTGGGTTACTCAATTCCCAACAAGGAAAACCAATGTCTTGAATGGGGGCATTTTTGTAACAACACAAGAGACTGTACTGAAAACCTAATTAATGGGCCAAATTTCATATTTGCCCCATGTGGTTTAACAAAGTTGAATAGAATCTCCTCTGATTTAGAAATATGCGAAAAATCTCATATGGTTATAAAAACACTGCATAATTTTCCATGTTGACAGAGAGTGAGGTGCACGCGTCTAGGGTGCGTTTAGGCATGTAATTTAGCTTCATATTGATTTTTAAAAGAGATTAAAATGATCGAAATACCCTTAAATACAAACATATTCATTATTATACCTATTTTCTTATAAATTTAAATTAATTTATCCAATATTACAAATAGGTCCTTTCACTTTTTAAATTTTAATTTTTCACCATCTTCAACATTACTCTTCCACCACCACCATTGCCAGAGCCTCCGCCGGAGCCGCGCTGGAGTAGTGGCCCAAAACATCAGTGTGTACGTTTTCGCTAGCTCAACAAAACTCCTCTATCAATTTCATAAAATCTCAAACCATTTGCATTTAATTTGAACAAAAAAAAAAAAAAAATCAACAAAAACCCTAGATCTACCACAATATTTATTGCGTTTTCCTCTCATAATAACTGTTAAATCAACCATTAAAACTCAATAATGTCACCATCAATGGGTTCCTCTCCTCGAGTTGGTCGAAATAGTATATAATTTTACACGATTTGATGAAAAAAATGAAAAAAAAACTATGCATGTATGTATGCGTGTGTAGATCCGCCGCCGTCGAGCTTGGTGGCGTTGGGGGAGAAGGAGATCCGCCACCGTTGAGGAAGGAGGCATGATTATGTGTGTGCATGTTTGTGGTTGTTTGTGTGTGTGTGTGCGTGTTTGTGTGTGTTCGTGTGTGTGCGTGACTCTCTGTGTGTGTGTTCATGTTCATGTTCATGTGCATGCAGAGTGGGTGTGTGTGTGACTGTGTGACCGTGTGTGTGCGTGTTTGTGTGTGTGTGTGTTCGTGTTCGTGTGCGTGTGCAGAGTGTGTGTGTGTGTGTGTGTGTGTGTGTGTGTGCATGACTGTGTGTGCGCGTGTGTGTGTGTGTGCAGAGAGTGTGTGTATGTGTGCTGTGTGTGTGTGTTGTCTGTGTGTGCTGTACTCTGTGTGTGTGCTGAGAGTGTGTGCGTGCTGTGTGTGTGTGCAGAGTGTGTGTGTGTGTGTCTGTAGAGTGTGTGAGAGTGTGTGTGCAGAGTGTGTGACTGTGTGTGTGTGTGTGTGCAGAGTGTGTGTGTGTGTGTGCAGAGTGTGTGTGTTTGTGTGTGCACAGTGTGTGTGTGTGAGCGCAGTGTGTGTATGTTTAATGTTAATGTGTGTTATTTTGTGTGTGTTTGTGTGTATTTTTTTTATTATTATAATTTAGTTAAATATATATATAATTATATATTTTTATATTATATATATATATATATTATATTTTAAATATTTTTTATATTTTATTTAATTTTATAATTAAAAATCAATCTCAACCGTTAATTTTTTTAAATGAAGATCTAATCGCTAAAAACAAAGGGTTATAACGGGAAATACCTATCAAAGTTTAATGCCGTCAACTAGGATTTAACGGCACTATTGCCTCAGGGCACGTGAGCATGGTTTTATGAACCACAAGGGACATTTCGCCTATTTTTAAACCATAGAGGGTTTTACGCAATTTGAGCAAACCACAAGAAGCAAATATCGAATTTAGCCTAATTAATGCATGTTACATCAGCGATCCCAAATACTTTCAAATTCATACATGTTTTTGCAAACAAATAGCCTACTCAAAATATTGGAACGCAAATCCCAACAGTGATTCTAAACCCAATTCGTTCATCTTCCGAATCAAAAGACTCCTTTGGTATCTTTAATGTCTTCCCTCTCGTTATTCTCTCTCTCCCTTTTCTCTCCCTTCTTTTGAAATCTCTCTCCTCTCTCCTTTTTGTCAATATTAACATATCGTGCACACTCTATGCACGTACAAAATAAAAATGAGATACAATTTAGTCAAATAATTAAATTTTAATTATATAAAATTATTTTTCTATTAATTTCCCAATGTAAATACACGTCTTTCTTCACTATTATTATTTATGCTATAACATGTTTATTAAATTTATGAAAAGTGAAAAAAAATCATTTTTAAATAAAATTATTTCTTAATTAAAAATAATTAAGAATATAAAGTACAACATATATTTTTTTTTTTTGAAAAAAAGGATGTGAGAAAGAAAATGAAAAAGAGGTGACAATAGAAAATACAAAAAAAAAAAAAAAGAATACGTTGTTGGAGACAAAAGAAGTGACAGATGAGAGGTGAATAGTTAAAGGGCATTTTAGAAATACAATAACTACATATATTAAAGAAAAAGTCAAAACTCCTCACACTTAATATATAGTTGATATATATTGTTATTTTAGTTTCTTTCATATCTTTCCTTTATCAATTTTTTAACTCTTTTTTCTTGTTTATTTTTTATCATATAACATTATTTTGACCCAAAGTACATTTCTAGAATAAATTTAATGAATGACATTGCAAATAATTAAAAATATATTTTTGTGTATAATTTAGTAAATATTTATAATTTCATATTATCTAAGTTCATATGTATGCATGCGTCTAGTGTCAACATATATATATGAATGTCTGCATAACAATGTCAACATAGAAAACTTATAGATGCAAATGATTCGAGTTTATTAGCAAGTTTAACTAGCCCGTTCAAGCTCAAGTTTGAAGATTTCGAGCTAAATAATTCTTTCCACAAACTCATGAGTCTTTTATTTTTAAATATTATTTATATATTTCCTTAATTATATATAAAATTATAAAATAGTACATTAATTTTCGGACTCAAGTAGAATATTTGAAAGTTTTTGGGTTCAAGTTCAATCATATCAAATCCAAACCTGCAACTTATTCAGAAATTCAAGCTAAATGAGTTGGGCTGAGTTCAAACCCTAGTTTTCTTGACTAGTCCAATTCAAGCTTGAGCTTGAACCTAAAAAAATCCCGAATTTTGACTGAATTTAAGTTGTTTGCACTCTTAGTGGTGGCCCAATTGAGAAATAATTACTCCACAATTGGATATTTACTTTTATCTCGTCACTAATCTAATCTAATATATATTTAAAATAGAGTCCAATTTATGTGTCAATCTCTTTCTTATGTGGAAGATGGGGTGGATAAGTTATTTTTGTTTTATTTGGCCATGTCTACATAGTTTCCAAATGTATTCTTCTAAATTTCTTTCGTCAATCTCTCCCTATAATTTCTCTCCACACATTTAAAACATTTTGACCAAATGATCTTGATTTTTCCATTAACATATCTCTAATAATCTAGTCCAAATTCATCCAGTAAATAGTTTTATACTTAGAGCTCTATAGAATTCTTTTCAGTAAATAAAGGAAAATTCCATTTCATTCTATGATTAGATATTTCTTCCAACCATATTTATTCTTTTAATTTTAGATTTTAGTTAAATTTTATTTAATCTTTTCCATTTCTTTTTTCTTAAAAAATTGAAAACTTCATTAAATGACATGTAAATAATTTATTATTAATATTTTCAATTCTATAGCTTGTAAATGAAAATATTCTAACTTTTTGGTATATATAAAATTTTGACCACCGAAACATTTTTCAAATTTTTTTAAATGAAAATTTTTTTGGCTGCTGAAATATTTTTCATTTTTACAAAAAAAATATTTTGGCAGAATTTCCTGCTAAAAGATTTTCAATTCTTTTTATATGAAAAACAATTCGGGGGAATTTTCGCAAAATTCAGCCAATATATATATATATATATATATATATATTTTAGAAAATATTTTTTATTTATATTTTTTTCCAGTTATATAAACTGATAACATCAAATATTGAAAATTCACAAACAAGAAACATTATAATTAAAATCTAGAATGTATCAATACAATAATTTATATGAATACCACAATACAGAACAAATGAATTAATAATATATTTCTCTCTCAAAAAAGAATAAATAACATATACTAATAGAAAAACTAGTTTTTAGCTACGAACTTGGTGAAAAAATCCATGGCTAAATAAAATAGCCACGGATTAGCGACATACTAGCTATGGAAAAAATCCATGGCTAAAAGTAGCGTCGCTAAATTTAGCCACGGCTTTCCTCAACCACGGATTAGGCCGTGGCTAAATTCCATACATGGGCATTAGCCACGGTCCATCCGTGGCCAAATTTGGCCACTTAATCCTGAAAATGTCAGCCCGTGGCTAATAGCCACCGGTTAGCTAGGGCCTGGCCATGTCGGGTTGCGTCTGAGCCGTGGCTGGTTCGTGTGAAATTTTCAATTTAGCCACAGCCAAGCCCTGGCTAATTTTTTTACGACCAACCTGCTTTCTGTTTTTTTCAATCAAAATCGCAAACATTCAAACAAACGTATCATTCATACCAATCCATTCAAAACAACAATTACAGATCATCCAATGCGAATTATAACAATAATTAAGTTACATAGAGTCAATGTAGCAACAAAAATTACAAACCGTAGTAGTTAACGTCAATGTTTAAAGGTCATAATAAAGTTAGTAACATTAAAACAAAGAGTCAATGTCTAACAAGGTCCAATACATCATCCTCATCATCATTATTGCCAAGCTCGTTATCCTGTACGTAATGTCGTGGAGCGTGCCTAGAGGTGGATCGTCGTCCTCCCGATGAAGTCCCATGAGAACCCCTCTGTTGGCTAGGGGTGGGCTACACATGCGATGAACCAGCTGATAGGTGTGGCTAGTTTGGCAAAGAGATAAAATTGCCCTAGGTCAAACTTTGAACGCTCTAAAGCAAGGCATGGAGTGTGTGCTACATCTCAATCAATTCAGAGGTTTGCTTCTCCTCAAACCTGTCAAACTTTTGCCCAACTCAAATGTTGATGGATCCTCCCACTTTTGAGGGTAAGTACATGTGACGACTCAAAACTTCTAGCTAATTATGAAAATATCCAATTCATAATTTTTGCACAAACATGCCACTTTTCTAAAACAATAGTAAAATCAACCCATACTTTTATTCGAAAACCCAAAAGTACACATAAGTTTATTATTACATGATCGTGACTACAATATAACCTCGATCCTATAACATGCATAACTAGCCAAATGTTTCGAACCGTCTTCCTATGTCTTCTTCGCTAGCAACTCCGTTTGCCTCAAGATCGGCTAAGACATTACATGAAACACGTCAACAACATGTTGAGTAGAAACTTTTCATATAACATAAGGTGCTCGTGTGGTATTCGTGCACATTGTCATAGAAATTTACAAATATAAAATCACATAATCGACGGGCGGCTACCTTTTCACTTTGTGCCGATATTTTCCAACCAAACACTTTAATTCCCAACCAATCACTCCGGTGGTTATATCCCGGGCATATGCCGATTTTCCTACGACCCACTTCAGTACATAGACACTTGTCTATGCAAGGAGGGATTAGGCAACAATGGAGGGTCGAGAACTAATTTAAGACCGGCAAGCCCGACGCCGCCCGGCCGAACTCGACCATATCCACCCCTATTCACATTGGGGCCCGTCATGCACACATAAAATCTATGTATAACACATAGTTTTATAGAATTTCAGTATGCTTTCACACTGATTTCACATAATTGTGCATAGTTTTCAACCTTTGCAAACTGAAACTTCGTAGTCTGCAAAAATTTACGACGAGTAGAAATTTTCAGTTTGTGAGCACGAAATTTCCAGTCTAAAACCTACTGGGATTTTACAAATATGTTTCTAATGTTGTAAAATAAGGTTTTGGTTGGTAAATTTCGAGTTTTCAGCTTATGAGACTTGGAATGCTTAGACTGCGACGCAAAATGCTCAAGTGCGCGTCTGCTGAAATTTCCAGCCCTCGAAGCCGAACTTTACAGCTTTGACAAAACTGTTTTTCCAGCTTATTATACACTGGAATTACAACATATAAAATAGGTTTTGAGTTTGGAATAATTGGATTTTTCAGTTGTGCAAAAATAAGAATTTTCAGCATTGTAACAAATTTTTCAACATTGTGAATAGTGTTTCCAGCAAGTTTTGAACTAAAAATTCACCTTGACAAACATGAAATTTCAGTTTCTAACACATGATTGAAGTATTAACAAAGTATCAAACATCATAATACATAACTTAAGCATTATTTGCACATATTGCAAGCAAAATTTCAGTATAGTTTCAAGAAATTCAAGGGTAAGATGCATATAAAATCACTATAAGCATAGGACCAAATTCTCTTGTATTCCCTAAGACCCAAGATGGAAACCAACTTGTGGTTACCTCTTAAGGTCTAATGGGGAAGATATGAAGCTAATACTGTCATAAAACCTAATCCTAACTTATGCCATAGGCAAGGTTTCTACCTTCTAGTAGTAGAGTTCTTCTTATAGTTTAAGGGTTGTATGGAAGTACAAGGATGAAAGTGGCTGAAATTTTGTGATGAAATTGACAAAAGATGAAGGTAAAAGTATGAGGGGGAGAGTGTGAACATTTTTTCAAGAGTGTGTGGGTGGTATTTTTGTGTTTTCTTTGCCTAATACTTCTTATAATTAGTAGTGTGAGAGATAACATTAAAATATGATTGTGTCCTAATCTTAATCATTCTTACTTTCCAACTAAGTGTCCAACTAACAAGCCTAATTGGGTTAAGTGTTAGTCTAGGCTAATTTGGGCCATACATGTATAACTACATCTAGAAGGGATTATACAAGTGTATGTACACTTGTACATTGTCATCAATACTTGAGGGATGAAGACTTGAGGGTGGTTTTCTACCAAGTATAAAACATTTTTATGTTTCCTATACCTTAAAAAACGTCCACCCTTAGTGCAAATCTGAAAATTTATAAGTTGTTTTCTTATTTTACATTTTTATGGAAGAAAATATCATTTAGGGGTAGAAAATGCAATTTTACACAAAACCAAATACACACACATATATATATATCTATATGTGTATACATATATTTTCATGAATTATATAGTTTATATGATCCTTAACTGGGACAAGAAATAATCCTAACTTTTACATTTTGCGAAAAAACAAACATGAAACACAAGTTATTAACATTATGAAAACATATACTTATAAATATAAACTAGACACATATAAATATATCTATACATAATGAGAGTGAGAATTTGGGTCCTTACAGTACAGGAGCTTGAAGTCCCCGTATTACATGATGATCCACCTAATACTCCGTATACCACCGACCTTTCTTCGGTTTAGCCACTATCTCCTTCTACACCTATAAATCTATGAATATAGTTATAACTTCTAAAATATGTCATTCCTATCTATATATAATATTAGAACATGAAAGTCGAGTTATTTGACTTACATCGAGCTTCGATGGTCTAGGTAGGGGTGTGCCATCAGCAGATTGAGGAGGCAGCTGAGAATTAATCTCGTCCCACTTCTGTTTAAATGCATTTTATAAAATTTCAGGTTGAAACATCAATTTCAAAGTCGAAATATCAATATTAAAGTTGAAACATAATGAATACTCACAAAGGAATGCTCTGCCCTCTTATCAGACCATTTCAGCTTCCCATTCTTGTCCTTATAAGAGTAGAGATGGACAAACGACAGATCCACTGTCAGATATTCCCTGGTTTGAGGTTCCTGTAATAAGAGAAGTAATATTTTAATATAATATGAAAATACTATTACTATCAATCATAATTTTCAAATACATATATTAACTAACTCGTCGTTGTGAGTGAGGTAAGATTTTGAACCTCCTTTGTGGCTTGTCATTCCCCTTTCACCAGAATCTGAAGCCCGATTAGCTTTGTTCACCGCACTCTTTTTAAGAAACTGGTTAACCCCCATTTTACTTGCAGTTCCTACCATACGTCATCACCGATCTACTCAGGCTTTTTATTTTTATGACGAGCTTTATTAAGCGTATTCTTTAGAAGTTTCGATCCCTTGCGCTCAAAAATTTTCCAACTGGAGCCATGATGCTCAGCTCTCCAATAGTACACTCTCTGTATAATGAGAAACGTACAACTTATAAAATAATAAATGAAAAATATATAAGAAAATTTGTATATATATATCAATACTTACTTGGAATTTGGAGAACCACATGTATCTAGTGTGTATAGGGACTTCCTTCCACCTCTCCCAAGCCGTTGTATACCCGTTTTTGAAAATGCGGGAGATCGTCCTCATGATGTCCCCTTGAACCTAATGAATAGAAAACATATTTAAGCAACAATCGAGATTTGAATAATTATATCTTAAATAACATAAAAAAAACTGTAATTATATCTTAAATAATGTAAAAAAAATAAACTTACTCATGTCCCCATGAATATATAACCAGCTTCCTGTCAACTCTCGTATTATCGAATGTTTCAGTCGGCATATCATCACTGTTTGGCTCATCTTCACTATGGGTAGATGTATGATGATGAAGTCGTCGTATGGATCATCCTGCATATGGCATTACATCCAAATTATGGCGGAGGAGGTTATCCTTCCAATACGGCAACTCCCAAAAAATACATTGTTTGGTCCAATTGTGGTCCACACCGTAACCTTGTATTTTTGAGTGTCTTACGGGCATGTCGATTATGTGAAAAAGGTAGTATTATGTGAAACATTATGTGACTGTGTACACAAACCACACACTCACCTCACGTTATTAAGTGAAATTTCTATTCAATATGTATGTTGACTTCTCTTTATATGATGCTTTTAGCCGGAAATGAGATAGAGAATACAAAAGAAGAAAGCGAAGAGAGATTCGGAGCCATTAGTTAACGGAGTTTGTAATGTTGTATTGTATTTAAAGTGGAAGCCCTAGAACTGTTATAATGTAATAAAGTTTACTATCATATTATTATTTATTTTAAATAAAGTAGATGGATAATAAATTAGTCAGAAGTACGGGTTGTTTCAGTTAGAGAATGTTAAGTGCTTTTTGAGGATTTCTCTGGCAAACATAGGACAAAAGTGGATGTTTTCATTATGAAAGTAGAAATTTATAAGGTTCTTGAGATAGAGTTATGAAGCTTTATATGCCTTGTTTTGCAATTTGGATGCATAGTATTTGTATATTGTCTTCTTTCAAAAGGATATCTTTTTTTTTTTTTTTTTTCTTTTTAAGCTTTGTTGGACAGTGAGAATTCTCTCACCTTTTTTATTATTATCATTATTGAAAATGACATACTATATTCAATTGGGTTATTAGATTTTTTTTGGCATTACTTAACATGAGCGCTTTTCATGGCCTCGCATATGCAAGCCCCAATTAAATAAAGTGATTGTTCTTAAAAATACGGCCTAAACTAAATATCATTTTTCATTTTCAAAAATTGGTGGGAATAAAATTATCTTTCTCATTAAGACAACATTGAAATTTTTATTTGCTAACTCTCTTTTCATTTTGTTAGTTAACAATGGATGATACTCCAATGTAGACAAAGTCACCTGCAATATACTGGGTGAAGACAATATAGGTCTGCCATACCATAGTTTCTTAGTGCTTTTATTTTGTTCATTTTTATTTCTATTTTATTTAATTTGATAATTTATGAATCAAATATATTGATTGTTGCTTTATTTTGATAAATTTCTCATTTTTTTTTCAACATTTTGAAGAAATATCTACTAAATGTATTTTGTTCATGCTATTACAATTGTTTCACTTCATATATCTATTATACATTTTATTATTTTTTTTTCAGTTTACTGTAGTACTTGCTCATTTGATCATTGCAAAATTTGTCATGCTAGTCTTTTATTTTTTTTTAAGCATTACTTTTTGACTTCTATTTTATTGAAAATTTATATTATTTTTTTAGAGACATTTAAAGATTTAAGAGCTTATCTTTTTTAACTTTTGCAATTACTATGTCATTTCATACTGTACTATTCTTAATATAGTACAAAAGCTTTTTGTACCTTCTAGGCTTTTTCATCCATTTTTTTATGTTAATTACTTCATGTTTTAATTATGATGATCATAGCTAAACCTATTCACCATTGTCTTAAATTTGAGAAAATTTCCATCATTTGAGCATTTTTGTATTTCTACTTTTACTTTATATATTTTATTATGTTTATATAGATCTTTCAAGTTCGTATTTTTATTTGATGAGAATCAATAAATGTTTATTAGTTGTTGGAATAAATCAATGCTCAAAATATTTGCAACCTTTGGCAGCATCAAATTTAATTTTCTCTTGTTATATTTTAACCTCTTTCTTCATAACAAAATTATTTTACTAAGAATAGGTTTCTTGATATTTTCCTAAATCTAGCGTTTCTAAATAAGAAATAAGCACCGTTGTATATTTTTAATTTAATTTTGCTATTTTGGCAAATGAAATGTAGTTCAAAAAGTAAACAATAGAAAATCATCATTTTTTTTCCAAAAAAATTCAAATAGAATAATACCTTTTGACTAAAATTGGCTCGATGATTCTGGTGTAGTAGTATATTTATTTGTAAAAAAAAAAAAAAAAAAAAAAAAAAAAAAGTGACAGTTAGAGCATGGTTTGTATTTGTGATTAAAAAAAATGTTAGTTAGAAGTGGAGAGCAATTATATAAAACACTCAACACTAAAAAATAATAAAAGAGTGGAGAAAACAAGTGACTCTATTTCACTTGAACTTAACTTGTTACAAATGACTATATTACATAGGGTATTTATAGGATTTTCTAAGTATGAACCTAGTCTAATACATGTATCACAATTAAATGTGATTCATCCGTTTTTCTAGTACATGAACACACATTAAAATAAAATACATGAATAATGACTAATAACTTAGATTCATGTATTAACTAAAAACAATGTATAAGTAATTTCATGAACTAAATAAATAAATGAACCTAAAAAATGAATCTAGTTTACTTTAACTATTCACCACTCCCCTTAAACTTGATTCATGACTCCAAAAGACGCTCATAGCTTGCGAAAAACTTTGATCTTCAATTGCTTGGTTAAAATATCAGCAACTTGGTCACATGACTTCACAAATTCCAGCTCAACTTCCTTCTTGGAGACACATCTCTAATGAAAGGATACTTAGTATCAATGTGTTTGCTTCTTTCACGAAACACTGGATTCTTGGCCAATGCAAGTGCGGATTTGTTATCAACATAAATCTTGGTCTGTTCTTCTTGTAGTTGATGAAGTTCTCTCAATAAACTTCTAAGCCAAATTGCATGACAAACACAAGAAGTTGTTGCGACAAACTCCACTTCACAAGTTGATAGAGTCACGATTGGTTGTTTTTTAGAATTCCAAGTAAAAGCTAAGTTTCCAATAAAGAAAACAAACCCAGTAGTGCTTTTTCTATTATCCATGTCACCAGCACAATTACTATCACAATACGCAACAAGCTTGAAGTCTTTAGAAAATGAATATAAAACTCCACAATTAAGTGTACCTCTAATGTATTGAAGTATTCTTTTAGCCATCATAATGAGATGTAGTAGGGGCTTCCATATAGTGACTCACAAGTCCAACACCAAAAGAATATTCGGTCTCGTACAAGTTAGGTGTAATGACCTCGTATTTCCAGATATTTTAAAAAGTTAACTATATGATTAAATTGTTTAGTGTTTTACGTGATTATTATTTTATATGAACTGTGGAAAAACTATGCTTTAATAAACAATTAATACATTACATATGTATAAGTAATTTGTAATCATAATCATAGGAATT
This sequence comes from Petrea volubilis, assembly GCA_026212405.1. Taxonomy (NCBI): domain Eukaryota; kingdom Viridiplantae; phylum Streptophyta; class Magnoliopsida; order Lamiales; family Verbenaceae; genus Petrea; species Petrea volubilis. Next base: position 10,296,075 of record CM047881.1, on the reverse strand, counting down.
ATTTCAATATTCAATAAATATTTTGAAGTATATAGGTGTAATGCCCCGATACTTCTTAGTATGTTCAAAATTTATTATATATTATTAGTTCATATGATCACTATTTTATGTGATCCTTATTTTTGAATTATGTGACATTTTAGAAATATAATAAATATGTTTACTAATTGAAAATTTATTTTTTATAACACAATTAGTACACCTATAATTTATATGTGATTATGTTCATTAAGAAATGTTTTACTTGTGATTAGATTTAAAATAAGAATAGATACATATATTTCGAGTATATCTACATATTAAAATTATTTTAACAATTAAAATATATATACATAAATATTTGTAAATTTCAAAATATATATACATAATATATACATATCTTTCAAAATATCTTTCAAAACATAAAATAAATATAAATATATTATATATTTTCAATTATATATATATATATACATACCCTAGAAATATGTTTTTGTATTATATGAAAATGTCATTTTCTCTTCATAAATGTTATCTTACATCTAAGTATACATGTTTAACATGCTTGACATTGTAATCAGGCATATATGAATGATCCCCATTTAACAATCTAACTTGAAAAGAAGATTCATTTTTGACTTTATTTGCATGAATTTTCAAATTGCATTCTACATCAGAACACTTAGCATTCATTCTTTCCCTGTGATTCTTTGTAATAATGATATTCCTATTCTCTCTACTTGCACGAGACAAAATAGCCAATTTACATTGATCTTTGTTATCAAATTTCTGACCTAGCAAAAACTCATGGTGATAAATATTGGCAGGGTTAAAAACACTAAATCCATCACCATCATTTTCTTCATCAGACACCCTTGTACTATCTAAATCATCATCACTAGGATTTACATCTTTTTCCCCACCTTCACCTACCTCATTAACATCGCATTCTACATCTTCATTTTCAATAACATTTGGATCTAAACTACTCTGGTCCCCTCCCCATGCCTCATCTTCATCAATAAAATCATCAAACAATGCATCGTCATCAACACTGTCTTCTTCAAAAGAAAAATCGTTATCATCACTCTCATCAATTTCAGTATCAACATTTACACTAAAACTAGCATGCACATCACCAATTTCAACATTGAGGCTACTTTCATTAACCCCAACACTCACATCATCAAAATCATCATCATCAGACATGCATTTAATATAAATATGAAACTCCCTTACAACCCTAAGTTTCTGCTCACAAAGGTCCCTAAGACCATTATCAGTACCAACAAACAAGAAGTTATTTTTCACCTTCTGATAATGCTTCTTAAGCCCCCTATACCCCAACTTATCACAAAATTGACGTATTGCACCCAGGCATATTGTGACACCCCCCTCGCTAGGACCGTCCTATACGAGTAGGGCTCATTTAACGATCTTGCTGAGTACTTGTTTTTCAATCAATACCCAACACAACAATCATTTATCGTATGATAGAATTGAGATGGGAATACAATGCCATTAGCTTACATAAAACTGTAGGGTAACAAACTATCCCAAGTACAACATTTCAAGTAGTGGTCTGCAATTTATTTAACAAGCTACTCTTCTATACGTGATAAAGGACTATGTACTAATGCACTGATCGCCGTAACCGAGTCCCCTCGACCCATGTCCTGAATCTGAGGCAATGAACAAAAAAAACTTGGGTGGTAAGTCCAAATAACTTAGTGAGGCCGGTCATAAATATGTACAGAATTTTAGTAGAACAGGACTCATAAAATATTAAAATATTAAAATATGATGTAGTGTGGAACATGTATTTTTGTAACACAATATCAAGACTGAACAATACCGATAGTGAGCCGTGAACAGTGTCTCCAACCTTATGACTACCCAAAAAAATAAAATATCATAAAATCCTTATGCCTCCCCTTTATGTCAAAGAGCGACCTTGCCAACGGTAAACGGTAGGTGTACCACGTGCCCGTGCAATACACCAAGCCAATCCCTATTACAATTAACCTCCAATTGTATGTAGGAATCAAGTCCAACAGAATGGTATCACGTAAGAAGGTTCTATCGATGGTCCGTTCCGCCCGATATAGCCTACTCACATGTACTTGGGCCCAAACTTTCCAAGGGCGTCCTCAAGGGTATCAATAGATCATATCAATACAAAATGGCACACAACATTTCAATAAAGCAATAGCTTATTTCAACACCAGGGATACATTAAAACATAATTAAAAGATGATATCCCAAGGGTGTTAACAAATCATTTTGAAACAGATACAATACTTTTCGGGTATAAATTAACTTATAATTCAAAAAAATACTTTGTCAAAATGTAGAGAGTAAGATATAATTCCAAAAGATTTGGATAGCATAAATCAGATAGGGTAGGCCATACGAATAATATTTATAACATATAGTTCAATGCCCCAGCAAGAAAGGTAAAAGGCACTCACCTAAGGAGTTTATCAAGTTTATAGACTTAGTTTGACTAGATCGACTTGTTACCCTGATTTTTAAGCATGTTTGAGGAAATATGGAGATATATAGAAGGCTAATCGGTATATATGTATGAAAAAAGAAGGGTTTATTGATACATATATGTGTGAGGAAGATATACTATAAAAAGAGAGTGTTTTGTGTGTTGAGAGTGGAGTGAGTGTGGATGTGTGTGTTCTAGGTGGGATTTTTGTGTGTGTGTGTGGAAAAATGAAGACAATGGCTCCTTTTTATAGAGTTTAGGGCAAGAAATAGGATTTTTATATTATAAGGTCAATTAATAATAAATGCATAGAATATAAGATAAGATAAGATAAGATAGGATAAGATAGGGTATAGATAAGATAGGATAAGGATAAGATAGGATAAGATAAGATAAGATATGGTAAGATAGGATAAGATAAGATAGGATGAGATAAGATAAGATATGATAAGATATTTTTGTAGTTATCCAGTTTGTTATGTTTATCAAGAATCTTATCAAGATCTTAGCATTTAAGAACATTTATTAGGAGCAAATGACATGAGGTAGGAGAAAATGACATTTTTGGATAAGTATATGTATATATATGATAAAACATGACCTTTTATATAATATATACATATAGATTCGAAAATACATGTATAAATAGGTATATTTTTTAAATATAAATATATTCATGCATATGACTTTATTACAAATAAATTAATAAATTGTAATTTTTGAAAACACATGTATATCCTTATATATATTTCTCGATTTATATATGTATTATAAATTCAATTGTTTTTGATAAACATAAATATCACATCACATAATTCATATATAAAATAAGGATCATATAAAATATGCATATAAAACATGAAATATAACTAATCATGCACATATATCATAAGAGCCGGTTTTGTTTTATATCGTTGCTAGACCAAAAAAATTAGGATTTCACACATATAACATCCAAATCCACACAATCAAACTTATAGACCTTACCACCCACAAAACTAGGCTTGTTGGTGTTCGTGAACTTGCCCCCGCAATGAATACTTAACGTCAAGAGCTTGCTATTTGGATCTGCAAGGAAAAATTTATTGTAAGTGGAAATAAATCACAAGCACCTACTAACTGACAATACTAATAAAGTGCAAATAAATACAAGTACTGTTGCAAACAAATCAATAGTTATAAAAAGGCCAAAAAACATTTAAAAAATGTCAAATGGGGAACAAGGGACCATATACACCCTTTTAAAGATTCCATTCAATCACAAAAGCACAAGACAAATAAAAAAAACCCTAACCAATGTCGAATCCTACCCAGCCCCACCATTTTTTTCGCTAAAACCAACCTATGAATAAACAATAGAACACACACACACACCCCCCATTATTCAGAAAAAAAAAAGAAAAGGGTCCTACTTACCATAATGTGGGGGAGGTAGAATATTTCGTTCCTCTTCTCAAAGTTGTGGCATTATCCTTTCAAGAATCAATCCAAAATAAGAAAATGAACATTGATTGGGAGGAAATTTGGGCAGTCGAAGTTAGGGATTACGATTTGAGATTTGGGGATTTTTTGGGTTTTTGTCGATTTAGGGATTCGTTATGAATGTGATAAGTGATTTTTGTTTTGAATAATAACCCCAACCAATATAATTTACATTATGTGATTTGCACGTGATTTAATTTTCCCACCTTCTTCTGAATACCTAGCACGATGACATGGCAGAAAATTACACATGATGCACACCTCATATATTACCTATCAAACTTCACCAATTTTACAACTGCCGATCGCGTACGTAGTCTAATTCCATCAAATTTTAGGCAACATTTAAAATTACGAGGCAAATTGTCCTACATGTGTGAAAATTTTGTAAGTTCCTATCCTAAAATTGAAATTAGGTAACTTAGTATCCCAAAATCGCAGAACATGCAATATAGTTCTATATATTGTAATTTTTCCGCAAATCAATCCCAATATCGGCAAAAGCAAGATTTTGAACAAACTTATAGAATTCGTCAACTTAACGGCAAATCAGATAAAGTCGTAATAATAATAATAATAATAATAATAATAAATATAATAATAATAATAAAGAAAAAAGATAGTCGAGAAGGCTACTTGTTAAAAGGTAGAAATTGTGGCAAGGTCGGATCCGAATCGGACTCACTTTTGTGAACGAACAGCAGCCAAAAAGAGAAAATGGTGACAGGGGATGAATGGGTAGCATGAGTAATAAGAAGGGGAGAAGTTACAACCCATGGGGTCGAATCAACCACCTTTACAATTCCATCGTAAGCTTCGCACCAAATCAGTTTTGACATGATCAGGGTGAAGAAATTCACTCAGACCCGAATAAAAAAAAGAGGAATGAGATAGAAGAGGTAGTGAGAGAAAGAGAAATCTAGAGAGAGAAGAAGATATGATTTTATTATGATTAAAAAACTATTTTCTATTACAGGAAGTTCTCCCTTTTGTACCTTTGATCTAACCAACTAACTACTTCTTCAAACTAATAATCTAACTAATAACCCTTATGAAACGGCGTCGTTACAACTTAATCATGCAACATTGTTTTGACAAAATCGTATTATCCTTCTCTTACAAAGTTCTGTTTATTCATTTTCATGTTTTCTTGACTCCTGACTAAAGGTAACACTACCCCGGAGGGGGGGGGGGACCGACTTGTCCTCAACACAAGAGAGAGGGAAACTGCTGCGTAATGGTATGGATGATCTTCCCAAGTAGACTCAACTTCTGGTAGGTGTGACCAATAGATGAGCAATTGAGGTATTGTTTCGCTTAACTATTGGGCGAGTGAGGATACATACCGGCTGGACAAGGACTTTCCCTTCCTTATCAAAAGGTAGTAAGGCTGGAGTGACTTGATCAGTGGAGCCAACGTGACGTTTGAGCAAAGAGACATGAAAGATAGGGTGAATGCGAGCCGACGAAGGTAGTTGGATCTTGTATGCTACTTGACAAACACGTTCAATAACCAAAAATGGACTTGCAAACTTGGGGCTGAGTTTCCATAAAGGGCTTTTGTGTAAGGAATGTTATCTGTAAGGCTTGAGCTTAAGGTAGACCCAATCTCCCTTAGAAAATTGTCGGTCTTGGCGATGCTGATTGGCATGTTACCTCATCCATTCTTGAGCTTGTTGAAGGGCCCCCTTGATGGCATGATGGGCAACAACTTTGTCTTAGAGCAATATCTCCACTCCCACCACTGTAGTGTTTGAATGGTTAGGCCCTAAAGCTAACGGGGGTTTGTAACCATAGAGGGCTTCAAATGATGACATCTTTAGGGAAGTTTGGTAAGAGGAGTTGTACCAGCACTCAACCTAATACAGCCACACAACCTACTTTTTGGGAGAGGCACCACAGATGCACCTCAAGTACACTTCCAAGTACTGATTGACTCGTTCGGTTTGACCATCTATTTGAGGATGGTAGGATGTGCTAAGATGTTGTTGCACACCTAAAGAAATGAACAATTCCTTCCAAAAGTGGCTTACAAAGATCTTATCACAGTCAATTATGACACTTTGAGGTAAACCATGCGGTTTATAAATGTGATGTAAGAAAATAAGTGCAAGTGTTGATGCAATGAATGGATGGTAAAGTGCTATAAAATGTGCATACATTGTTTACCAATCTACAATGACCCAAATTGCGTTCTTCCCTTTTGAGAGGGGCAATTGTTCAATAAAAAACATTGTGATATGATGCCAAGCTTGTTCAGGTACAGGAAGGGGCTAAATTAACCCCGGGCTCCTTTGGTTTTCATGTTTACACAATTGGCACACTGGGAATTGCTTAACTTGATGTTGCACTGCTTGCTTCATGTCAGGTCAATAAAAGAGGGTTTTGAGCCTCTGGTATGTAGCTTGCTCCCCTGAATGCCCCCCTTCCCCAGAAGCATGCGTGTAGTCAATGATTTGCTGCCTCAATTGAGCACCCACCACTATATACAACCTCTTTTTGTATCTTAACACCCAACCAATATACGTATAGAATAAGACATTATAGGGACAGAAAGTAAGTTCTCCTATTATTATTTTGCACTTTCTCATCAAACTCGTAGCTAGCTTGGAGCTCCCCTACCTAGGGAGGTGTCACCATGCTTATAGCACAACAACTTCGACTTTCTAAATCCCTATACGAGAGTGCGTCCGCCACTTTGTTTTCACTACCTTTTTTATATTCTATTTTATACTCATATCCTAGGAGCTTAGTGAGATACTTTTGCTGCAAGCGTGGAAATTTTTTGTTCAAGAAGGAATTTAAGACTTTGTTGGTCAGTTCTAATGATGAAAGGGTTGTGCAACAGATAAGGTCTCCATTTTTCAATGGCTAGGAGAATGGATAAGAACTCTTTCTCATAAACAGAAACACCTAGACCTAGCTTGGAGCTCCCCTACCTAGGTAGGGACCAAGAGCATTGCTAATAAAAGCTAAGGGATGGTAGTGTTGCATCAATATAGCCCCAAGGCCAAAATAGCTAGCATCAGTCTCTACAATGAAGGGTTGAGAAAAATCAGGTAAGTGTAAAACTGGAGGTGTGGTCATGGCTATTTTGAGAAGCTCAAAGCTTGTGTTGTTGCAGGAGTCCAAATAAAGTAGTTCTTTTTTGTCAATTCAGTGAAAGGTTTCACAATCAGACCATAACCCCTAACAAATTTGCTGTAATATCTAGTAAGGCCTAAAAACCCTCTAAGTGATTTAACGGACTTAGGCATGGGCCAATCTAACATGGCTTTGATTTTTTCTGGATTCACCTCTACTCTTCTCCAATAATGATATGCCCAAGGTAGTTAATTTTGTCTTGACCAAAGCTAGTGCATTAGTAAGCCCAAAGGGTATTACTTTGAACTCATACAACACTGAAGCATTAGCAAATGCAATTTTGGAAATGTCACTAGGGTGCACTCTAATCTGATGGTACCCTGCTCGAACATCTATTTTAGAGAAAATCTTTGCTTGATGAAGTTTATCAAGCATGTCATCGATGAGAGGTATAGGAAAATTATCCTTGACAGTCAAGGAATTTAGTTTCATATAATCTACATAGAACCTCCACGTACCATCTTGCTTTTTGACTAACAAGACTGGGGAGGAGTATTGGCTATTGCTTAGCCGAATGATACCGTTCTACAACATTTCCTTAACTAACCTCTCAATTTCCATTCTCTGAATGTAAGGGTATATATAAGGGTGTTGTTTGAATGGGGTTACTCTCTCCCTAAGAGGGATCCTATGGTCATGACTTCTAGGTGGGGGTAGCCCTTTAGGTTCAACAAAGACTTGTCTATATTTAGTCAAAAGGGGTTTAACCTCCTCTATGGTTTTGTATCCTTCAGAACTAGTAGTAGTGGTCATCATGCATAGACAACCAAACACAGCCCTACTCCACTTCTTAATGACCTTCTGTACTTGTTTCCCCCTAATCATAAGTCCTATCCCTAGTTGAATTTGCTCATGAGTCTCCTCCTATCCCTCTACCGATGACCTATTCTTCTCTAATAGCTCTCCAACCCACTACTCCACTGCATCTAACCAGCGTTATCCATCACATTACCCTTCGCCATCAGTTTTGAGCACAGCATGCCCAAGAATTGTGGTCTGAGGCCAATTTGTTACTGCTCAAGGGGTCGAATCAACCACCTCTGCAATTCCGTCGTAAGCTTGGTTCTAGATCAATATTGACGGGATCAGGGTGAAGAAATTCACTCAGACCCGAATAGGAAAAGAGGAATGAGAGAGAAGAGGCAGTGAGAGAAAGAGAAAGCTAGAGAGAGAAAGAAGATATGATTTCATTATAATCGAAAAATTGTTTTCTATTATAGGTAGTTATCCCTTTTATACCTTTGATCTAACAAACTAACTACTTTTTAAAACCAATCAATCTGAATATTGACCCTTATGAAACGGCATCGTTACAACTTAATCATGCGATCCCCACTTCAATAGAATCGTATTCTCCTTCTTTTACAAAGTTGTGTTTATTTATTTTTCACGTTTTCTTGGCTCTTGATTGAATATAACAATTTTTTTCTTTCTCTTCTTAGTTTGATTCTTGTACCTATCACAAATGGAATGATTTTTATTCTTGGGGAAGAAGAATCCACTATTAAAAAGGTTTCTTGAAGAGATAAATTCAAAATTTGATTTCCAATGATTATTATATAGAGCCCTGATATGCGTACGAAAGTTAAAGAGATACCCATGAGGCCATGACAGAATTTCTATATGAAGGGACTTTATTTTTGTTAGGAGTAATTTTAAAAGGCAGGAGTTTTAAGAATACCCACGTACTTCAGCAAACAACTGGTTTCGAGAAAAGGACACCCATGACGTATATGACAAAAAGGACACTATCCTGCAAGAGCCTTCCCGGTACTCTCCTAGTCGGGCTTGCCCAACTATGAGAGTAGAGGGAAGGGATGATACTATCCATTTGTATTAAAAATTAGGCCTAGATAATTCTGGTGAAAAAGAGAAGCCCAATAAGGATTTCTTTGAGCTTGGTTCAGGAGGCACTTTCCTACATGTTGGCCCAGGAAGTCATCCAAAAGTCCAAACCGATTTTCCTATCCAGAAGCCCATACCTTTCTCTAAAAATGTGGAAAAATCAACCATTGACTAAGTAACATTATCACATGCTAAATGTGGTGGCTTGAATGGATACATATTGTGACGGCCTGATAATCCTTAATATTTAAATAATTGATATGTTAATCTTATGTCCTTGAAAATGTCAATTTTTTTTTACATTTTGTTTCATATTTTAGTTGGATTTTAGAATTGGAACGGTAAAGTGCCAATTTTTGAAATTCGATTACCACTCTTGGAAAAATTCATCTATTAAATAATTAAAAGTTTTCAAAATAATATAACTAATTATTCTAGACTTTTATGCATGGAGAAGATCAATTTTGAATAAATTACATGATTTTTCAAATTTTAGAAGAGTTAGACATTCTAACACAATTTTCGAAATTCTAAGTCCTAAATTGCAATTTTCAAAAGTATAACTAAAACATTTTTAATTTCTGAGAAATATACATATAATTTCAGATTTATAAACATTAAATTTCATAATTTTGGGATTTTTTCTAAATTAATTATGAATTTTCGGATTTTATGCCCAAAAACCCTAATTTTATGCTCTAAAACCCTAATTTTTGGTTTTTACAAAAATAAATAAATACAAATTCGAATTTTTAATGAAATAAAGATATGATTTCAGATTTTATAAGATGAGGACAATCAAAATCAGATTTTATCAGATTTTATTTGATTTTATCTGATTTTGTGTTAATATTTTATTAAAATATCCTACACTAATACAAGATGAATTTCTTCTAGAAATTGTGCACTTGTGTGGTCTTCCATTCATCTAGATTCATGACTCATGGATTAGGGTTACACCAAGGCTAGAAATAGAGGAGGGAGGTGGAAGATTTCATTTAATTTGGCATTTAATTCTAAGCCTAGTAGGGAGATTTGCATTAAATGGAAAGATTTGCATTTATTAAACCTTGGTCCCCAAGTCTTGCCTTCTACCCTCATTCTCCACTATAAATAGGACCTCCCACACATTTCTCCACCCCAAAAACGTCAACACACATACACACACTATACTCCCTCTAGTTCTTCCACAAACACACAAATCCGGCCTAAAAACACACCCTCACACTTACTCTACTCTCAACACCCAAAACACTTCCTATTTATAGCCTATCTTCCACCCACATATATGTACACACAAGCCCTTCTATTTTCATCCATATATACCTAATAACCTTCCATATAGCCCTTTATACACCCTCTTTTTCCTAAAAACATTTGAAGGTAGAATTATTACCTTTCTCATAAGTAGTTTAGGCAACATGATCTTAGTTTATTTTCATAAGTAAGGCTTTAACTTGAGTTTACCCAAATAATGGTAAAATACCAAGTAATTGCCTATGTTCACATGTTTAAGATTCTATGCATGTTAATATCATGATAGTTGTTCTCATGTTGTTATGCTTTCATAAAGATATATGCATGAATATGATATGTTTATTTATGCTCTTTATAATCTATGTGTTATGAGAAAGTTATTTCTCAATTGTGTGTTGGGCCCAAATACTGCGGAATGGATGTGGCTGAGTTCCGCCGGGACATTCTATCGGAGATGCCGGTAATAAGTGTTCCAGCCCTCCATCTCCTAATCCCTCCTCATATGGACGGAGTGTTCCATGTGAGAGTGGGTCGTAGTAATTCGGCATATGCCCGGGATATGACCACTGGTGTGACTCGGTTGGGTTTGGTGGAATTGCGGAGTGACTCGGTTGGATAATTGATTGTTTGATCGTGGTGGGAGTTATAAGGTATTACGTCACTATGTTTGACGAACAGGGAGTATTATGTGATCTTACATGTCTATGTGCAATTATCACACACTTGCACCTTATGTGATTGTGTAATAGTTCTACTCAACTGTTGTGTTGAAACGTTTTATGAATATTCTTTTAAGCAAGGATATTAGACCAGAGTGCGCAGCGGAAGACCACCAGGCATTACGACGTTTTACAGTTACTTTTGTTTTATTATTTTATAAAATGTAACTTTTGTATTTTGGAAATATATTTATGTAAATTATTTATTGTCATAAAATAAAAGGGTATTTTTCCGGATCGTGACACATATCATATAACATTAATTATGCCCCCATTATCTCAACAAACCCCTAACCACCCCCAGTCTCAGACAAGTGGTTCCTACAAACCCGAGGGCGGGTATGGCCCTGGGTCTATAAAAGGCCTTCGCCTCCAAAAGGTAGAGACTAATTAATTTCGTACACATTTTTGACATATTCTTGCGCTCTTTACGGCTCTCTACTATTTTTACTAGCAATATTGGTTGGAATTTTATTTAGTTGGACATAGTGTTACTAATTCAAGTTTTAATCAATTTTGTTTTAAAATGTAGATAAAATACGTGGACAATTTTGATAATTAAAAATGATGCAATATTGTGGTTGTTATTTATTCAATTTTTTTATACCGGCAAAGTTGCAAATACATGTAAATTAAAAAAAAATTGTTAGATTCACATAGGTCACGGGACATATGCACAGTGGAATATCAAAATTTAATTTAAAAACATACAACATATTATATGCTGATAATGTTATCTCATGGCTATTGTGACACAAATCAATTATGCAAATTACACAACCACATCATTTAATAGGTTGAGTAATCTAATTACCTTTTAGCACTCCTATTGTTGTAGGATAAAGAGCATATTAAAATACGCAATTCACATTCGTAGATTGTCATGAACGATTCACGCTTTCGTAGGAATCCAATCGTCTTCCCTCCAAGTATATTCACACGTTAACCGCACAATAGGTTTAAATCCTATGCAAGACTTGGACTTAAACCATAGTATATATGAATCTTAATTCTAACTCTTTAGTATATTGGGCTATAGAAAAAGGGTGAATATCCTTTAACTTGTTCTTAATTTATTGTTTATGAAGTAAACATAAACCATGAACAAAATAATGAATGAGAGAGAAAACGTAGGAAGGGAAAGAGAGAGAAACATGACAAACTATTTTTGTCATTTATATTTTGTGTGTACAATGAGGACCAAATAGGGAAGTATTTATAGCCTCTCCCATATACGTATCCTTGCGAGAGAAGGATTCTCAATTGTTCTTTATCTCTTACTCTCTAATTCAAATCTTAATTGATTTCTATTTATCTCTTATTTATAGAATTCATCTTTTAACGATAAGATTTATCTCATAGTCTTATAGTCAAATTGAAATTGTAGAATTAAATTTGAACATTAAATTGATTTAATTATAATTTCAATTTAATCCTCAAATTAAAATCATATTTCAATTTGGTCCATAATTGAAATCTTATTACAATTTAGTTCTTAAATCAAAATCCAATTTCAATTTAGTTCTAAATTAAAATCTTAGTTCAAGTAATAAAATAATGGAAATCTAATTTCAAATTAATTTCTTCTTCCTAAATCAATTTCCTCAAATTGATTCATATCCACCAATTAATGAGATAAGTCAGTTGAATTAGCTATCAAATCAATTGATCTCATTAATCACTTCACTTTGATTAATCATTGTTAATCCATTTATATATTTAGGCGGTTGGTCAACTATTGTTTGTGACCTCTTAGGTTCACCAATCGATTAGCGATAAACTTGCATTCAAAACAATATCTTAGATAATAAAATTATCTGTGATCAATTAAACTCCTTTAATTAATCACCATTTTTTTAGAATCCTTTCTAATTAATGGTCCCCATCCATCATTGTTGATGTCTTGCAACAAGCCTACGAATACCTAGTCAATAGGTGAAGTATTAGTGTGAACCTTTCTACTTATGACTTACTGTGCAAATACGGTCTTTTCGTTGTCTAGCTTCCTGATTGGGGTCGAGGACATGGGTCATAGGAAATCCTACTAACCTCAATGCTTATATTCTTTGCAAGTGGTTTATTTGACAATTGGCTTAGAAAACTCATTCTCTAATCATTGTCCTCTACCTTGCGCACGGATTTTAATGGACTAATTACAAAATAATATATGGAATACTTACTCGCTCAACTAGGCCAGCAATGAATCCTTTATTAACTTTTACTAGTCTTCATATATGGAGACCTATCCCCACATAAGAGCATGAAGACTCGCCATGGAGCTGGCACCCATATCAAAGTATAAATGCCCATATACAAGGCTACTATGAATATAACGCCCCGGTAACCCATGTTTAATATAATTTACAATTAAAGCATGTAATGAAAATAAACTTAAAAGAAAACATAATATCAAAAGACTTGATAGAGTAATGATCTATCGTGAGTACAAAGCCGGGCAATTATTTAGTTACAAAGTACATAAGATTGAGTGCACAAGCAACAAGCACGCAGCTGGGAAAAAAAAACAGCTCTCGTCCCAATAAAAACCTTCAAATTGTTCCTTTTCTTCGGCCTCATTGCTAGCCTCAGGTTCGTCTAAAACATATCAGGTGAGCACATTCAACAGATAGTTGAGTAAAAACATTACTTAATCACATAAGGTGGTCGTGTGTGATTTGCACATAAACACATATTTCACTTTGCACATATACATATGGTTTTCTTATTTCAAACCTTTCTCGTCACCTAACAGTGACCCTTATGACTACCCCGGCCGAATTTTACAACCAGCACATTACTCCCGCCTGCCTTATCCTTCAATGGTCGTACCTCGGGTGTTACGCCAAATTTTTCCTATGACCCTCTCTCTTGAGTAGATCTCTCCGTCTACCCAAGGGGGGACTAGGAGATGGAGAGAGTGAGAACTCTTACAGCCGGCTACCCCATTGGTATGTCCCGGCGGAACTCACCTAAACCACTGCGATATATTTCGGGCCCGTTTCACATTCACAATATACGCACATAGCATAATCTTGGAAGTCTTGCTTCTATATTTCAACATTTTATTCCAACATCTTAAACGAATATCATTAATATAAAATGAAATTAATAGAAGAGAATATTTCATAAACTATACATACATATCTATATATATAGTATGAAAATTAAACCAAAATCTAATCAAACCATGATAGTATGCATATATATATGTACACGGCATCACATACATATATATACCTATATATATATATGTCGACTAAAACTATAAATAACATCAATATATGGAGATAGGTATATATACGTATAAAATATATATGTATATATATATTTATATATATTTAGACTAAACATATAATTAAAATAGAAACTTAGACTAAACATAATAGAAATTTAGATTAAACACATAATTAACCCATAAGTCTAGATTAACCATATAATTACCCACAAATATATTTATATACATATACGTACATCATATATATATATATACATAATATCAACTAACTCAACATAATTATATATATATGTACGTATTATATATATATCTATACAAATATGCAACTATATATATACGTATGATATATATATACACACAAATATCAAAAAATATAGTTTGGTAACTTTAAGTAATATATTTTTGTGAAAATAGTATATCTTTTCCAAAACTCATACTTTTCCTAGAAACATATTATTTCACCAAATAATATGAACATAATTTCAAGTATACTATATTAAAACCAAATTAGTAGTATAGTATATTTTATGAACAACTAGGCATATAAGGATCACATAGCACTTCATAGAAACTACATATTTCCTATAAGTTCACATGCTAAAACATAGTTACAATTAAAGATATGCTAGGTAAAGAGAACTATTTTTCATGGCTTCATTTCAAGCATGAGAGAAGTAGTGAAACTAGCATAACCTCTTGAACTCAAGAACCAACACATACTTTACCATTCCAAAGACAATTTGCACATGAAGCACATAACATAATAAGTAAATTCATACTAAAATCAACTAGATAAGCTACTAAACCATGAGTATTGGAGCAAGCTTGACAAGAACTTTTACTCATGAGCATTGAAGCATGCTTTTAGCAAGAACTTTTACTCATGAGCATTGACGCATGTCTAAGCAAAACTCTTCCTCAAGGTATCCTAATAACCCTCTACTTATGAGATTAAGCAAGGTTTCTACCTTCTTTCTCTTTCTTTTTGGGTGTAGTGAATTGTGGGGTAAAAGAGTAGGAAATTAGAGTCACTACTAAAAAAACTGTTTTTAGTGACTGAATTTTGTGACCGAACACATTCGGTCACAAAAAATGGAGAGTTGTGACCGCTTTTGTGATCGATTTCACAAAAGAATGAAAATATCTTTGTGACTAACAAATCGATCACTAAAATGCAAATATCGGTCACGAAAAACAAAAATAATAAAATTTTAATTAACTTATATTTAAATTACTGTAGATTTTTTTTAAAAAATATCAAAATGAAAATTAATTAATGTTATAACAGATTTGTGACCGAAAATTCGGTCACAATTTCGATCAAAGAGGCTAGGATTTTGTGACCGATGTTTCGGTCACAATTTCCCCTCAAAGGGCTAGGATTTTATGACCAAAAAATCGGTCACAAAATGCTAGCCTCTTTTGAGGGAAATTGTGACCGAATTTTCGGTCACAAAATCCTAGCCCTTTGAGGGGAAATTGTGACCGAAAAATCGGTCACGAAATCCTAGCCTCTTTGATCGAAATTGTGACCGAATTTTCGGTCACAAGATCCTAGCCTCTTTTGAGGGAAATTGTGACCGAATTTTCGGTCACAAAATCCTAGCCCTTTGAGGGGAAATTGTGATCGAAAAATCGGTCACAAAATCGTAGCCGCTTTTGAGGGAAATTGTGACCGAATTTTCGGTCACAAAATCCTAGCCCTTTGAGGGGAAATTGTGATCGAAAAATCGGTCACAAAATCGTAGCCGCTTTTGAGGGAAATTGTGACCGAATTTTCGGTCACAAAATCCTAGCCCTTTGAGGGGAAATTGTGACCGAAAAATCGGTCACAAAATCCTAGCCTCTTTGATCGAAATTGTGACAGAATTTTCGGTCACAAGATCCTAGCCTCTTTTGAGGGAAATTGTGACCGAATTTTCGGTCACAAAATCCTAACCCTTTGAGGGGAAATTGTGATCGAAAAATCGGTCACAAAATCGTAGCCTCTTTTGAGGGAAATTGTGACCGAATTTTCGGTCACAAAATCCTAGCCCTTTGAGGGGAAATTGTGACCGAAAAATCGATCACAAAATCCTAGCCTCTTTGATCGAAATTGTGACCAAATTTTCGGTTACAAAATCCTAGCCCTTTGAACGATATTGTGACCGAATTTTCGGTCACAAAATGCTAGCCTCTTTTGAACGAAATTGTGATCGATTTTTCGGTCACAAAATTCTAGCCTCTTTTGAGGGAAATTGTGACCAAAAAATCGGTCGCAAAATGCTAGCCTCTTTTGAGGGAAATTGTGACCGAATTTTCAGTCACAAAATCCTAGCCCTTTGAGGGGAAATTGTGACCGAAAAAATCGGTCTCAAAATCCTAGCCTCTTTGATCGAAATTGTGACCGAATTTTCGGTCACAAAATGCTAGCCTCTTTGAAAGAAATTGTGACCGAATTTTCAGTCACAAAATGCTAGCCTCTTTTGAGGGAAATTGTGACCGAATTTTCGGTCACAAAATCCTAGGCCCTTTGAGGGGAAATTGTGACCGAAAAATCGGTCACAAAATCCTATCTTCTTTTAAGTAGAATTTTGACCGAAAAATCGGTCATAAAAACCTATCCTTGTTAAGTGAAATTGTGACCGAACAATCGGTCACAAAAAACTATCATATTTGAGGCGAATTTGTGACCGAAAAATCGGTCACAAAAACTTATCCTTGTTAAGTGAAATTGTGACCGAAAAATTGGTCACAAAAACCTATCATATTTGAGGCAAATTTGTGACCGAAAAATCGGTCACAAAATCCTATCTTAATCATTAATCATTATTAATTTAAGGCCCTATCTTTTTTTTTTAATAAGGCCCTATCTTTTTTTTTTTTTTGAAAAGTACTGTCTAACATGAACATTAATAAAAATACGATAGCAATAAATCATGTATTATTTGTTGAGATTATTGATACAAATTTTCAGTTTATTTTGCCCTATCTAGTGTTTTGGGAGAAAATTTAGAAGAGTGTGTGAAAGTGTGTGTTGTAGCCGGTTTTTTTTGCTAGGGAAAGAGAAGGTGGGATTTTGTCTTGTTTATTTTAATGAGAGGAAGAATGAATCAGATTTTTGTTAAGGTCATTTTCTTCATTAATGCCATTTTACACCTAAGTGAATTCATTAAATGAATTCTTCCAAGTGGGGGATCTAATTTAGGCTTGGTGTGCATGCTAGTATATGATTCACAAGCTACATAAATATGAGCCATGCAACAATATTTATTTATGGTATATAAGAGAAGATTTTTCTTGCATAAATATCATAAAATAGGTTAAAATCTATAATTTATATTTTGCCCTCAATTAAAATCCGAAAATTAGGGTTTAATTCATTAAAATTCAAAAATTATACTTATAATTTTAGGAAATAAATTATGGTAATTAAAAATTCGAAATTTTTATTTTTATTTGGAAGTTTATAATTTTATTGGGAATTTATGCTTTAATTTGAGCAAAATTCGAAAATTGAGGAAATTAAATTCTAATTTTGAAAAATATATTTTCCAAATCATAATCGTCTAGGATATGTAATTATTAATTATTAAGGAATAAAATACATTTTTGAAAAAATATTATTTGTAGAGAAAGTAAATTTATAAATTCGTATAAATAAGAAAACAATTTAGGAAGCTTAATGATTTTAGGAAATTATTTTTCCTAAATATATATATAATGGTAGGAGAGATAGCCAAATATACAATTATATATGAATGGTAAAGATTAATACACACTTTGTTAGGTAAAATACTAAGAGTGAAATTGTACAATTAGTCTTTCTTTTTACTACATTTTACATGAAAGTGACATAAATAGGTAATTAAACTAATAGAAGACATATTTAACTAATTATATGTATTATTTTTAGGTGTATTTTCGGATATATATATATATATATATATATTTTTTTTGATTACATTATTTCAAAAATATTAAAATTGTGAAGTAAATAATTACTTCTAATAAATGTATAGTTTCTAAAATAGTAATTAGTATTAATTTCGAAATTAGGGAAGAAAATAAAATAAAATTTCATGATATGGAAACAATTGTACCAATAAGAAAATTAAAACCGACAGTTTAGGGTTGTAGGTGGTTTTCGGAAAAAATTTGAGGGGAAAATCGCAGGTTTCAACTTCACAAATAACAAGTCACATTTTTAATAAATGCATGTAATGCAATGCACATTTATTCACAATAAAAGGGTTTTCTTATAAAATAGTAAACATATTTCATAATTCCAAATTTAAAATAACGTGGTTTACCGGGTCGTCACAATGAAATTTCAAGTCTAAGGACTAGTCAAAGTACATCATAAGCTTGGAAACATTCCTAGTTCTTTTATTCTCATTTAGGAGCTTCCATGTGGGATCCTTAGTGAACGCATTTCCTAATGAGCACTCATTTATGTATATGAGTGTCACTACACTTGATATCCATGAAACCAAACATCCTTCCATTTGAGATACGTCGTAAATGCAAATTTTTTAGTGAGTCAAGTTGATACCCCGGTTTCAATTACACTCAATGACTTGATGTAATTTTGATCACGCCTTAAAGACTTTTTTCAAGACTTCCATCTCTATGCAAAGTCAAGTCTCATAGTTTTAATATGATCATGGAGATTCAACCACGTGCATTAAAGATAAATAATGTAACTAATGCTATGCGATGAAGGTGGCAATAAACTACGAAACTTTCAATTTATTATTTCATCGAATAGACTGTTTGATACAAAGAGTAATTAATAAGATAAAACATATTAGCTTATTGGGTACTACTCTATCAAAAATCAATCTCTCTCTTCAAATCCCAACGGCAATGGTTGTGTTGGATCTGTCAGTATGCTAGTTAATTTATTGTAATTGTTTGCTTTATGGGTGCATAATAGCTTATTTAAATAAATAGCTACTAAATCATATGTTGATCATATTTCAAGCTCATCTTCTTGCCAAATGAAGGTAATGCTGATTATCCTATGTGCGACCTTATCAACATTAGGACCATCTCATCTGACATTCAGAAGATACGTCATACTTTTTGCTATGAAGATAGTGAAATTATTTGCAACATACCACTAGGTCAGTTTAGGGAGGTACCTTAGCCTTCATGCCCTCGATCAAACTATCCTATAAACTGACCGACTAGATGGACTAATAGAAAAGGAGTAGCCCTACCCTAAAAGAGCGTTGTATGAGAATGGGCAAACCCTAGCTTCCTTGGGTTTAGATCTAGAATACATAAGGATTGAGTCTACCTACGCTAGAATCTTTTACCATCGGTTCTTACTCGAAGGGGATATGTGATCTATGAAGAAAGAGTGCTGTCAAACTAAGATCGAAATGATTGGCACTTTACGAAGAGTGGCATTTTCTCGGTTTGTAGCTAGGCCTCGTCGAATGCATGAGAGACTGTGAGCAAACGGAAAAGGCTTTGGAACATTCGAGTGCTGCTTAAGATTTGGTTGTTTGCCTAGAGACTTTGGTTCGGAATTTTACCAACAGCTAGGAACCTATGTTCAAAAAGAATCGCACTCGATGCTGGATGCCTCCACTATGGCTATAGAGAGAATATTAGCACATGCCTTATCATTTTGAATAAAGTTCATCCGTTTCTCAAAAAAAAAAAAAAAAAAAAAAAAACCTCAACCATTTTATTGTTGTAATCCAAGGTTGAGTGTTCGAGCGGAATACGTATAGCCATTTATTCGGGATTAAGCATCTCTTTTCCATATCAGTTATTGTTCAGCATGTATTGTGTTTCAATTGCTGTGTTGGTTTCTAAATAGGAACATCTCTATCAACTTAATTTGGATGGTTGCATCTACAAGTATCGTTCACTGATTTAGGTCCTCATCGCAAAAGCTTCATACTGCGTTCTATTTCAACTAAATATTTAGCAAGAATAATGCTTGCACAGTGTTATATAATCCCCATATGAAAAAGGACACCGAACAATTCTAGACTTCACGCAAGTCCACAAATATGTAAATATATATATATTAAATCCCGTCCGTATTTTAAATGTTAAATTCTTGAGGGGGTTATGTCGATTATTTTTCATTGCATTAGTCGAGAAGCAGACTACAGTCATCCCGTTTCCATTGATTTTTCATAGGTCCGCATCACTAATGAAGTGACTAATACATGTTTGACTTTAGAAAATACAGAACACAATATCAATATCTGCGGCATTCGGAGTTTTCCATTCTCACGATTCAAATTCGCAATAGAAGGAATGTAGTCAATATTTTGCAAATGGATTGCTCGGGAAACATCGTTGCGCTATCGGGTGTCATTGACCAACAATAATTTTTAATTTTTTGGGCGGTACAATCTGCATTCTATCAGTAGCTCAGTAGACATCACTTTATCTAATATGCAGACACCAACTTACTGGTCTAGGGGCACCTTCACTGGTCTATATATAATAAGGAGTATTTTTGTCAAGTTCAATATATACTATTTTGATTAGCAGGGGATAAATGGCCGTTTGAAAGTATAGAGGAGTAAACGTTACATATGCCAAAGTACCCTATTAAATATTTAGGCTTCCTTTTCTCTTTTCAACTAACTCAAATTTTTAGATGGCGTGGGCGCGGGCGCGGGCGTGGGCGTGGACCTTCAATATGGCACCAAACGAGGCTAAACACAAGCTTTTGCAGAATTATCTCAATTACTAGCTAAGGCTTCACAAAATTAAGTCACCCAATAATATTTGAACACAAATTTCTACAAAACTTGTTTGCTCTAAAATATGGATCCCTATATTTTGATATATCAAACATTAATGGAAAAACAAAAGGAAACAAATTATATAATAAACAAATCAATATGGCACAGTAGCAGTCACTGTTCTGTGTCTCGGATCTGTCAAAGCTGTCTCCACGTTGACAAAGCCAGCTTCCTTCATTGTCCCTTCAAGGTCAGTCAGATAGTATTCATCCAGAAAAGGCTCTGTGCTCTTCATCAAAGTGAACAGCACAGGGGGTAGTTCCTAGATACATGCAAACCAAACAAACCGTGAGAATCAAGGGTGAGAAATTAGTTTAATAACCATTTCAACATTTTTCACTTGTTTTTTATATTGGTAAACTTTTGTTGCATCAAAAGTGCATAGCAACAAGAAAAAAGAAAATCAGCAACGATCGACCAAGTGGCATTGTAAAAGTTGGTATCAGTATTAATATCAATTGTATACATTAATAGATCAAACATTTCATCTTGTCACAAGAATGATTTTAACCAAGTTAAGGGTGACGAAAATAAAATAAAGATGTTACTAATATTGACAATTATTGACACCCTTTATACTGATAAATTAATAATGTCATGGAACATAGTGGCAATTTACAAAGAGAAAATATTGCCATTTAATAAATATGAATAGTGATAAAATAAAAGCTAGCATCCCTTAATATATAAAAGCACCGTAAAGCCAGACTGAATGTTACCTGAAGAATCTTCGATTTTGGCTGCAAAGAGTAAATAAAAAAAAAAAAAAAATGAAGTTCGCAATATATTCGACTTGATAATGTTATATCTAAATAATATGGTTTAGAATTCAATTTCTTTGCTGATTACCGAATTGTCGGTGACAGCAAAAGTGCCTCCAGGTCTAAGCAGGCGGAACGCTTCCGTCACCATATTCCTGATTGCTCTTTGAGGGCACTCATGAAACTGCATTCATTCGAGGTAAGCACATGAAATATATGTAATAAGCTCTCATGCCTCAGCAAATAGTATTATATCTTGTGAAGTAGGCCAAACTCATAACACCTCTATTTTTTGTCTGCTTTCAGGTTTTAAGAGATCATAAACTCAAAAACCAAAAACACAAATATAGTTTCTAGGCAAAGTTGATCCCAAAGGTCCTCTTAAAACTACTACAAAGAGTCCCCATTGAACCCTTTTTGTTACTTAAATTGAATAAGAAACAGAAACCCAGAACTAAAAAGAACAAATTACCATATTGAATAAAAAAACACTACAATCCCTAGGACATATTTGATTACATCTTATATGTACACTCCAGAAAATTACTTTATAAGTATATTTGATTTGATATTAGATTTTTTATGAGTCGTGTGGCTTGATATTCAACTTGAATTTCAAATTCCACAACATAGTTCATAGCAATCTCACATGTGATGTGAATTTTGCGAATTTCAATTAAGAGAAATTTTATTCCAAAACAAACACACATACCAAATGCCTAAAATGTGGGGTCCACCAATTTAAGGAATTTAATATTTTATATTTCTAATACAATATTAAACATGTTTCAAATGTTTTATCCAGGACAAGCGCACAGCTTAGTGGTAAGCTTCTCCACTTGCAAACAGATTGATAGAGTGTTCCAGTTCCAAAGAGGTAGTTCGGAAACTAGCAAAGTGAAAAGAAAATAGACAAGTAAATAAATAAAGAAGACACGACAACAACAACAAGAACAACTGCCTAACGCTTTGTCCACCTAGTGTTGCCAAACCTACCAAATGGAAGGCAACCCATCAAAAAACATGAATTTTGAATTACAAACACTAATTACAGTTTCATGTATTTGAGTGTAGGAATAGATTATTTTGACACTTTATAATGTTACAATAAATACATTATAGTTAAAATCTGGCATGGCTTATTGAGACATTTTTTACAATGTCACAATAGGTGTACAAATGTGATATTTTAAAAAGAGACAAAAAATGTGTCAAATTTGATCATTTTTTTTAATAATGCACAGTCGGAGCAAAGAATTGGACAAAGAGGAGTAGTAGCATATTTTCTAATCTTAAATTCATACATAAAAAGCGTCATTTCTAAAATTTTCAGATCAACTATTATACTCTCCGATCAAAACTTTAACAGAAAACATGGTACTCCAGATAAGAAGAGGTATAAGTGGCTTACCACATATGAAATCGAAACAAGGTCAAAAGATTTTGAGGGCAAGCCCGTATTTTCACCATTCCCATGGATCCACCTTATTGGTTCTCTTTTCTGGTTTCTTTTCTTATCCTTATACTGAGCAACAGCTACAAAGTAAGGAGATAAATCTAGTCCCTGCACAATATGACCAAGTAAAGTTACACTGTTTTTGAATTTTCTACTACTTAAATCACAAAAACCATAGTATCCTTGGATAAATGAACTCATAGTTTGCCCAATGAGGCTTTGCTTAATAGTAAGGTAGAGGCCCCATAACTTCAAAGTTATGAGTTCGATTTCCTATGAATGAGGATTTTATGCTACTTTAATTTTTTTCCTGCTATATGATAGTTTGTATTTTGTTGTTATTTGATGATTATTGATGTTTGATTGTAATAATTTGCTCTTCATTTGGAATATTGTTATCATGATTGTAATAGGCCATTGATGTAATTGGGTGATTCTCATAGATCAATTTGAGAAAAAAAAAAAAAAAAACTCATATTTTGTGCGTACTGCGATTTTGGCTGAGGGGAATTTTTCAGCAAGAAACCTTGTGCTGACACCGACAGAGCATCCAATATCAAGAATGTCTCCAATTGTAGGATTTTTCGAATATTTTTTGTGATGGTTTTCAATGGCTTGAAGCCAATTTCCACGAACTATTCCATTTGCTTCATCAAGCGTTGATGCATTAGGTATAGCGCGTCTCACCATTGACATAGTTGCAGCCTCTGCTTCTGCTGCAGCCTGTTTTGCAGAAGAAATTACAATAGATTCAGAAAATAATCGGATACAAATGTCCCACATTGCATAATCTTATATCTTTCAAATTGTGCCAATTTTAGTCTTTCGCCCAACATTTAACAGATACCGTACTAGGTTATCACAAATAAATTAATATTATGACAAAATAATCCGCTAAATATCCAACAGAAGTTGGCTGGAGGACAACAATAGAGGGTCAGTAGTCTCTGCCATTATAGGTCCTCATCTCTAAAAGCCCAGCTCGCAAGGCGGCCATGGAATCGATTATATTCAACCTAACTACATACTTCCTCAAGCGCTAGAACACTCAATGGCTATCGGTTCTTGGGTGGCTAAACTCACCATGGAATAAGGGACCATACTTGTCTAGACAATTTGAAAGATATATATGGAGTATAACGTGAGATACGGTATTTAATGGGACGAAAACTGAATAGAACCTAACATATAGAACAAAAAAAATCGTATTTCCGCATTGTGTAAAATAATGCTCTTTACATTCCAACAAATTTCATCAAGGATTTCATATGCAGATATTATAGGACACTGCAAATTAAATTAATAATACACGACAAGAATCTGCTAAAACAAGCAAAAACCACGAATGTTGTTACTCGTTAAAGGGCATTGATCAATTACCAGCCAAGAGAGGTTTCCCTCATCGTATGCATGGAAAGGATTAAGATAATCTGCATAGAAGAAAAATTCTTGAGAATGAGAATAAATGCTGCAACAACAGAGTCGAAACCCAAGGTCAAAGGGGACATTTATCAACATAGCATTATAATTTATCCTCTTATGTATAATTTTTGTATATATTAAGTGAAGGCGTGTATGAGGAGGCAATCAGGAAGGTTACTCAAAACTAAACATAGCATATATATATATATATATATGAAAAGTGCTATTATTTGGAGGACCAAGGATATTACAATCAGGATAAACAATTGATGGATCCTCAAGAGCATCCTTCTCCTTGTAAACATCCGACTCCAAAATCTCCTTAGTCATAGCCCTCCAAGGAATATTTGTTTTCTCAGCTGTACTGTCCAAATCCAACAACACATACACACATACATAAGATCTACATAAATATTAACATTTAACATAAATATTTAATGAAATTTTATTAAGATAAAATTAAATAATAATCAACAATAAGACATGGCAAACACCTATAGTTATAGAACGAAAATTACAATTTTGCCCAAAAGAAAATTATTTTAAATGTCTTTATTTTGTATTATCTTCATTTTTTTCTCTTCTTTAATTTTCATCAAATCAAAACTTTGTTTATAGTAGAGTTGAACCTTCCAATGATGAACTGTAAGAACATGATTATTTATTTATTTATTTATTTACTAAGGAACAGATTATGTGTTGAATTTAACGCAAGAGTCCCCGTTGCGAGTTTGTTTATATATATTGCTCACCATTGTTTTAGTCAACCAGTATTATTTTAATTTGATTTCATAAGAGATTAAAAACACTAAATAATGTCGTATTATTTAATTACATTTTTTTTTATAATTAAAAAGAATGCTTAAAATCTCTATTCCTGCAGAACACGAGATTTGTCGAAATTCATCAAAAATAAATTAGTATAGTAGACCTTGTGAGAATTATAAATTAGAATTGTATTTGTAAGATAAATATATTTGGTCCTTGATGGTGCTACGTAGATGAAACCAGAAATTAGAAATTGAACAATAAAAAACAGGAAAAAGAACCAATTAAGATATAACCCACCAAAGATACAGATACTGAATTCACTACAAAGATAAATGAATTGCATAATTGCATGCTAATGCATGAATTTTCAGCCTATGTTGACCGGTGTGACAAGAAAATGTGGATGAGCCAACAAATTGAAATATAAGATGAAAACATAAAATTAAAATGCATATAACTACAATTGACATTTTTCAACTACACACGGAGACAGACAACATTAACAAATCCACCAAAAATTAATGAATTTTAGTAAGGAAAACATATAGCAAAAATGTAGCAGCAATTTGTATTTCATAGTTTCTATTTTTTTTTATTTTTTTTATTTTTTTTCTCACTAAATTTCAAGGTTCAAATGCTTGCGAACTCACCTGATGAGAACTTGTCTGGCACCGAGTTTGAGAACAGAGAACAGAGGTTTGAATGAAACGAGAGCTCCGACGAGCCGAGAAAGGGGCGTGTCCCCTGTCCATTTGGGTCTTTCCAGCTGCCCCTCCTCGAATTCCACCGCCGCCGAGGCGGCAACTCGGATTCTCGGCGGTGGACTTCTTCTGTGAATGCAGGAGTCGCGGTAGTTGGATCTTGTGGAGGTGGTTGTAGCCCAGACCAGTTTGGGCTTTGAAATGGAGCTCAAGGCCATTTTTATTTTTACTTTTATTTTTTGAAGCTCTCACGGTGGGTGGTGGCGGGGAGGCTTTCCGGACCGTTTCGGCGGTAGAAAGACGAGCGGAAAGATGGAAAGGGATATGTCATCCGTGTCATAATCTCCGTAGCCAATGATTTATCACCACCCGGATAGCATGCGATCGAAATCCAATATCCACGACATCTCCCTTCTTTTAAAACCAAAAAAAAATTGGGCAAATTGTACTTCACTCCCTAAAATATTGTGAATTCAGCACCAAGCCCCCTAAAAATAAGGCAAAAAAATGCATTTCACCCCCTTCAATTATTGCCCTCGGAGCATTTTACCCAAATCAATTTTTCGGCAGCACTAAGGCTATGTTTGGAACAAGGATTTTGTTGAGAAAAAGTGGGGGGAAAATAAAAATGATCAAAAATGAATGCATAAAGTACTATCATTTGAAGCAAAGAAAAACTTTTCTTCCTATTTTCCTTATCAAAATTCAAGAACCAAACGGAGGGTAAATGTATTTTGCCCCCTCAAATTGCTTGAATTGGAGAACTTTTCCTCTTAATGATTCTTTTAGTAATATTTATAGTGCTTATCCCCTAAGTTTTATTTTATAAAATATTAATTAAACCCCCCCCCCCCCCCGAAAGCTTTTTATTGCATTATTTTAGCTTTTAAAATTTTAGTTACTCTTTTTATTATTTTATTTTTATCTTGTATATAATTTAATTAGTTTATGTGGTAGGATGATATAGTTCTATTCAAAAAGAATTTTAAAAAAATATTAATATATTATATAGTTCAATCATGACTTACCATATGCAGGTTAAAAACAAATAAAATTGCTATTTATCTTCTCAAATGTGTAGTTTAGATTGATTCTATTAGGTTAATTGAGTAGTTTGGCATGTGGGTTAGTAAAATTTATAAAATACATTATTTAGACTAACTAAATTATATGTACATATTATATTAAAAAAACATTAACTACACACAAAAAAATAAAGGGGTAAAAATGATAAATGATATATTTTGAGGGGCCTTATGTGTTTCTAAAATGCAAATTTAGGGGTGAAATATTATGAGTATTCTAAAAAAATTCATTGAGTGGCAAAGTGCCAAGTTCAATTAATTTAAGGGGGCAAAGTGCATCAAACCTTTTCTTAAAATTTTCATAAAGTCGAACATGGGTTCGATAAAAAGTAATTCGAGAGAGCAACGGGCCTTTTTCATTTTTTTTCTTTTAATATTTAGGGGGTTTAGTGTTAATTAAAATTTTTTATGGGTTAAAAGTGCAATTTATCCTAAAATGTATGTTTTTCATAAGTTAATTAACAATGGTATTTATGTAAATATTAGGGAACATAATTAAAATCCCCTTAAAATTATCTTTTATATCTAAGAGACCCATGAATAATTTTTTGATATTATAATCCCCCCATCA
This sequence comes from Petrea volubilis, assembly GCA_026212405.1. NCBI lineage: Eukaryota > Viridiplantae > Streptophyta > Magnoliopsida > Lamiales > Verbenaceae > Petrea > Petrea volubilis. The sequence continues at coordinate 10,268,389 of CM047881.1, read as the reverse complement.
ACTTTTCATTACAAAAAATCCAATCATTGATTTTGAACCTCACTAATAAAGAATGTTTGGATTCTTTCGGATATTCTAGCTTGTCTTTAGAGATATCATCTCATACGCCAAATTCTTGTCATGCAAAGTCATGTGCCAAGCAGCCGGCTTGGCCACTTACTAGATCTCATTCGGGTAGGCGCAAACAGCACGAGGTCATGGTCCAGAGATGACAAATACAGAAGTGGAAGCTTTGAGCCATAGTGAGAGTTAGACGATAATTAGAACCACAGGATGATGTTGATGATCCTTCTATGGAGTTATAGAAGATTGGCTTGTATTTGATGCTTTCTTGAATATTAATTATATTGGATTTTGATATTTTGTAAAAGAGTAGTACTTTTACTTTCTTGCTTTCGTAGCGGTATAGGATGGTGATGATGATTTTATGATGAATCATAGGTGTATATTTTTTGAATTATTAAGAAATTTCTTTTTACTTCGAAAAAACTCTTTTTTGAACTAAATTAACTTTATATTTTCATTGATTTTTTTTAATATTGACTTATAACTTATTTTACTTACCCTTGCCAATCCTGTATAGAAAAATCTAATGAAAATTTTAGCATTTTTGTTTCTTATATATATATTTATCTTCAATAATTTAGATTAATTTCAGTTAAAATTTAGATGTCTTCTTTTATTCTTTTCAAAAAGAGAATCTTTCATTATTTATATATATTATAATCGAAAAAAAATCAAAACATTACTGTGTTAAGATCTCCATTGGCACAAATAAATTTATAAACGTTGACGAAAATGACTTTACTTGAACAATAATTCTTAATTATTTGAGTTTAAAAAGTTAAGGTTAATTCAGTCGAAAAATTGATTTTTGGGTTTTTTTTTAGGAATGAGAGAGTTTTGTAATGGATTTATAAGATTGAAAATTAATTCCATGGATTTTTTTAAGAAAATTTATAAATTAATTTTGAGTTTAAGGATTGTTTAGTATTTTTCTCCCTAAATGTTATTAATCTTTTGAAAATTTATAAATTATCCTCCTAATTAAAGTTAGTCTCTTCTTAAGTTAAAGCCGCCATCCAATTTAAAAAGGCAAAAAGGGAAAAACATACTCCTTTTTAACAAAACATAATTTCTTGTACATATCTTAATTTGTTTGTTTTGTTATATTATAGGGTTAATTACATCTACTACCCCTCTAAAGATACGAAACTACAGTTGGTCCCCCAAAAATTTTCAATATTACCAACACATACCCTGATAAATTCAAAAATTACAAATAGCCCCCTGGTCAGCCGGTTGCCGGTCAAAAGTAGCTGACGTCAGCAAAATTCTTAATGAAAACCCGAATATACTCTTACTCTAATTTTCATATATTTTTTTCCATGTGTGTAATATACCTAAATTGTAGGGGTGGTATTGGTAATTTTGAAATTCCTCAGGATATGTCTTTGTAATATTGAAAAGTTTTGAGGGACCAATTGTAGTTTTCAATCTTCAGAGGGGTAGTAAATGTAATTATCCCTAGACATAAATACTTAAATGAAAATATTAAAATATACATACTTAAATATTTAAAAATTTCATATATATAAATAAATATGCAGTGTACAAATAAATGACAACCTCTTTATTTTAAAAACACAGTGTACCCTGCACATGCAATGAATTGATGGTGCTTGGAGATAGCTATGATGGCGGTGGAAGTGTGGTTTGTAGTGGTGAGAAAATCGATTGTTGGCGAGAGTACAGCCACCGGGGAGAAGAAACGGGAAAAGAAAAGAAGGAGAGGCATCAGATGTGATTTTGGGGGGAAGAAAGGAGTGATTTTTTTGATGGGGCTTCAACATTTGCAATAAATGTAGGAATCAGAGCGAGTGTTGTGAAATTTGAAATTTGACTCTCTTTGATCACGGGTTAAACGAAGTCTGATGGTGTTGACTAGGGCATCATTGGAAAGTTGAGATCGTGATGGTTCAATTGCTGCAGGTTTTGTTGGTCTTTACAAGCATTTATTTTTCAATTTTTTTATTTATTTTTTTTAAGGTTAAAAATTAGGGGTAAGACCTAAAGTTCATGAAAAAATGATCGAAAATCGGCTGCTCAGGGGGGTATTGGTAATTTTTAAATTTCTCAGGGTATGTCTTGATAATATTAAAAATTTTTGGGGACCAATTGTAGTTTTCAATTTTATGAGGGATAGTAGATGTAATTATCATAAGTTAAAAATTAGGGGTAAAACCGGAAGTTCATGAAAAAATGACCGGCAACCGGCTGACCAGAGGGGTATTTATAATTTTTGAATTTATCAGAGTATGCGTTGGTAATATTGAAAATTTTTAGGGGACCAACTGTAGTTTCGTATCTTTAGAGGGGTAGTAGATGTAATTAACCCTATATTATATTGTACTGTATTAAGGAATAAGATATACTCTACTTATTTGATTTTGAGGATAAAATATATCTGTAAGGCGAGATGACTAAATTATCCCAGGGGTTGGTAAAGGTAATCTTAATTTTTGAAAACGCAAGGAGGGAAATGGTGATGTATGTTGGGGCACAAAATATATGATCACCATCTCTCCTCCACACACGGCTTCAATATGTCATTCCATGGATGGGAGTCGTCGCTCCCTCCACTCTTTTCTATGTCTGAGCCTTCGGTAGCCCGTTCCGCCGTTTCTCGATACTATTGTCTGCCATGGTCAGGTGTCTGGTTCCGTTCACCACCATCTCTTCTCCTTCCATACAAAAGAAGTCATCGATTTCTATCTCCGTGAAAATGAAGACTTAAGCGTTAGCTTAACATTCCCACCATGTTCAACTCATAATCACATGTTAATTAATTTCTTCTCGTTTCCTTCTTCATAAACAACAATATTCTAGAATTGTTTGTTCGTTTGTGTGCAAGACGAAGCCCTCGTGGGGAAATGGAAATGTGCTACCTCTAGCCGGTGAAGATAGAACTTCTGACGAGTTTAACCAAACCACTGTACCTCAATTGTTCCCTTTTTGCTATATTCTCTACTCTAAAACATAGAGTTGAAGAAATGATTCAGCAGGTGCATAATTGAGAAATGGTAGGCACTGTGGAGGGATATATCACAACCTTCCCACCAAATCGCACCTCCATGGGCGAGACTGGAAAATGCTGTAGTGCCATATAACATAACGGCTGATGAGATTGTAGGGGAGGCCTGTTTCATTTAGTACCCAAAAACAAATAAGAAGGAAAGAGTAGCATAGTGGTGATATTACATTGTATTACTGGGAATCGAAAATGCCCGAGTTGTTTCCCTTCTGTGGTACTTTCTAATCTAAAACAGAAATTATTTTCAGAAATTATTGGCAAACAACCCATTCACGTAGCCATTGACAGATATACAGAAAAAACTTCTCGTGCAATAATATTAGACAGGTAAAAGATACAATTTATGAAGAATATGTTGAATGACCACCTCATCTAAAAGCTTAAGCTTCATTTATACATTTTGAGTTCTTCCTCTTCAGTAAAAATTCTGTATTTTTTTGTTTTTTGTTATCCTTCTTTTATTCAACACACTTCCGCAATCAAAAATTCCCAACAAATTTGGTATCAGAGCCAACAATCGCAGCTGCGTTCTTTGTGAAAATTTTCACTCTCATATTCATCTTAAAAATGGCCTCAAGTTCCATTCCTACAATATTCGCCTATACCCCCAACCAAATACCAATTTTTGAGGGTGAACATTATGACTATTGGAGTAGTCAAATGCAAACCTTATTTATTTCTTTGGATCTTTGGGAGGTGGTTGAAAACACGTATGACGAACCACCAAAAGAAGGAAACAACGACGAATGGTCCGAAGAGCAACAAACACAATATAAAGAGAATATTCGGAAAGATGCAAGTGCCTTAAGATATCTACAACAAGGGGTGAGCAAGGCAATTTTTCCAAGAATATTTGGTACAAAAAAGGCCAAAGGTGCATGGGATATTCTAAAACAAGGTTTTCAAGGAAATGAAAAAGTTATCTCCTTGAAACTCCAATCCCTTTGGAGGAATTTTGATAACTTGGCAATGAAAGAAAGTGAAGGTATGCAAAATTTTCTATCTAAAGTTTCTGAAATTGTGAATCAAATTCGAAGTCTTGGTGATGTGATTGAAGAAAGAAAAATTGTGCAAAAAGTTTTAAGAAGTTTGCCAACAAAGTTTGATCATGTTGTTGCTGCAATTGAGGAGTCTAAAAACCTTTCCACTTATACTTTTTCCAAACTAATGAGTTCCCTTCAAGTTCATAAGGTACTTTCTTGGAATTCAAGTAAAACAATCCAAAGGGGATATTTTTATCTCTTAAGAAAAATACATTGTTGATATGTTGAAAAAATTCCATATGGAGAATTGCAAACCAGTTGCAACACCTTTAGCAATAAATGAAAAATTGCAACAAGAAGATGGTGCTGAAAAAATAGATCCAAGATTGTTTAGAAGTCTTGTTGGTTATTTGATTTATCTCACAAATATAAGGCCGAATATAGTTCATTTTGTGAGCTATGTTTCTCGGTTCATGAGTGAGCCAAGCAAACCTCATTTTGCAGCAGCCAAGCGAATTTTAAGGTACCTTCAAGGTACTAAAAAGCAGGGGATCAAATATGAAAAAGAAGAAAATAACAACTTGATTGGCTTTACAGATAGTGACTGGGCAGGTTCACTAGATGATAGAAAAAGCACTTCTGACTATGTTTTCTGTCTTGGTTCCAAGGTGATTGCTTGGAGTTCTAAAAAGCAAAAAATGGTGGCCTTATCCTCAAGTGAAGCTGAATATGTTGCAGCTACAGACGTAGCTTGTGAAACAGTTTGGCTAAGAAGAATTCTCTCAAATTTGCAAGAAGAGCAAGACAAGCCAACAATTATTTTTTGTGACAACTCGTCGACCATTGCAATGACTAAAAATCCTGTTTTTCATGCAAGGTCGAAGCACATTGAACTCCGACATCATTTCATTCGTGATCTTGTGAGCAAAGGAGAAATTCACTTGGAGTTCATTAACACCAATGATCAAGTTGCAGATTTTCTTACAAAGGCCGTGACAACTGAGAAGTTTGAGAAATTCAAGAAGTATTTAAAAATTACAAATTGAGAGGGGGTGTTAGAAAGACACTTTATAATTTTCCTAGAAAAATAATTGAAAAATCTAGAATGTATGTGACCTTTGGAATTATAACTTTACACATTCTCTAAAAAACCTTTCAAATTATCCATTTACTTGGAACTTGAATGAGAATAAATATTAGGTGAAGAAGTGGAACTTAATAAGAATAAATTATAGGTGGAGTAGTGGATGTTGAAGTGAATAAATGACTAGGTGAAAATATGCCTATAAAAAACGTATTCTAACAATTGTTTTGTATCAAGAAAAATTCAAGCAAAAACCAAGTATTAAAAAAAAAAAAAAAAAAAGAGGTCATTTAACGTGGTATCAGATGCAGGCCAAATAAGATGTCCTATGTTCGAATTTTGCCGCCAACCATTTATTAAAAAAAAACAAAAAAAAGAACTTCACGTGCAAGGTTTGTATCAAGAAATTCGCCTGCACATACGAAAGCATGTTGAGGATATTAAACATAATAAATATTTCATGATTCTCCTCTCTGACAACTTAAGCTTTTAGGTGAATTGATCATTCAACATAATATTAGCCAGGTAAGAGATACTTTTCAAACTTAATTACACAATTTTGACAATCAAACTGAATTAACGCCAACCGGAGACTAATCTCAATGGTTGCTTAACACATCATGATTCACGAAGATAAAACCAATGATATAACACAGCTCCGGTAAATCAACCAGAGATATCAATGGCCTTGACCTCAGGCTTCTTCACTTCCTCCTTAGGCACAGTCACCGTGAGCACCCCATTATCCATCGCCGCCTTAACCTGATCCAATTTCGCATTGTCTGGCAGCCTGAAGCGGCGGAGAAACTTGCCGGAGCTCCTCTCGACACGGTGCCACTTGCCGTTCTTGTCCTCCTGCTCCTTGCTCCTCTCTCCGCTGATCTGCAGAATAGAGCCGTCCTCAACCTCCACCTTCACTTCCTCTTTCTTCAGCCCAGGGACATCCGCCTTGAACACATGGGCCTCCGGCGTCTCTTTCCAGTCGATCCGAGCGTTAGCAATGGCGGTAGTTTCTCGGGCTGAGGACGGCAAATTGGCGACAGTGTTGGAGAAAGGGAAGCCCTCAAAGGGATCCCAAATTTCCAATGAGAATGGATCGAAGACGTTGCTCCGGCGGTTGCCAAAGAAGTTTGGAATTAGAGACATTTTTAGCTCTTAATTTTCAGAAACAACGAATATATTGACTTGATTGATGGAGATTTTGTTGGTAAGCTTTTTGCGATGAATACTTGTGATTTTTCTGGGATTGAGGGGTGATGGAGCAAGCTGATTTATGGTGGTGAGGAGATGATTCTAGCGCTTTCGCGTGAATTCCATATGAATCGCGCTTTTACCCACTCCTTGCCATCTTCCGGATAATACTCGTTCTTTCCACAAGTCTCTATAACATCTTTAATAGCCCGTGCTTCAATAACATTTTTTGGGCAGCCCAAATGAGAAATGGTCCAAACTTTGTCCAACAAACAATTTGGGAAAATTCTTATCCAAACCTGACTTGACCGCACCCAACCAATCATATTAATACACTTGTTATGTAATTGATCACTATCCTTAAACTGTGCACTAATCACATGGCAAGTGTAAAACACTCGTCACGTAATTAGTCCCAATGTGGCCTAACCTGGTGCAGGTAAAAATTTCCCAACAATTTGGGTCTGCATTTAGCCCATTTTGAAATGGGCCTAGATAGGCCTGTCAATGGGTGGGTAAATACCCACCCAGGCCCAAAAAACGAAAAAAAAACCCAGGCCCAAACCCGATTATTTTTACCCAGGCCCAAACCTGACCCAAACCCAATAAAAAATTCTAATCGGGCCTCGATCCGGGTGTTAACCCGATTAGTACCCGGTAACCCAATTCCTACCCAAATCAGAACGCTCAAACTCTGTCTCTCTCTCTCTCTCTCTCTCTCTCTAGACAACACGCTCTCTCTCCTGCTGGTCTCTAAGTCTTTTCCCCGCTGCGGCACCTTTCGACCCAACCCCGCAGAGCCGCCGCCCAACCCCGCCGTGCCGCCGCCCAATCCCGTCGCGCCGTCAGGTAGTTTTTTATATTCTTGAAATATGGTGCTTTTTTTGAAGCTTAATACAGTTTTTGAGTTGTATTTTTGGTGGGTTTTGTTTGAATTAAATGCATTTTCATTTTTTCCGGTTTTGTGTTTCTATGGGGGTTATTTTGTTGTTCGGACTCATTTCTAGCTATTGTTATAATTTTGTTGTGTTTTGCTTCTGAGAATCTCGAAGGAGCTTCAATGGCGGGTAATTGAAATCGCTTTCTATTTGTTGTTCTGTGTATTGAGCTTGTTCCATTAACTGTTCTTACTCCGTAGCTTCAATTTTTCACGCTTGTTCGATTAATTTTTCAATTTGTATATTGCTATCTGAGGCATAATTGCAGTACTGATTTTGGTAATTTCCTTGTTCTGATATTGTTTTTTCAACTGTAGAAGACAAAGTCACGTTTGTATATTGATTTTGGTAATTGCAGTACTTTTTGTTAATCGATGGCATCTTGATTTGCGCCGCTATTTAATCGTAATTCGTTGAGGAAATATACATGTTCTAAGTTGAGGTTTTCATTTTTCGTTAGTTTTCAACTTCGATTTATTTGAAGAAGGTATAGTTCATTGATTTTCGGTTATGTGATTGATGTTGTATTTGCGAACCTAATTTTCCACTCTTGATTCATGGGAAACTTGAATCAGTACTGTTCCGAGGGCTGAAAATTTTGCAATAATAAAGTTAAATTTCGGATGCTCTGATAAGTTCGTAGCATGATCATTTACAGTGTGTTTGATATATGAATTTTAGTGAGGAAAATTCTGGAATTCTTCCTTCCTTATCCTTATCCTGTCTGAAATGATAGCATAAACCGAATTTCTTCTCTCTTACGGGTGATGAATTTTTTGTTGAGACGCTTCTGATCAAAGCTAATATGAATACGGTAGTTGATATTTTTTTTTTGCCATATGAACACTTTTTATGTACGTGCCCCTTGCTCCCTCCCTCTCTCATATTAGTATTTTTCCATAGGATTAGTGAGATTTTATTTGTCACAGTGAGCAGTATTTGTGGCGGTTATTGATACTTTAGGGTTTTTGCTTCCATTTCATCTCACCTATGCTTCAAATGGCATGTACAGTTATTTCTGATGTTTGATTTCTTTTGCTTGGCTTTCAAGCTTGATGTGTGTGTATTAGTTGGACATTGATAATTGTTCTGTGTGGGTGAGTTGTATATTGCCTTCAAGCAGCATTTGTAGCTATATAGGGATTGCCTTGAAGCAGCATTTGTAGCTATATAGGGATATATACTGTTTTTGCTTCGTAACAACTCATATTTCTTTGACTCTAAGCCATTTTAGCATTATTTCTTGCTGCTGATTTGCTTTCGTGTTGGACATATATGTGGCTTGTGTGTGTGCTTTTCCTTGACTTTGGTTAGAATATCCAATGGTTATGTCTCCAGTGACTCTGGTTATTATTTTTTAGATCTCTGTGTTAATTTTAACTTGTTACTATTAGCAAATAATGATGTTACTTAGGTATTTACGTACTTGAGTGAGTTACTTAGAATCCATGGGAACTGGTGTTCCATCGTGCATATAAAAATTTAAATAACTTATCTTTATTTGTATTCTTCTTTCTTGCCATCGTGATGGACTTGTTAGTTAATTAGTAGAATATTCAAATTTCAAATAGCCCTAGGCTACCTATTTTAGCAAGGATAGCACGAGATATATTAGCAGTTCCGGCTACTACTGTTGCGTCAGAGGCAGCATTTAGTGTGGGAGGACGTGTCATCGATGAGTCACGCACTTGTTTACTTCCAGATGCAGTAGAGGCATTGATAGTAGCCGATGATTGGATTGAACTTCCTCCAGAAAAAGGTAAGTATAATTATCTTTATTGTTATTTGTTTGAAATTACAATTACATCAACATAATTTTTCATCTTCGTTATTTTTCATCACCTCAAGAAAAAGGTGCCACATCATCTGAAATCCAAGTGGAAAGCATGTTAAGAGTGTAACATGAATAGGTACTTTTTCATCCTATTTAAATTTTTTTATGCATTTGTATAGACATAATGTGCATACAAATTATTCTTGATTTACTTTGTTTGTTTTTGTTTAAAATGTAAGGAAGAATGTCGAATCAAAAGTGATTTTTGGGCTATTGCGAGCGACGGGCTAGAGGAATTTGTTGATTGATTTGGAATGTGCAATTTTCTTTTTTAATATTTTTTGAGCTATGTATTAATTGTCAATGACAATGTTTGTTTTTTTCTATTTTTCTCTCTTTCTTTGTGTTTTTAGAGAGAGAGACAATAGATTAATTATGATTGAAGGGGAATTATATTTACCCTATAAGCATTGTGACAAAAATCAAATAGAGTCTAACATATAGAACCAAATAAAATGACATTATCCTTAAAATTGTCGTTAGAGTTGCTTTTTTTTTAAGTTTATATATTTTATTTTTTGTTCTCTTTTCCAATTTATTCAACTACATCCATGCCAACAACAAACAACATGAAGATTAGCATGTTAGCTCTCATTCTAGTTGGTTTACAAAAAAAAAAAAAAAAAAAAAAAAAAAAAAAAACGGGTCAGGCCCAGACCTGATCTGAAAAAATCGGGTCTGAAATTTACCCAATCACATTGACCCACCGGGTCTGGACCGGGTCCGGGTCGGGCCTGGGTCTAATACTTTGTTTTTGGGTATTAATTGGGTTTGGGCCTGGGTGGGTATATACCCACCCATTGACAGGCCTAGGCCTAGAGCTCATTTATACATTTTCTTCTGTTCTTAATTTTGTTTCTTCCATTTTCTTTGCAGAGTCCATATGATCGCAAACATAATATTTTATTATCGACTAATGCTGATATTGTCAAATGACTATCCATCTAACAATTTAAATGATTGAACTAATGTGCATTAAATAGTTGCAGAGAGATATCTTCGTATAAAATTAAAAGTGCAGAGAGAGAATAACAATGATGGAAGGCTGACAAATGTAGATCAAGTTTTGTTAATTACAACTTATGAATGTCATAAGTGCTTTTCTATATATAGTATATTAGTAAAAGATAAGTTAAATCGCATATAAATGAATTCAAAAATTCAATAATTTGTGTATAGTTAATCATTACCCCGAGTATTCATTAATCATAATTGAACACGGGAAGTATTTCTCAATAGAGTTTGAAGTTTCGGAAGTTTCAACTAAATACGGGCACGTCTAGATAGAATGTCCAAAGAAAACAAATTGGATATTGCACTACCCGTATAATGTTCATCTATAGGGTTAATTAAATTTGACATCCACTTAAGAATACTAAATTATAAAATATCTCCCGAAGTTTGAGAAATTACAAAAAACCTCCAAATAATTTTATATATTATAGTTTACTCTCACTCCATTAGGGTTCCGTCAATTTTTAAGTGACGCCATCAAAATTCATATTGAGTTATCCATTTTGCCCTTCTGCTTCAAGGGACACTTTTCTTTTCCACTAGATGTCCATTGTAGTATTTTGAATTTAAATATTACAATTTTTGTTATTTCAAAAACATAAAACATACTTAAATCTAAAATTTAAGAAAATATTTTGAATCTAATTGTGCAAGAAGGTCTTAAAGAAATCTACTGCTCTGTTGAGAAAGTTCGTGAGTGTGTGAAGTGTGTCAAAGGCAATCAAGTAAGAAAAGGAAAATTTTCTTGCATCTATAGGAAATAAATATGCTTGTTATTTTGATTGGATACTCATCACTGGCTCACGGGCCTCCATTTCTTATTGTTTGAGCAAGATAAAAATCAAAAGTTGTGTTAGGGGAAGAACGAAAATTAGTTTTTAAGCTAAGGGTTTTTCTGGGTCTATTTTTTTTTTTTTTTGTTTAATAACGGATGGTAGCAAAATGCTACTCACTTGTAATCGATTATTGTTTCTTTATTCTATATATTTATTTTGAGGATGTTTAATCCACTGTGAGAGATCTTCTTGATAAATTTGTTGAATATACAATTTGAGGCATATGTTGCGATAAACCACTTGAGCATTGTGTTTCTTATGCTCGTTTGAGGTAGCTTGGGAAAATAAATGCATGTTTTTCACCCTATGAAAAAAAAAAAAAAAGTAATCAAAACGAGGAAAAAAGGAAAAAGTAAAAATATGAGATTATTGATACAATTATTGAAGCTCAAAAGAGAGAGAGAAAAAAAAAACGAAAATATCGATCATAAATAGAAGATGTGATTAAGAAAAACTTTCGGTCTGTATCTTCTGAGTTCAAAGTTGTATTGCCCCTGGCCCCGCTATTACTCTTTTGTTTTAGTTTTCTTTTCGTTACAAATCAAGTCACTTGTAACAACATGCGATCTCTATATCATTGTTTTATATTCGATGTAAGTTTAAAAGACTGTTGGTACCTGAAGTATGTTTCATTCGTGGAACTCTGTCAATATACTAAAGCTAATGCATGTTGAAGAGTAGAATATGATTAGGCCACTAATTGAGATTTCTTCTTTATTGGAATCTTGGTCCATTTGAAAACATGAATTTTAAGTAGGAAATTTGGATATGCCATACTATGTACTTGCAATTTTTTTTTTTTTTTAAAAAGCCATTTCGCATTTGGGCCTTAATTATGACTCATCTATAAATATCTTGAAGAATAAGTGTTTTTCATTCTTATTAGTGGTTACATTACATAAGTACTCATTTACCTTCTTGTGGAGGTAGCCGATCAGTTCAATTAAATTAAATTCGAATAATTTCCACACTAATTAAAAAATTGTGACGTTTGTGAATTGGAAATCAACTTTGTACAAGCCTGATAAGCTTTTAACTTTCTATGATTTTAGTGAGGATTGTAACTCTCCCTCATACAACTAGTTTTAGGATTCGTAAGTATTTTCCATGCATTTTTCGTATCAAAATTTTCATTTTCTAATTAACATAATCAACTTTATTATACCTATAATTAAAATTTTATTTCCTTAGTAGATTATAGCCACAACAAGAAATATTAATGTTAGTGACAAAATATAAAAGTGGTAACATAAATGTTGATACCAATAGTTATATTAAGTGATAATACATTTGGTATTGTCGCTGTTGAATTTACTTAATGACAACAATTTTTGTTTTGCCACAATATTACTCAATGATGATAATAATTAATTTTTCACATCGTACTATTAACAATTATTAACACCCCTATAGTGACGACTTGGTGACGAAATAAATTGTCACCATGATTTGGTGATCAATCCCATAAGTTTAGGAAATTAATTAGTGACAAGTCTTTAATTATCACTTATCATATTATAACAGGTTTACTCAAATTCTTGTAGTGAGATAACAAGTTATTTAGTTTCATAGTTTCCTAAACTTATGCTTATTAACCAATGAATTTTATTCAACCGTTAAAAAAATTGAAAGTACCTTAAATTGGTATTCAGTTAAAATTGACAGACCTAATGTCAACAAACTCTTTTGTTACCAATCTTGTAACGCCCCGAAACATCTAGCTAATCGTGCAACATCTATCATATAACCATTTCTCCAAAACATGCTAGCATGCATAAACGTAATGAAACCAAACATACGCACTAATATTCCAAAAGAGAGGTTTACATAATTCGTATATTATATAGACACAACATATACATAACTCAACTACCAAGTTTCTAGCACAACGCACACATAACTAACTAAAAGCCTCGAAGCGCCCTCCTAAGTCTTCCTCGTTCCTATCTTTCTGTGTCTTGAATCCGGCTAAAATCATAAGAGAAAGCAACGTCAACATATACACATGTTGAGTAGAAATTCGCATAGACATGAGGTGTTCGTGTGAAATTACATATTGACATAAAAGCACATAAAACCACACATAAAACCACAGAAATTTCAGTTCCTGATCAAATTACATAAATTTCAGCTCTGATAGAGCATCACATTCCAACACATTTTTACCATTTTTCCACCTCGACGGGCGGCTACCTTATGTCGCCTTGCCGTAATTCAATTTCAACTGATATCCAACCGAAATCACGCCAAAATCCACCAATCCCAACCTAAACACACCGGTGGTCATATCTCGAGTATATGCTGAAAACCTACGACCCACAACCAATACATGGAACACTCCGTCCATGCAAGATTTTAGGGTTTGGAGTAGGGAGAGTGTTTTAAGGGGTGAGGGGGTTTCAAGACTTGAAGGATATTAGGAAAATTGAATAAAAACAAGAGGAATGAAGTGTGTGTGTATGTATGTGGCCGGATTTAAGGGGTTGTGTGTGGTGGTTTTGGTATTTTTCCAAGTAATATTACATATATACTAATAGCAAGACATAGCATTAAAATAGCATTAAGTCCTTTTCTAATTATTACCCTAATTAGCCAAGTATTTGGTCTAAGTAGCTTTAAGTGTTGCTCTACTTTAACCATGGCCAAATATGTATTCATACTTCTAGAAGGTGTATGCCAAGTGTATTTATACATTGTATCTTGCAACCTTGGAGGGCAAGACTTAATACCAACCAAGTATTCCATCTTTTAATTTTTCTCTCCCAATTCTCCACCAAAATTCGTCCCCCTCCCCTCATTATTCTGAAAATATAATTTATTTCTTGTATATTGTGTAGAATTATTCATATTAGGGAAAGAAATAATGTCTAGGGGTAGAAAATACAATTTACGCATTTCTTAGGGTTTTAGGGCATAAAATGCGAAAATTCATAATTAATTTAGAAAAATTCCAAAATTATGAAATTTAATCTTTATAAATGTGAAATTATATGTATATTTCCCAGAAATTAAAAATGTTTTAGTTATATTTTCAAAAATTACAATCTGGGACATAGAAAGTTCGAAAACTGTGTTCGAATGTCAAAGTCGTCTAAAATTTGGAAAATCATGTTATTTATTCAAAATTGCATCTTCTCCATGCATAAAAGTCTAGAATACTAATTTATATTAGTTTTGAAAAGTAATGAGTATTTAATAGATGAATTTTCCAAGAATGGCAATCAAAATTCGAAAATTAGTACTTACCGTTCAAATTATACATTAGTCTCAAAATCAAACTAAAAATAACAAGTAAGAATAACATTTCCAAGAAGCATGATATTTCATATCAATTATTTTAATAATAAGGAATACCGGGTCGTCACATCCTCCCCTCCTTAAAAGAATTTCGTTCCCGAAATTCGGCCTTGCTAGTTCAAGAGATGTGGATATTTTTCCATCATGTCTTCTAGTTTCTCCCATGTGGTTTCCTCGAGATTATGATATTTCCATAACACTTGGACTATAGGAATAGAATGGTTTACACAGGATCCGTTCTTTTACTTCTAGATGCAAAGAGGCTCTTCCTCATATGTCAAGTCCTTATTCGTATAATTGTGGGTACTTCTCTTGTACTTCGTTCAATCGTTCCTAAGTGGTTTCTTAAATCCCATGATGTTTCCATAGCACTCGTCCGAATGGGCTTGTCTTGTTCCTTAAAGTGCCTTCCTTAAATTCGATATTTTCAATAGGCTCTTCAACATAGGTTAAATCTAGGTCACTATCTAGGGTGTCATGGTTTAGTGTATGTGAGGGATCCGAGTGATATTTCTTAGGTATAGATACATAGAAGATATTATGCACCTCTAGTAGATAGAAGGTAACACCAACTTACACTACTACTTTTCCTATTCTTCCCAATATGTCAAAAGAACCGTTATATCTTGGATTAAACGTTTCATTTGTTTCCCAAATCTCAAGACTCCTTTTTCCTAAGCTAGATTCCAAATCTTTTCATCTCTTATCGGAGTAACTCTTTTAGCGACTTTGTGTTTCTGTCACTCACTTTCGAGTTACTTTGGTGACTTTGGTGATGGTTTCAAATATGAGTAAGGGTTGTGATAGTCCAGATGGATAAAAAAAATCAGATCTAAGATGTATACGGCAAAGCTAAAACAAAAATTTTAATTCATAGGAACAAAAAATTTAAGAAGTAAGTCATAAATGTAGTACGATTTGAAAATATTTGTCAACATTTTTATTTTTAAATATCATTTAGGAATATACAAGAAGAAGTTTACTAGAGATCAATGATAACTCATCAAGTTTTCAAGACTTGCTTCAACAAATTTTCCTGTTTGAAGTTTAAAGTGCGAATGGGATAAAAGACTATTAAGGGATTATTATTGGTTCACATGAGAATGCATACAAGTTTGAATAACAACTTGGTCAATTGAAGTGTCAACTAAGGAAAATTAGATTGGCGTAAATCACAAAGATTTCAAGCTTTTTCTAATAGGTGAAATAATTTGGAAATTTCCTCTATCACAAACTTTTCAAGAAAGAGATAAAAGGGATGTCAATTGAGAAAACTTTGAAAAGTGCCTTGAAAGCAAAAGAATGATTACGGAAACAAAAGACTTGCTATTGGAGTCATTGTTTTAAAAGAATGTTAAAAACAAAATTGACATTTTCTTTCCTTTACATTAAACAATGAATATTGGTTGTAAGAGATATCCCAAAGAAATATCGCTATTTGAATATATATAGGGCCAAAAATAATATGTAATAAGCAAACTTATAGCTTTAGAAACAAATCAAAGAATATAGCCTTCAAGGTTCGATTAACAAGTACATCTCCTATGGAGATTATAAAAGGTTGTTTCCAAGTAAAATGAATTATAGAGATCTTTTGAATAAGTAATGATGAGGTCCTGCGAAAATAAATAAGAAATATAACTATCACAAGGGAATCATCATTTAATTATTACACACTTTGCCAAAAATAGAAACGTATACTTAAAGTTCATCATTCCTAGTAGCTTTGTTATATATCTTTATTCTATTCCATAATTACTCTTCTTCCCATGACTACTAAAATTACCCCTCGCCTTTTCACCTAATTTCAAATCCAGTTTGAAATATACTGAAACTTCTTGTACTTAATCAAATAACTTATCAATATTGGATAGCAGCTGCTTCTAATTCATTCGATGAATATCAAGTTGAACCTCTAGTCGAGAAAACATGTAATGAATTTGGATCAATCAAAATTCTAGATAAATGAAACAAGCTAAATGCGTACCTTCCACATTGTAGGTTTATTTGGTTACCTTGCACACCCATTCTTGCAGTTTTGATATATCCTCTAGAGTTCCTTTCACCTGGGCCGCCCCTAGATTATGGTCTCGTTAAAGTTTCTTAATTTATCAATTGTCCATTGTACTTTTCAATTCTCCATATCGGTTCTACTACCATAGTAAAATTATAAATCCTATATCAAATTCCGAGCCTTAGACCACCACAAGCTCCCAAATCTTTCTTTCCTTAAGTTCAACAAAGTACATAGCCTCTAGCTTTCCCAATTCTCAAGGTCTCTATATTAGGACTAATTTTTACCAAAAGATACGTTTTGTGAAATATAATCTAGCCTAATATCAAATCTATTAGATGCACTAGAGGTCTTAGCAACTTTCACATCTACCCGTGGTGACTCTCGAGTGGGTTCCTATAGGTTCCAGAGGTGGATTTTACACAAGTAGAACTTAATCACATAATTCCACAAGTAGTCATTTACAGCTATTACCCAAAAACAAAATTCGCCTTATACTCGAATTCGTCAAGTATTTTCCATTTAGGGAGCAAAGCATGCACTGGTCGGCTGCCCAGCCACACCCGCTACCCCGCATGTCAAACACCACCTAATGAAGATATGTCTTTCTTTCTTTCTTCGTAGGGTTTGGAGTAGGGAGAGTGTTTTAAGGGGTGAGGGGGTTTCAAGACTTGAAGGATATTAGGAAAATTGAATGAAAACAAGAGGAATGAAGTGTGTGTGTATGTGTGGCCGGATTTAAGGGGTTGTGTGTGGTGGTTTTGGTATTTTTCCAAGTAATATTATATATATACTAATAGCAAGACATAGCATTAAAATAGCATTAAGTCCTTTTCTAATTATTACCCTAATTAGCCAAGTATTTGGTCTAAATAGCTTAAGTGTTGCTCTACTTTAACCATGGCCAAACATGTATTCATACTTCTAGAAGGTGTATGCCAAGTGTATTTATACATTGTATCTTGCAACCTTGGAGGGCAAGACTTAATACCAACCAAGTATTCCATCTTTTAATTTTTCTCTCCCAATTCTCCACCAAAATTCGTCCCCCTCCCCTCATTATTCTGAAAATATAATTTATTTCTTGTATATTGTGTAGAATTATTCATAGTAGGGAAAGAAATAATGTCTAGGGTTAGAAAATACAATTTACGCATTTCTTAGGGTTTTAGGGCATAAAATGCGAAAATTCATAATTAATTTAGAAAAATTCCAAAATTATGAAATTTAATCTTTATAAATGTGAAATTATATGTATATTTCCCAAAAATTAAAAATGTTTTATTTATATTTTCAAAAATTGCAATCTGGGACATAGAAAGTTCGAAAATTGTGTTCGAATGTCAAAGTCGTCTAAAATTTGGAAAATCATGTTATTTATTCAAAATTGCATCTTCTCCATGCATAAAAGTCTAGAATACTAATTTATATTATTTTTGAAAAGTAATGAGTATTTAATAGATGAATGTTTCAAGAATGGTAATCAAAATTCGAAAATTAGTACTTACCGTTCAAATTATACATTAGTCTCAAAATCAAACTAAAAATAACAAGTAAGAATAACATTTTCAAGAAGCATGAGATTTCATATCAATTATTTTAATAATAAGGACGTCACAAATCTGGCCTTACAGATCATTACCTTTCCATCAGCTCCAAGCTTATGCTTGTAGATCCATTTGCAACCAATAGGTGTAATGATCTCGGGTGGATCCACCAAAGTCCATACATTTTTGAAGTACACGGAGTCCATTCGGGACTACATAGCATCTTGCCATTTGCTCGAATTAGGCCTGTCAATGGGTAGGATTTTACCCTATCTGTATCCATTTATTCTCTACTCATATCCTGCCCATACCCCAAAATTTTAAAATTTATCCATACTCTACTCTAACCCATACTACTACAAATGAATGGGTTAGGGTAGGGCCTTACCCATTTCTACCCATTGGGTAATGATATCCAATGGATATTCACACACTACACATATCATTACCCATTCACACAACACACACATTTTTCACATAAACACACACACATTGCGCACACATTTTTCACATACACACACACTACGCACACATATTTTTCATACACACACACATTAAACGCACACACACACACACACACACACTGCACACAGTTTTCACACACACACTGCACACAGTTTTCACACACACACACACATACATTGCACACAATTTTTACACACACACTGCACACAATTTTCACACACACTGCATACAATTTTCAGTATGTGTGAGTGAGTGTGTGTGTGTGTGTGTGAAAACATACACTGCACACACACAAAACAAACACACACACACACACACACACACATAAATAGTATGTGAAAATGTATGTTTCACACACACACACAAACAGTGTGTGAAACATTTCACACACACACACACACATAAATAGTGTGTGAAAATGTATGGTTCACACACACACATAAACAGTGTATGAAACTGTGTGTTACACACACTGCACACACAGTCTGTGAAATTGTGTGTTTGTGCAGTGTGTGTGTGTGTGTGTGTGTGTTCAGTGTGAAAAATATGTGTGTGTGTGTGTGTTCAGTGTGAAAAATATGTGTGTGCAGTGTGTGTTTTGTGTGTGTGTGTCAGTGTGTGCAGTGTGTGTGCACGGTTTGTGTTTGTATGTGTGCAATTTGTGTGTGTGTGTGTGTGTGTGTGCAATGTGTATGTGCAGCTTGTGTATGTGTGTGTGTGTGTGCAATGTGTGTGTGTGTGTGTGTGTGTTGTGTGTGCAGTGTGTGTGTGTGTCAGTGTGTGCAGTATGTGTGTTAAAAAATGTGTGTGTGCAGTGTGTGTGTGTGTGTTTGTGCGTGAAAACTGTGTGTATGTTTGTGCGTTAAAATTGTGTGTGTGCAGTGTGTGTAAATGCGTGTATATGTGTTAACTGTGTTTGTAAATTAAAAAAAATATAATATTAAAAAAAGACAAATAAAAAAGATAGATTGGATGTTAACTGTGTTATACAGGCGTTGGATGTTATGATTAATACATCAAGGTGGTCGACTCAAATTGGAGGAGCAATTAATTTTTAGAGAAATAATTGCACTTGTATGACAAGAGAAAATAGTCTCTTTTTATCTCGTTTGCCAAATCCAACATAAGTTACAAAATCATGAAGCCACAATTTGAAAATGTCTCTTGATGATTCGCATGGTCGCGCATAGATTTTTGTACAGGTTGACATACAATTAGATGAATGTATTTCTAAACTATAAGTCAACAGGTTGACCTATATAGTGCATGTATTACTAATTCCCCTTGAAAAAGTTAATCACTTGAGCGACAGATTCAAGAAAAGAGGCAGCGTTGTAGTTTTTATATTTGCGTAAAGAATTGACTCTTTCATAAATTATTTATATACCAAAAAAGAAATTTTATGATGGGAGATGGTTGGCCGAATTATAACTCATATTAACAAAATTTCATTTCATAACTTCATCATAATACATAGATAAGTAGAAATTTTGTCTGACATGAACCATAATTTAATCCTACAGCAAGTACAAAATCACTCATTTGATGTGACTCCTACGAAATATACCTTAAATTACAATAAAGCATTTTTTTTACGAATAAAAAGATTGTGATGGATAGATTTCGTCAAAAAAAAAAACATTTTTATGATATACTTTTGATGGAATTTTGTTAAAATAAAATTAAATCAAAAATTAATAACAACGCATTTAATAATGGATCTATAGCGAACAAAACTCATAATAGAATATTGTTTTTTGACATATATTACTAAATTTATGATAAATTATTCTAATAGCAAAGAGGATGACTTTTTATAGTGCTTGATCATTTAAGAAATGTATATTTTTATTTTTATTTTTTTATCTTTTGGTTAAATTAGGAACAAAAATTATTGGAATAGCGAACATCTTGCCTTCCGACGGAGCTATATCCGCACTCTTGTGTACCACTATTAAGAAAAAAGCACATAACTAAGAAATTTATGATAAATATATAGAGTGCATTTGAACTTGAACCACGAAAAGATACACAGAAGAGTGAATTTGGCAAACTCAACCACTACGCTGATGTATAGAACAGTTGTTTATGAATGTTTTCAACGGGCCAAGTTGGCACTCTTGTATAATAGTCTACTAAACTTTTACCATGTCAAATATTTAATTTAGAATAAATTATTAATGCGAATGACGTTCTTTAGTTAGTCGAAAGATAATATTATCATTATCTTAACTTTCTTTTTATCAATTTAAAATGCCTATTTGCGTTGTTGACCTCTATGGTACAATTAAGGTATGTTTTGATATTTTCAAGATATTTCATGTATTCTTAATTTTCAAATTCAAATTATTTCCTAACAAAATATTATTTTTTTCTTTTATATTATTACATGTTTGGAAAGAATAAGATTTGATTTATTAATATATTTCCTTAATACCGAAAAGATATTTGATGTGCTCCTGATTTTCAAATTCAAATGATTTCCTAACAAATATTATTTCCTTCATTTATATCATCACATGTTTGTTTGGAAAGAATAAGATTTGATTAATATCTTTCCTTAATATTAATTACCACATGTTCTAAATCTTAATGGAAGATTTAGATGGAAATTACCGATTGCCTTTCATATTATTATACTCCATATTTTTATTATTTTGGTAAATTTGACTAGGAATGATTTGAATGCATTAATTACATCTGGAACTTTATACATTCTGCTGAAATTAAGATCATATCTTTATCATTTTGGTAAGCTTGACTTGGAATGATTTGAATACATTAATCACGTCTGGAACTTGGCTTAATTACAATCTGGAACTTTATTCATTCTGCTGAAATTAAGATCATATCTTTATCATTTTGTTAAGTTTGACTTGGAATGATTTGAATACACTAATCACATCTAGAACTTGCCTTAATCACAATCTGGAACTTTAGTTTCCGTCTGGAATTTTATTTATTCTATTAGAATTAAGATTATAATGGCTCCTTCCACTTTTATCATCAATATAACCGTTTGAACTTGATTTGTTGGGCTAGAATCAAGGCCACAAACAGTTCCTTCATTTTTCTCATCAATATAGCCGTTAGAACTATCATTATTTAAAGAGGAACTCTCATCCCTTTGAAAGACGTGATTATGTGAGAGTCTTATAGTTGAAACGAGAGTATTGAGTTCAATATCAATATTCTTACCATCATATAATTCTTGTTTGCTTGTGTTTTCTTTTCTCGAGGGACTTTCGAGGTGAAGAGTGAGATTCCAAGCACAAGAATGCCTTGAGAGTGAGTTGAGTTATGAAGTGTTGCTGGGTCGTGGAGTTGCTGTTGCACTGGTAGTTCCAGCTAAGTGTTTAGTGGACGTTTAAGCGTGCTACACCGAGGTCTTGGCAGAAGTGTTCAATTGCGAACTAACCGCCAGAACCAACCACACTATCTCGCTTCAGGGGCTGGTTAAATTGTTTATTGTTTATCTTCTTATCAAGAGTTTTTAACTCTTGATTGATAGTTACCTATTATACTGGAACTTATATTGTAACTGTACTAATATCGTTTGTTGTTAACAGGTTATCCTAAGTGAAAACTTAAGAACTGGACGTAGCCCAATTGGATGAACCAGCATAAATCTCTGTGTCGTTTATTGCTTTGCATATTTTATTTCATTACTTGCTCTAGTACTATCACTAGTACTTACAAAACTAATAACTTATTTGCTCTGGTATTATCGTTGGTATTTCCAGACAGTAATTATCTTTTAAGCAAAGCATTGATATTTAAAACCTTAAACTTTCCGCTGTGTTTTACAAAAATCTTTAAAAAAAGGTTTTAAGGCTTAATTCAACCCCCCCTTCTTAGGCACATCCCATCTATCATGCGCTCTTTTCAGAAGTTTGAGAGATTCTTGCAAGCATGCTAATTTTGACAGTGGAAGTTCAAATATTTTTATTCCAAAAACAATTATTGTTATGCCTGATCAAAATGGTTGCTTTTTATTTATTTATTTACCATTTTCGAAGGCCAAAAATTAGTTACAACATAATAAATCATAGCAAAAATTGTCATTTATATATATATATATATATATATATTTAGTGATTAAAAATTACTTTGTCACAAGTATTATTTGCACTATGTAAATAGTGATAAGATAATATCTAAGTTGCTGCAATTCATTATTAGGGATATACTTATGGTGACTACTTAGCGAAATAGATGATTTGTCACAAAGTCATAGTGCCACTATTGTTGTCACCAAGTTGCACCACATGTGTGTAACTAATATTTGTCAGTTATGATAATTAAAATATTCATTCTTATCATTATTAAGTCATGTGAGAAAATAAAATTTGTTACTAAATAAATTTAGTCAATGACAAAAAATGGAAGATATTTTAAATTTGACGTAATATATATAATTATTAGTAACAACTTTTGCATTACCACTTTTATATTTGGGTTAATGTCACTAATGGTCCCTGAAGTTTACTAGTTTAGTTTTAGAATTACTTGAGTCCCTAAAGTTTAAATCATCACGTTTTGATAATTTATGTCATATATAAATTACACTTTGGCCATTTTAATGAATTTTTTCAGTCAAATTTCACCAAGAGACGCTTACTTAAAGGGGATTTTTATCAATAGTTGTTTAAGATTGTTCGAAAAAGATAAGTTGACTAGTACAAATAAACAAAAAACTAACCTTCCCATAAGCATTTCTTATTGAAATTTATCTGAAAAATCCATTAGGGTGACTAAAATGTCACCTACTTTTAACATAAAAGACAAAAATAGGACTAAAGTGATTCTAACTTCAAACTTTAAGAACCATTAGTAACATTAACCATTTATATTCACTATAACAAATTACACTTAGGTAACGAAGTGTCTTGTTACAAATAAGTCAAAATTAGTTACCTTAAGTATTTGTAACAAACATTTTGTTACTTATATTTCATTAGCTAAAGCTTGTCGCTAATTTTGAAAGGTAACGAAATTTTTAACTTCATTGTCATTGCTATGGTAACAAACTAATTTGGTTACCATTAATCAACAATGGTAACGAATAAAGCATGCCACTGATTGTGAAAGGTAACGAAAATTTTAACTTCATTACCGTTGTGGTAACAAACTAATTTGGTTGCCATTAATCAACAATGGTAACGAATATATTGGTTACAAATATGTTTAAAGGTTCGTTACAATTACATTTGAAAAAATATAACAAATTATTTTGTTATCATAACATAGAGAATTTCATTTCGCACAAGTGATAAACATATATATATATATATATATATATATATATTTAAATAATCCCCTTATGGAAGCCAGGGATTTGCACCCAAGCATAACCCCCTAGGGCCACGCCACATGTCAGTGGGCGACTCCACGCCCAACTCACATGCTAAAACTGTAAATCATCATTATTTTTGCTGCGTTCACCCCTATCAGCCCCCAACTCATGCACCGACATTGTAAAACACTATTTTTGCTGCTTGCAAGGTTTGGACCAACGCCTTTTGAAGGGATAAAATGATATCCTACCATTAGATCAATATGTCAATTTGTCAGATACCTTTATTTTCTTTTTACTTATTAATTTATTAATTTGTCAATTTATTAATTTATTAATATGTCAATATGTCAATTTGTCAATTTATTAATTTTAATTTATTACTTATTCTTATGTTGTACAATTTAGCATTCGATTGGAAATTACGTGGGAATGAACTACACGTTCAATATAAATACTGGAAATTGGACAATTCATTCAATGTATTATTAATTTAAATTGGCGATTTGACTAAAGAAATTCAATTAATTATAAGTGATAGATGGTCAAAATTGTCCATCACTCTACCTATATATATATTGAATTATATGTGTAAACCATATTATTCTATTTAACTAAATATAAAAATCAAATTATAAAATTTTTTCAGTACATGTGATTGACCAATTAAATAAATTGGCTTTTTTCTCTTTAATTTTTTTCTTCAATAAATTCTCAAAAAATGTGTAATATAACTTTTTAAGTTTATATGAATGTTATTGAATTTTTTATAATATTCACTTCCACAAAGATTTACTTGTAAGTACATTATATCTCATTACATTTTTCTTGTTTTTAGTATAAATATATAACTTTTCAATTCTTTTGGATGTACTTAATTTAATTTAGTTAAAAAATAATTTCAAATGAAATAGAGCTATTGGTGTCCAATCATAAATAATAGAAAAACTCAAGAATCGTTGAAGGAGATGCGAGACGAGAGAGGACGGGAGAAAAATGTTATAAGTGGGAGAAAATATGACAAAAGCGATATTAAAGAAAATATACCGAAAACAATAAAAGATAACAATAGGCACTAAAAAAAATTCCACCTTAATTAAGTCAATTGGGCAATGGTTCCCAACTTTATTGAGAAATTGAATATTTTGCCTAACTCAGTTAAGTCAATTGGACAATGGTTCCCAACTTAATCGAGAAATTGAACATTTAGCCTAACTCAGTTAAGTCAATTGAATATTTTCCTCAATAATTGAGATGGTAGCACCTGTACCCCAATTCAATTGAGTCCATTTGTCACGTTTCCCTATATAATTGAGAATATTGAATATTTTACTTAATTAATTCAATAGGACATTTTTCCCAATTTAATTGATAATTGAACATTTTACTTAATTTATTTTAGTGAATTGGACATTGTTCCTAACCAATTGAGTCAATCGCAAATTTCCTCCAATTCAATTGAGTCAATTGGACATTTTTCTCCAACTCAATTGTGTCAATTGGGCTTTCTCCCCAATCTAATTGAATGCTGGGTTATTTTCTCAAAATGAATTACACCAATTGGACATTTTTCTACCACATATTTGAAATGATCGAGATTAATTGAGATGATCGAATTAAATTCATTAGACAATTTTCTCCAACTCGATTAAATTAATTAGACAATTTTCCTAATTAATTGAGATGATCGAATGTTTTTCCAAAATCAAGTAGTTGATTGAACATTTTTCCCCATTCAATCAGTCAATTGGACATGTCTCCCAAATTATTTGAGAAAGTTGAACATTTTGTCAAACTCAACCAAGCCAATTGGACACTTTTCCCAATTTAATTATTCATTGACCATTTCCTTGAGCTCAATTGAGTCAATTGGATATTTCCCCAAATGAATTGGTTGGATTGATGGATTTCTCCACTTTAATTGACTCATTTGCCAACTAATGAATTTTCCCAACTCAATTGGTCAAATTGGTTGATTATTTCCCAACTCAAATGAATTTGTATACGATATGTTGGTAAAATATTAATACTTTTCCATGTCTTTGATAAAATTTGACTTGATATAGTGATTTAATAATTATACTTGCATCGGAAGGTTAAGGGTTTAAACCTTTTTGGGGACAATTAGTATTCACTTACAGAATGATAATATTAAAGGGTGATAATCATATATTATTATTATTATTATAGAGTTTATCTAGTTAATGAATTTGTATCAATTTGTATAAGATACACGTAAACAACTAATATTTCCTCCTTTTTTTTGTTTAACAAAATTTTAGTTGGTATGTTATTTTAGAATTGCATTGCATTGCAAAGTCAAAGGCTCAAACTTTTTGAGGGCATAGCTAGTATTCTTTTGCAAAATGAGAATATTAAAAGAGCAAACATCAATTATTATTACTGATTAGGCACGTACTCAATGCGTATGCAAAATAAAAATAAAATATAATTTAATTATATAATTAAATTTATCAGATTTTATGCATTATTATATATTTCAAATTATTTTTAATGTATGTATGTTATTAATTTATTATCGGAAAATTGTTTAAAATATAAAAATTATACAATTAATACATAAATCTATATTATAAATAAAGAGTTTAGGTGGGTCTAATAACTACCTTAATTGGTCTCTTTGGTCTCTTTTGGTGGTTATTAGACCCCCTAAACTTTTTATTAATAGTGTGTGTGTGCATGTATATATATATATACTGATATCTCTTTTATATTTTTTTGAATTTTTTATTTCTTATTTATTTGTTAACCTTATAATTCTATCTCTATTTTAAACTATTTTTTATGATCAATTTAATAAAATACATACATTACAAATAGTTAAAAAAATATACAATAATGTATAAAATCTAATATATATTTTAATTTTATATTCATAATTTAAATATGTTATTATATTATATTTTAACTTTTCTATTTTGAGCACACATCGAGTGTGTTCCACCAACTAGTAAGAAATAAAAACAATAAAAGAAAGATGTATATATATATATATATATATATATATATAATATATATTGATGGAGGAGAGAGAAGGAGAAAAAAAGAAATTAAAAATACGTTAATAGTGGGAGAGGGGAGAGGAGAGAAAATATAAATGAGAGTGGAGAGACCACAAGAAACCTAAGT
Source organism: Petrea volubilis (assembly GCA_026212405.1). Lineage (NCBI taxonomy): Eukaryota > Viridiplantae > Streptophyta > Magnoliopsida > Lamiales > Verbenaceae > Petrea > Petrea volubilis. The sequence continues at coordinate 10,241,646 of CM047881.1, read as the reverse complement.
TACCAAGATGGAAGACCCCCTAAGTGCTTCATTAATAGTATAGATTATTATTTTTATTATCATTATATTATTATTATTATTATTATTATTATTATTATTATTATACAGAATTTATTTAGTTAACTAAATTGTATGAATTTGTACAAGATATATGGTAAATTATTAATTCTTCTACATAATTTTACTAGTGCTTGAGTTCGTGTATTGTTTTTTGAATTATACTTGCATTGTAAGGTCAAGGCTTCAAATCTTTTGGAGCACAATTAGTATTCTTTTGCAAAATGATAGTATTAAAGGGCAAACATCAAACATTATTCTTTTATTATTATTATTATTGTTGTTGTTGTTGTTATTTTTATTATAAAATATATTAGTTGATCAACTAGTATGAATATATATTACATATGTGGTAAAAGAGCAATATCTTTTCATTTTTATTGTAGAATTTAACTTGTTACTTTGGCTTTATAATTATATTTGCATTGCAAGGTCAAGGATTCAATTCACTACTAGAAAACTCATAAATAAAATAAACACGAACTAGCCACGGATTTTTTCTGTGGCTAAAAGTGGCGTGGCTAAATTTAACCCTGCGTTTTTAGTTACTAATTAGCCACAGCTTATCAGTGGCTATTAGCTACAGATTTACCAGCCACGGGCTTTAACCACAGATAGGCCGTGGCTAATACCCACGAACCAGTCGTGGGCAACCTTGGTTGGAAAGTGGCAATCCATAGCTGAGAGCGATGGATCCACCACGGCCAAACCATGGCTAATCAGTGGTTATTAGCCATGGATTGGGCATGGCGAGCTCGTGGCCCTTAGCCATAGACTGGCCATAGTTAGGTCGTGTCGGTTAGCCACGAATAGGCCATAGCTAATCTGTGCTAATTGCCACGGATAACCCACGGACAAGCCATAGTTGGTTCATATGAAATGTGTCAAATTAGCTACTGATTGTTCATTCTAATCCGTGGCTACTTTGCCAATTTTTCGACAACCTAATGCCTATTCTTTTTATGGCCAATCGGCTTTCTATTTTTTCCAATCAAAACCACAACTATTTAAACAACACATCATTCATACAAATCATCCATTCAAAACCACAACACACCCATTCAAAATGATGATCACGGATCGTCAAATACCAATGATAACAACAATTAAATTTAACATCATAAAGTAGCAAAACAAATTACAAACCGAATTAGTTAATGCTAATGCTTAAAAGTGATAATAAATTTAGTAACATTACAACAAAAAGTCAATGTCTAACAAAGTCCAATACCATCATTCTCATCATCAGCATCATCATGGTCATCAACCTAAAGGTGATGTCATGGAGTGTGCCTGGAGGTGGATCGTCGTCCTCCCGAAGAAGTCCTACGAGAACCCCTCTGTTGGCTAGGGGTGGGCGACACATGCGGTGAACTAGCTGACGGGTGTGGCTAATTTGGCGAAGAGACAAAACTGCCCTAGGTTAAACTTTGGATGCTCTAAAGCAAAGCATTAAGCGTGTGTCGCATCTCAATTAATTTAGAGGTTTGTTTCTCCTCAAACCTGTCAAACCTTTGCCTCAACTTAAGCGTTAATGGATCCTTGTGACGACCCGATAATCCTTAATATTTAAATGATTGATTTAAAATAT